>VWZU01012053.1:283764-362268 GCA_013397095.1 Sterrhoptilus dennistouni | reverse complement strand
TTTTTTAAACAAAACTAGTCACATCCATACGGAGCAGCAGGGCTCCCGGGAATTCTCTTACTCACCTAAGCGTTTTTACCACCCAGCATTCCGGAGTTCCTTATTATTTGTAGGATTTCGATTCGTCACACTGCACGTCTGCAGACACTGGTTTGTGCTCCTTCTTTGGGCACGGTGTATATACAACTCCGGGTGTGTATATTACTCTTGGCTTGTATAGCCTCGTATTTATAACTTCTGTGCCCTCCTGCATTATGTTACATTACATTTGAAGTTCTTAGAATTATTTTGAGGGTCCTCATAATTTTTTGATTTATGTAGTGATGTTTTTACTTCTCTCTTGTAAAAAGTCAATGATATTGACCTCCAGGAAAGAAAAAGGCCAAGTGGCAACAGTATTCTCATTGCTAAGGTCTGTAACAGCAAATGGAAAATTAAAATCTTCCTGTGTGGTTTTTTGGAGCCACTTAGAATTTCATTTTCTCTCTGATGTAGCATTGCAGGAGACTATATTCTGTATGTGTGTACACAGACTCACACAACTTTTATGTCCCCATAAATTTTTACGAACAAGTTTGGTTTTCAGCACAATTTTCTGTAGCCATTGCCCACGAAAAATAACAATGTTATTTCTTTCACAATTGGGAGAAATTTACACATGCTGTTACAGACCTCTGCCTATTATTTTTCTCCTTCAGCCCTTTATATCCAAACACTTTTGTGCAGCACACTAACGTGTATTAATAGCTATTGCTCTGACTTATGTCAGGACATAAAGACCTCGACAGATCAGAATTATCTCCTCTCTGTGGTCCCTCAGGTGCTTCTCTTCACTTGGGGGACAGTGGATGGTCTTACTTGGGCCTCTTCTCTCCATGAACCTATTCTGGCTGGGAGCTTTCTTTGGAACCAAAATTTCAAGGAAAACTTTTTGCGTGTTTCTTTTCACTATATGCCTGTTTTCCCAAAAAACTCAGTCTAGTGGCCACAAAAAGGAAAACTACATGAAAGTAAGGAGTTAATGCAAAGATACTGTTACCCGTTTAGGAGAGAACCCCTCGGAGCCCACTCTGCCGGCCTGTTTGCAGCCCTCTTCCCCCTGCAGATCTGTAGCCCTTAACAAAATTAATCTGCAGTGAAATCACAGAAATCTGATTCTAATCATCCGCCCTGGAACAAGTCGGCGCTACAAGAGGACGAGCATAGTGTAAAAATACTTCAGGCACGCGGAGCCGTGTCATTAACATTAAAACCTGATGGTGTGAAAGGGGGACGGGGAGCGGATTCCTCTGCCTCCTCAGCCTGCTCCTTCCAGCTTGTGCGACTTGTTAGGTATCTCTGGCGAGCAGGATTTTTGTAGAGTTTGGTTGTGTTGCTGGTCAGGCTCCCAGACTTGCTGGTGGGCTAAAGTGAAGTTTTCCCTTTCATATGAGAGTTTCTGAACTGTGCAGTTCTTTGTTAAGCTGGGTAAACAGCTGAGTTTAGCTTTTGTCAGGTTTAACATAATCTAGATTTTTTTTTTCCCCAGCAACAATTGGTTTCTTCCTGCCTTTAAGTAGCTCTGGCAAGTTTTGTCCTCCTGAAACTTATTTTGGAGCACTATACAGCATAATTTGAGTTACTACCTTTTCGTTTGAGTGCACCAGTCAAGATTCAGTGGAAGCCTGGCTTCTGTAGAGAGTGAGTGAGCTCAGCATTTTATGGTCATCAAGGCTTGTTAAATGTGTACTTTTGAGCTTCCAACTCCCTAGTCACTTTTAGATTTTTTTTTTCCCTAATGGCATTTGCCAAGGTGAAAGGACACATTTTTTTAAGCAATATTCATCTGTTTGCACTAGTGTGGATATAGTTGTCTATAGCTGCAAGAACTCTGTTGACAGACTGGCTGGTACTAGGAATGTGGGTTTTTCTCCATTCATCTACATTATTAGGATTATTTAGATCATAGCCACACACACACTGCATTGACAATTTCTGTCTGTGCCCCAAAGAACATAGAGTACAATGCAGATGTACTTCTCAGCATCTGGTTTACACTGTGGAGTTTAAACATTCTCTCTGAATTAAAGTTCAGGCTGGAAGAGAACATTCCCTCATGCCCCAAATGACTTTTTGTGGGTCAAATTACCAAGTAAAAATATTTTATTTTTAAATAATATTGCTCTGAAGGCTGGATTGGGGGTAGACCATGGTTTAGCACTTTCCAAATGCTAAAGAAGATGGTTCAAGCTTCTGCTGTAAGTTGTGGACAAGCTCTTAAATTATTGTTTTAGCTCTGAGGCTTTCATAATGTTCTGTGCTCTCTGGGATGCAGATTCAATTATTCCCCCTCCTCGGTTAATAATGGGGCTTTGTTTTATTTTCACTTATAAACTTTATGCCTCTCTTGCTAATCTTTCTGTGTGTACAAATATGCTTTCTTTGTCAGTCAGACTTGGCAATACTTAGGCCACATTAAACTAGTTCTGGGCAGTACAGCAAGGCTTTCTATTTATCAGGGCCTTTCCGGGGAAGTTTATTACACTGTAGGGGTGACATTTTCAGCCTTCTGAAAGAGTTGGTAAATATTTGGCAGGTTTTACTCCTTCAGAAAAAAAAAAAAAAAAAGAAGGCCATATTTTATCTGTGATAAGGCCTGAAAGAAAACTATCTAGGCATTAAGGTTTGAGTTGTCAGGCAGAAGGGTGGGGTTCGTGCAGGATATTCTTTGAATTGCCCTGAGTGAAGTCAAATGTTTGCCTGCAATTTAAGAACCACTGTTCCTCTATGTTTGCAAATAGAGACCTTCGAGCCAGGGCTGTATTTTAAGTTGCAGGAGGGCACAGAGCAGAGCAAGCCTGCGGTGTCTGGGTTACAGATACATGTAATCAGGGGCAGGTCGGAGTCAGATCGTGCCTGGGATCTGCTCTGTTGTTCAGTACAGACCTCTCACAGAATCCCGGACGTGCTTGTGTTAGAGCCCTGCACCCTTAGAGAGGACTGAGCCTCACAGGAGTGGAGCAGTGAGTGTGTGCCCAGCTTGCAGACGCTTTTCCCTCCACTCTTGGCTCCATGTGCAGATGGCAAAGGCTGAGCTCAGGCTGTGCTCCATGCCAGCTCCTGCTCCAGGCCAGCTCTTCAGCACACAGAGGCAAACCAGACAGGGAAGGGAATGTGCTGCTCCCTTCCCACTGCTGGCCTACTTGAGAAAATCCTTCCAGCTCCTGCTGATTTCATCACTTCCCTTCCTGAGAACCCAAAAGTGCTGGGTCCCAGAGGAGAGGGGAAGAGGGGAGGAGAGCCTGGAAGAGGCTGCAGGATGGCTGGTGCTGGCCCACAGGTGGGGGCCTCTGACACCTCTGAGGCTTTGGCTCCTTTCCACAGAGCGAGTGATGTCCCTGTCAAAGGCAAATTGGTGGCACCTGCATAATTTTCCCAAAGCACTTTGCTGTCTCCTTTTGCCAGTGTGATCCTTGCTTGGTAGAGTGGGGTTTCTCTTGGGCTTGATTTCTCTGGGGGAGCGAGTGAGAAGGAGGGTGTCTGGATGGTATTGCCAGGAGGGTTACAACTGCTCAGATCCTAAAGAGGGGAGTGTCTGATTGCTGGGATAGGGAAACCCTCCCTGAGAGCAGAATGGCTCTTTCAGATCCCATTGCCAGCCTGGGTGTTTGTGTGAGCCTTGGTGTGAGCCTGCAGCAGTGTGGAAAAGAAATCATGTGGCTGCAGACTGAAGAAAATGATCCAGGGTGATGCTGGTCTGGGGACAGCTTCCCTTCCAACTCGTGGGCTTTGGATTCATGGCATATTTCTTTAGCACTGAAGATATTGCTTGGTAGATTTGATTTTGGATAGACTTCCTGAATCTTATTTGTATCTTGGTGGCCTGTCAGTTTATGAGGCTTCGGCTGTTGAGTTTTCCCTTCTATGGCAGCAGCAATAGGCCTTTGTTCTTTTTGTCCTTTGGGAGAAAGTCCTTCACGGTGTCCCTGATGTCCACATGGGTGGATGATGTGCCCACATTTGCAGGTTTTCAATATTTGCCCAATACAGAATTGTTAGTGACACCATTTATAGGTCCAAGACTGGAGTTGTGACTCCTAGATCATGCCCAATGGAGTTGTCTACTATTATTATTATTATTATTATTATTATTATTATTATTATTATTATTATTATTATTATTACTATAAAGCATCCCACCTGACAAGGCCTTATAGTCCTGCTTAGGCAGTTGCTGTGCAGAACTTGGCCAGTGGCAGGCAGATGTTGGCCCATGGAGCAATGCCCATTGCTCTGGGGGGGATTCTGAAGAGCAAACATCACCTGAACTGTCCATTCTGCTGAAAGGGTCAGTCCTGGATGGCTGGAGGTGGGGCAGGATCTCTTCCCATCCTTTTCCTGGTGAAGTCTGATGAAAGAAAACAGTGACATTCCAGTTCTCGCAACTGGTTTGAATCTCTGTAAATGCACTTCACTTTTTTTTTCTCTTTTCCCGTTCCAAGTATGGAATTTCCTCAAACTATAAAATTTGAAAGCAGATTCGATTCAACAAAATCTCTCTGCATGATAACTTTTAAAGTATGGTGAGGAACTCAATTTAAAACACTTTAATTCAATCAGCAAGCTGTAGGAACTAATCTACAGTGGCCCAAAGGCCTGCTAAAATTAGTCATGGTTTTATGTTTTCGGAAAAAAAACTCTGTAGGGGTGGCTCTGTTGTTACAAAGGGCTTTTGAGTATATGACTGTTGGTAGGGTTAAATTCAAATATGCAAGTGCAGTAGTTTAAGGAATAAATTCCAGAAGCTGTTCAAGGCTCAGCTGCATTACAGAGTGACGATCAGGTTGGGTTAGGCAGAACTGCCACAGACTGAAACATCTGGAATAATATCACATCTCCCCAAAGTGGAATTTTCTTTAAGAGCAGCAGCAATTGCTGATATTTGAGAGGGTGGAGCCAGCAGTAATCTACAAATGGCTGGAAAATTAATTAAGAATTTATAGGGTGAAATATTGAGACTTTGTCAGGAATCATGATTTTGATTATGATCTCTTGTTTAAAGCATCAGGTAATTCTGAGAACTGGGGCTTTCCAGGCTGCTGGAAAGGATTGGTTGGACAGTTTCTGCTGCAGCCAGAACTCGGCTCCTTGGCACTTGGCTTTTTAGTCTTTTGATGAATTCCAGGGAAACAAGTTGTGGCAAACTGATTTGGAGCTTTGGAGCCAAGAATATGCATGAAAAATCTTGTATGAAATGAGAGATTGTTTCGTAAAGAATTTGAACGTAGTTCAGTTAAAATATGCTTGATTTAAAACTGCAAATGCTATTTGGATTTTTTTAAAGAAAGATAAAGGTTTCCTCAATTCTTGCATTATGGGTGTATTTTACACTTGAAGGATACTATAAAAGACTTGAGGTCTCAGTTGCATTTGAAGTATTTTATTAAAAAATCTGCTTTGACTACAGAGATATTTTGTATAATTGTGATTTCATCTGTTAATTTTGAAGGAAATATTTCTGGAGAAAGAAAATATTCCCATGCAAATAACAGTTGTACGGAACAAGAAACAGAAAGGTGCTTAATCACAAATGAGCTCACCCATTTTAATTTACCTTGGACCATAACACCAAAAAAATGTCATTTGGAAAAAAACCCTATTCAGTTATTTACAGTATCCATTTTTTCCATCTTGTGGATTATTCAGCACTACAGTTAATGATGTTTTACATCAAGCTTTCAATACATTAAGAATGTCTGCTGCTGTACACACCCCATAATCAGCCTGAATCCACATTTTAGAAACAACCTAAATGAAGGGAGGTTTTAAACAAAATCACTGAACAATAAAATTCAACTGAGTAACTTAAGCTGAATTTCTTAAATCTGAGTCAGAAAAAAGCTCCCAAAAATGTCATGCACAATAGATTGTAACAAAGGAGCAGAACTTCCCCCAATCTTTGCACAGTGTTTGTTACTGCAACTCAAAGTGCTACTCTGAGATTAAAATTACTTTACTCCACGTCCCAGCCTAAATTTAGCTCCAGGATTCACATACTGTGCTCGCTTCATTGGAAGAGTTTGGTTCTCTTGCAGCATATTTGAGCTAGTTTTGCATCTCCTTGGGGAATAAATTACAGCCTGAATGAGAACATTCACACGTATTTATGGCATTAATGCTCTGTGCAGTCGGAGGGGCTGTGTGCAGTCAGCCTTTAATGCTACTTCTAGCCCCTTTCCAGGGCTTCATTTAATTTCTGTATCAATGGCCATCAAGGGCAGTGAGAAACAATGAAACGTTTTTTTTTCTGACAGTGTTACTTTGCAAACACAGCAATGCTTCTCGCTTTAGAATTTCCATCAGAGTGAACTCTTTCCCCCCCCAGCCCAGCCCCATGTGAGTAACTGCACTTGGATAGTGAGTTGTTTCACATGCCCCAAATAAAAATGGGGATATAAAAATAAATCCAGAGTAAGAAAAATGCTTATGAGCCAATTTAAGGTGTTATATAATACTAGTTACATAAAGTTTTGGATGTCTTTATACTCTTAAGGTATTATTGCCTTCAAAAAGAACACAAACTGCAATTCAATTTCAAAACATTTGATAGTAGTTTCATCTTAAAATACATAAATTTGGCTTGTGGATGTGACTATATCACAGACTGAATTTACAGCTCTCCAAAGAAACAGCAGGTGTGCCCAGTGCTAAATAAAACATCTCCTGTAAGCCAGGAGATATCTCCTGATCTGCACCAGCCCAGGATTTGTCCCGTGCTCTAATTTTGGTGACGGGTAATGTTTTCAGACAAACAGTCATGAGCACACTATCATTTTATAGCACTATGCTCAGAACTGTTGGGAAATTCTGATACTTTCAAACTTTCTATAACTTTGAAGTGTGTTTTCCAAACAGCAATTTTATAACTGGTCAGCTCTCAGTGTTACATTAATGCCAGATTACGGTCAGTTGTTTGCAGGCAGAAATAAGGGTTTCACTGCTTAAAAATACATCTAAAGAGGCTGTTGCAAAGCACAGTATGAACTGTGCTGTAGGGTGGTGTGGATGGGATTATAACCCTTGAAGCTCTGACCTGGTGGGCTGCAAACATAAGGGTTTCTTTAAAACCTGTGGTCAGGATCTTGTGCTACCTGTGCCTCTCTTGCCTGTGGCCTGTGCAGTGCACAGGAGGTGAATGGAATCAGTCACCAGGCTGAATTCTTCCGCTCGTCTCCTGTCCTGCTTGATTAAATTCACACCTGGAAGGAAACAATTCAGTCCAGGTGAAAGAAATGTAATACATCCCAATACAGCCTCCAGAAACAGTCTCCTACCTGAATGATTTCCACAGCAACTAAAGATTTTACTTTTAATGACATTTGCTATTACTGCACTATTCCAGGCATGGCTTTGAATATAAGCAGCACTGCTGAGCTATTACCTGACAGCCAGAAGCCTCTTGTTCATTAAAAGTATTTTTAAAGGCAGAATTTCCCCTTTTGCCAAGCATTTCTTGTTCCCCATGCAGTACTGAAGGGCAGTCATGAACCTGGACACTTGTAGGGCATTAACTGATAATATCTCATCTCACTGAAGTCTCTCATTAGAAGTATCTGCCAAAATGATTCCTAATTCACCCAATATGGAGTTTGGTTAATATCATCAGTCTAAACAGTGGGTCCTCGGTCTGGACTTCCCCTCAAGGCAGAGGAAAGGGGGAGATGGCTCCAGGGTCAGGGTGTCTCACTGGGTGAGTTAATACTTGAGGCTGGGAGACAGCTCTTCTCCCACTAATCAGGAAGTTTGTACAATCAGTTTTGAGTCACAGATGTGAAGGCTCCCCAGCAACTGATGCAAATGGAAAGGTTTTTAACCACATAATTCAGTTAACTCTTAGATTTGCTTGATGGCTTTGGTCTGAGAGGTCTAAAACTAGATGAGAAGCTCCTCCTGTAACCGGGGACTGGTGGTTGGGCACTGAACACCTTCAGGCACCAGCAGCAAGGTGTGCCTGCAGCATCCAGCTATTCTCAATGTTGCTGTGACTTTCTTTCAATCTCTATGACAAGTGAATGGGGTTTCTTTAACCTATTCTTATGGCTCTACATTATTAGCAATTTTAAGGACACCTAGCTCCGCTTCAGGTTGCCAAATCCTGTCTAGTTTAATTAATGACATTCAGCAAATGAGAGGCTGTGGCTTGCTGCTGTAAGGAGCTTCTGGATATATAGAATCAGACCCCAAAACCAGTGGGCATTCTCCACAGTAACCAGTGGTTATGAACATGTACCTGGAAATCTGCTCCCTTTGAAAAAAAAACATTTCAGAGTTACCTGTAAGAAGTAATGCTGAAATGAGGGGGAAAAGATATGTAAATTCTCCCACACCTGCAGCACCAAGTCTGGGATCCCTAGTAATGTAAACTTCAATTTTTGTGCAAGATTTTACTGCATTTAGTAAAAAAAAAAAAAAAAAAAAAAAAAAGGCTTAAACTTACAACAAAAGACCAACATCTTAAGCAGAGAGCAATATAGTTTAAAAGCTGGAGGTCAATGTATTAGTGCTTCAAGAAGAGTGAATGCACCTGGGCTCATCTCTCTGGGAACTGTGGGTTTTTTTCTCTTCTCTGTCGTGCCCCAGTATCCAAAATAGACACTTTTAATGAATGTGCTGGCAAGGAACAGCATGTGATGGGATTAGCAATGAAGCAAAGCCAAAACACTTATCAATTATTGTATCTGTTTACTTCCTCAAAGAAGGCTTCCTTCAGAGGCACGTGTCTCCTCCCTTGTAACCAAACCCTCTGTGCTCTCCCTCACTTGTTGAAAATTGATTTGCACACGCTTTGCTCCAGTGGAAGTCCCATGGCTTGTCCCCATGAAGTGTCACTGCTGGTGGGTGTATCTGGGCGTGGGTGTTCCCTGCCCTTGGGATGCTGGCACTGCGCACGGGTCACACGCCTGCCTCGAGGGGTGCCTCTGCCCAATCCACCCAGGCTCCCTGAGCTACAGAGGCAGTTGTGTCTTTAAAAAATAAAGAGTGGAGCTTTCAGGTCCCAGTCTTCTCTGCTTGCTCCTTCCCAGGGAATGAACACAATTTGACCTTCCTGAATTATTTTGGACTAGGGATAAGCCTTTGCTGGAAAGGTGGAAGAGCGCAGTGAAAAAAATCCCCAGGATCATGTAAGCTGTGGCTAATGAAATGTGGATTTACATGACCACCCATAGCTGATGCACATTTTATGCTTGACTTCTTCCATGCGATGAGTCCACTGCTAGCAGGGGCAATAGTTTTAATTATATGCTCCATTTTTTTTTTAGGACTTTGTATACTGCTCAGACATAAGGGAACTAATCCACAAAGTGTGCAAATGAAATGAATCTAAGTTCTTACCTGAAGCAGTAGCCAGTAAAAAACGAAGCCAAATGTTTTTTGAAAGCTTGTAAATTGCAGTAATTAGCTCATGTTTTAATGCTAATACATTCTGACTATATACATAGTATTGTAATGCCCATAATCATTATTGGTGAAAAAATGAGGAGAATAAATCCAAATTTGTAATTTTAAAAAAAGTCAGGAACTGGACTTCGCGTGAATTCTTTGGAGTGTATGAGTACAGGAGTATTCTTATATTCTTTCCACTTATTTGACCTCGAAGAGCTGGTAAATGGAGAGCACCAGAACACCTGATAGATCTACTTAAAGCTCCAGGTCAGTAGCATGCTTAAGCACATGCTTAACTTAAAGCATACAATTAATCACATCCCTTGTCCACAGAGTAATTAAACTTGTGCTTATGTGCTTTGTACAGCACAGTACCAGCCTGCAGGCATTCTCTGAATAATACTGTGCCTGAGAAAGTGGTGAATCAGAAAGTGATTTTTGGCTGGAGTTTGAAAATGAGCTTAAAAGAATGAGTTAGGCACCAGAACTTGTTGGATTTGAATAGCTACAGAAAAGCTGGTCTTGTCAGCAACCGAGTAAGTAGCAAGGTGTGGCCATTTACTTTATGGTAATGCCTCAGTTTTGTTTAAAGTGAAATGGTTTTAAAAACCCTTTTGCTCAGTAATTCCCTGCTGCTCTCCTATAACTCTTTGCTTCCCTCAGTGCTGGGCAGAGCAGCAGACCCCAGGCCAGGCAGCCTCTTGCTGGCAGCTTCTCTCTTAACTCACTGCTCAGGCTCTAGGTGGGTTGAGCACTGAGGGCAGCACTGACAGGTCGAGGCCAGGGATGTGGCTGCTTGTCCTGTCAGTGATCAGTCTGGGCAGGGCTCTGTGGGAACACACTCCTCTGCAGCCAGCAGGCATACAGGCCCTGCTGATCATTATCTGTACCCCTCCAGCCCTCTCCAGCTGCTCCAGCACTGCTAGGGCCAGAGCCTTGGCTTACAGCTGCACTACTGAAGCCACCAGCCGATGGTCCTGAGTGTGGTCCTGGGCAGAACTGTGGGCTGGGGCTCTTCCAACCAGTCCTGGACGTTGTCTGAAACTCGGCATGAGCAATGGACCATTATCAAGAGGCTGTTCGGATGTGTCCCCTTTCCCCCCTTCTTTTGGAGACTTTAACAGCACAGCGGTGGCCGGACTGGACTGGTTGGCCATGCCCTGGTTAATTTCCTAGGAATCATGTAGCCTCCTCCAGCCACAGCTCTTCCCCTGGCATTTTTCTCCTGCTGCTCTACTGTTGTCCCTTCCTGTCCCTGTCCTTTGATGTGTCAGTCATCACACCCACGAGCTCCCACCTGAGCTGCTCTGGGTGTGATTTGACCAGGCAGCACTGCCATCTTCTTTGCCAGCCTGAGCCAGGTCATGGTCTCTTACCACTAAATATGAGTGTAATGTGGCAGCCTCTAGTACCTTGTAGATGACTAACTGTTTTATTTTATATACTTAAAGTCAGCTGCTTTAATCTGCTTGTTCTCCAAGGCTCTGTGTATAAATGCTAGTGAGGTCACCATGCTGAGGCAAACCAGGGCAGCATCAAAAGGCTCCTCTTTGAAATATTGGTGCCTGGGTATCTGAATGGTGGGAGGTTCATTTGCAAAGCAACCTCTATGGAAAGTCTGTGTAATGTGTTTGATTATCCAACATTGCCATTTTCAAAGGGACCCTGTCAAGATGAACAGAGCCTAAATGTACCATCTCCTAAAAATAACTCTGGCTTTCCAGCTCCTCTGCTGATGTTGGGAGTGGGAGAAAAAAGGGTGATGCTCCAAAGTGAGGACTGTAAAGAGGGAGGAGATGTCAAATGTACGTGGTCAAAGCCACCTCTTGTCAGCCCTGGAGGACGGGTGCTCTTCCCGTAGTGCTCAAGTGTTCCTGCACTTTTGGGTCCCAGCAGCTCCTCCTGGGCAGCAGCTCTCCCAGACAGGAGCTCAGCTGGGCACCTCTGCTGGAGACAGTGACAATGGGGACATGGTCTGTTCCTTGACAAAGTGAGACATTTCCTAAATTCTCCTAATGTGTGTATTTTTATTTTTTTGTGGGTGAGGGACAGGGCAGGGACTGGCCAAGATGGATCACAGGATGGATTCCTTTTGTGTTGAACAGTTCAGACTTTCTTGAGACTGCTCCTGTAATTTTCAACATGGTGATCAGCCTGATGTTGGTTTTGAGAGAAAAATCAGAGCCATGCCTTGTTCCAGAAAGCAAACCCCACATGTAATGGTTTCTGGAAGTTTTGTCAGCGTTTCTCCAAAGCAGCTCATTAATTTCAGAGCCATGCTGATATGGGTTGCTCTCTCGGTGTTGTGTCCACTGGCACATGCACCAGGAGTCAGCTCCAGATTTGGGAAGTGTACAGCCTCAGAGTCCTCAGAGCCTTGGTGTACTTTCAGCTGCTCTGAAGGCAGCCCTTCGTCTTTTCAGAGCTGTGTAGAACCAGCACTGCTGCCATCTAAACCCGGAGGCTGAAGCTCTTGTCCAGGCACAGCAGGATCAGCAGCTGCTGTTTAAAAGGCTCAGAATCTCTCCTGTGAGTGGGTGTTACTCACTTGGTAATACCAGTCCATTCCAGCTGAGGATCTGTCCTTTTGTTTTGTGTATGGGACAATTTGTTTTCAATTTTTGTTTCTGAAAGGAAACTGTCAAGACAAAATTCACACTTAAAAAATTAAGGGAAACAGCCCTTTGTCCGTTTCTAACAATCCCCTTCCATGACTAAAGCTGGAAGAGTTCTGGAAACTGCAGTCATTTTCTACCTTCACTTTGGTTTTTTCTGCTCTTGCATTTTCTAAGTTTCAGATAACAGCACAACAAAAATAATTTGAGTTAACATCAGTGTAACCTAGAGATGTGTGCTTTGATCATCAGGATCTGATGGTGTTTATCTAGAACTGGGACAGGGGCAGCCGGGAGCCAAGAGCAGCTGAGGCAATATTCACTCTTCTTGTAGTGTACAGCCTCGTGCTGGCTTTGCAATCCAAGAGGGAACATTCAAAGCCTCTGTGGAGGGTGTCCCCCTTCAGCACATATCCATCCTCACTCAATTCTGCCAATGACGCAATACCAGTAAAATAAAATTGGGGGTGAGACAGCCTGCCTGGGCTGCAACAACTCCAGTTACCTGCTTTTCTGTGCCCTGGGTCTGCTCTGTCTGCTCGTGGTGGTGTCCTGGCTGCCAGGGAGGTTGTGCTCTCCCTGGGGCAGAGCCTCATCAGATTTCCTTCTGTGGTGGTACAGCAGGGACCTGGTCCTGCCTGGGGCTCCCCTCAGCTACAAAGAGTTGTTTATTGTCAATCCAAGGGAAGAAAAAACGAAACAAGTTTTGAAAATAATAACAACATGCATCTCATTTTCATTTTAGTTCTAAAAACTACTTGATGCTCATTCCAAAAGAATTGATTCCTTAAATGAATGAAGCAGCCAGGAGTGCTGCTTTCAGTGTGGGACTGCTAATGCTCTGATTCATGCTGTGCTTCTCATGGGCTCTGGCTTTTCTGCTTCATTTAGGACACCAACATCATTAGCATTTAGAGGGCTGCTGCCTTTTTTTTTTATTGTTACACTGCTGTTGTAACTTTCTCAAAGATGCAAATAATCTTTGGATCTGAACCATGGCTCATGTTTTATTACCAAATCAGGGCATAGGGTTTGGTTTCAGTTGACTTACAGTAGAAATTGTAAATGAAAATAAGGTGTGGCTCTGTGCAGTTCTGAGAGGGTCTCCAGGGATTTTGGATGCCAGGTTGTCTGTTACCATGGAGTGTCATCCCGTATGGGATGGGTGAGGATATTTGTCTTGTGTTGCATAGGGCTGGGACCTTTGTGACCCCCCCAAGCATCCCTGGTCACACCCTGGAGGTGGCTTGTGTGAATGGCAGCACCTGCAAACATGATGCTGCCAAAGGGTCCCTTGCTGAGGCACCAGTGTGATGCTTTTACTACAAGGGGAAAGAAAAGAAGAAAATCCTGAGAGTGCTTAGGGCTTCCCTGTTTTGACACAAACCCTCCTGGAAGTCCTTAAGCATGTCACAAACTCCTTCTCAACAGCTTGCAGGGACACTTGCAAGCCCATTATGGAATGGGGCCCACCCCAGCTCTCTACAGGCAGAATTCATGGGGAAGCAACAGAGCAGAATTGTGGGAATCTACCTGTAGTTTCTGTTTAGTCCACTGCCATCAAAATACTGATCAATTAAAACAAAAGTATTACTCCTTGCCCTAAGAACATGCAGGGCTGGGCTGAGATTTCCAGGAGGACTTGTGAATGAGGGTTGAAAATTCCCAGCAAAATACTTAGCCTCTCTTTAGTTGAAAACGTATAAATCTTCTTCAGATATTACTTTAGCTGAAATTTGTTAAGAAATCAGAAGTAATTCGCTAAAATTCTCAGCTTTATTAATAAATTAAAGGCTGTTACATGCTGGTCATGGTCATGCCAGAAAGGCAACTGCTGCTGCAGATGGGTGTGAGCATCCTGCTGGGATCTGGCTGCTGTGAGTCCCCTGGGGAGCTCCAGGTGCCCCTGGGGTCAGAGGCTATGACCCAGTGTGGGATGTGTGGGGCAGGTCAGCCCTGTGGTCTCCACTTCCCCTGGCCAAAGACCACTGCTCTGCTGAGTGCCAAAACAAGGAGTCCCTGCAGGACAAGGCAGTCCTGCCTTTTGCCCTGTGGCTGGGCTGTTCCAGGGCTGCCTGCAGCGAGTTGTGCCAGGCTCTGTTTGGTGGCATCCCTGCAGTGACAGACGAGCCATCTGGCATTACAGTGAAACTCAGCACGGCGTTCACTCAGCAGGAGCCCACAGGGATGGCAAAGCAGTTGCACACCTTCCCCTGCCATGGGGGCTGGGGGCTGGGGCTGGGGCACTACTGGGCACAGCAGCAGAGGTGTGTGTCCACGCTGGCAAGAACAGGGACCCTGTCAGACCCTGCCCTCCTGGGGACCGACTGAGTGGCAGCAAGAAAAATGAGGGACTTTCAGGGGCAGCTGTGTTTTACTAACCCAGTCATAATGCCCCTAAAAATCCTTATTGTTCTTGCAATAGTCAACTGTGGCGTGGGGAGGCCTGGAAGGAGAGCTCGAGGGCAGGTGGCCCTCGGGAAGGAGGGCTGGCAGGTCAGAGCAGGGTGTCAGGCTGGGGACTCTGTTTCTGTTGGAGTGGAACTAAAAGGACGTGGTGCTGTGACCTGTGGTGTGGAGTGTGTGCTTCTCATGATGCTCAGGGCATAAGAACTGGAGCACAAAGATGGGGAAAATCAAACAAGCTGAGTGCTCTCCCTCCCTGTTGTGTCTGTCTGACATTTCCCCCCACCAGAAATAAATGCAGCTAGAGAGATGCACCCCAAGCCCACAGAAAGAGCCCATTCCTGCCCTCTCAATTCTGTTTTACTCCTCTCTCAGCAAGCTCATTGCATGTCTCTGGTCATCCACAGCATCTTCCTCTGAGCTTTATTCTTGCTCTTATATCTAAGATCAGACCATGATGAAGTAATTGCGTGCAAAGAAGCAATTTGTTAAACAGAACCATAATATTCAATTATTTGCCATCTTTATGCATTCTAATACTTTATTTGCATTTCTGAGAGCTTCTGTGTGCTGAGTAAAAGTTTTTATTTTCATTGAACTCTGCAGCAATGTTCAAAGCTTTTATCCCTTAATAACTCTAGGGGTATGGATAGACAAATTAATGGCTCCCTGGCCCCACAGCAGCAACAGTCTTTTCACATTGTCTGTGTGAATTACTTATTCATTACCTTTCTGAAAAGGCTTTGTTTATGGCTTTTAGCATTTTTGTCAATTAATTGATATGATTATCAATTAATTCCCCTTTATATACCTATGCCAATAGATTAGGAGTGCATGCTTTTTTTTATTTATTGGGTTTTATGGCTCTGGAGCAAGATTTACTCATTTGTTATTTGTCATTCTCAGGAGCATTTCAACTGCTTTTCTTAAAGCTGAATTCTTTATAAACAAGAAGTGACTAGAAACCCTGAGCTGAGTCCCAGGTCTGGCTTAACTTTGTCAGGCACACTGACACACTGAGGCTGCTCCAGTTATGGTATGGTATGAACCAGGAGCTGATCCCGTGGCTGTGGAATGAGTGTTCACATGGAGTCATCCTGCCATAGCTATTGCAGCTGCTGTGTAAGCAAGTCCTAAAGGGCAATCCTTGTCCCAGTGACTGTGTGACAGATAAGACAGACAATGGGCACAAGGAAGGCACTGCTGTCAATGAAGGATGGATACTGTTCAACCCACAGGGAACAGAGAAACCTGGGCTGCTCAAGGCACCATAGAACTCTCCAGGAGTGTCATTCATGCCAGCTGATTCCAGGAATGTGAGACTTTTGGAACTGTTTGTGTCAGGACTTCCTGCTTTTACACCTTTGATTTCTGAGACTGCCTCATCATAGGAAACCCCAGACCTGCTGCTCCTCTCCACAAGGATTTCTGTATCCAGCAACTCTCGTGTCTTCTTTGGATACTGAAACGAGATGAAAGGGCTTGAATGTTTCCTTGGCAAGATGGGTGGATGGAATTAGTTGAATCTGTTCTGATTCTGAGATCTACAAGTCAACTGAGCCAATCACCTCTTCTGCTAACAGGCTGCAAAGCAACACTCTGCTACTGTGGAATATTCTTTGTGATGGAAATATCGGGAATGGGGGTTTGTAACTTTTTTGGATGAGTTTCTGTTACAATTTTTATCTTTAGTATCAACACTTTAAATAAGAATATTTATATTTTAAAATAAACATATTTTTTGCCCTGAAATACTGGAATATGCCTCCCCAGCCTCTTCCTACCTCAGCTCTGCCACTATGAAGAGAATCCACCCATGGATTTTAAGGTCAGAAGGACGAGTCAGAGCTTCTAACAGAGGATGCACACAGAGCAACTCCTGCAGTTCATCCTGCAGCCCATGCCCTGGTGAATGGATCTTTTTCTTGCTTGCTGTGGGAGCTCTGCCTATAGAACTGTCTGAGAAACTGTTGCAGGGCTTTATAACCTTGTGTCTTTTTCCTTGTGGCAAGCTGCCAGATGACTGCTTATCCTGCCCTCTGTGGACAAAACCCTTCATATGTGTGACTGCACGTGGGCAACAGAGGAGCACCGGGGTTTGGTGCTGGTTTTGTCAGATCTGTTCCCAAAGCAGCTCCCCGAGCTGCCACACTGCCTGTCAGAGAGGAGGGTTGGTGCAGCAGAGGTCTGGAGGGTCACTTGGTACGTGGCAGGAGCTCACATGCAGGATCCCTTGTGCACATCCTGCAGTGGCATCCAGCCCTGCTGGTCCCTCTTTAACACTTGAGGACATTGTCAGCAGACCCAAGTCCATTTCTTAGTGCCCACATTTAAACCACTAAGACTTCAAGAACAAATCTGACTAGATTAAATTTTCTTTCTTTTTAAAGTTCAGTGTCACTTAGCACCTCCAATTTAGCTTGGAAAAAAAAAAAAAAGCAGAAATACCTAAAGTAAAGGTTTTTTGAAAAGTACATGCAGGTTGTTTTCAGATTCAGTCTCAGGTGATGCCCTCAGCTTCTACTGCTATTAAACTCTGCCCCAGCGTTCTTAAACTTGCCATCCCTGGTCTGTGCTAAGCATCATGAATACGAAAATAGATCCTGCTGAAATAAAACAGCCTGGTCCTCACATGCACACAATTATTCCTCTGAAGAACAGGTAGCATCAGATGAACTAAGCCCGAGCCACCACTGATACTGCTCTGCCCATCCTTGCAAAGGGCAGAGCATCTGAATTGGTGACAGTGTTACCACTGCCCACAAAGAACTGGCCCAAGGCAGCACAGAACAAAAGGTGCAGGGTGAGATCCCAACAGGGAAAAGGAAACAAACAAACAAAAAAATTCTCTTCAAGCACAGGTAATTCTGTTAATGCCTGCAAGGAGTCTCTCACTGCAGGGGAAATGCTGAAATGCTTTGTGCTGTTATCAGCTGCCTTCAGTGCACAGCTCCTGTCCAGAACAGTTTAATGTGGTACATTCAATCAAACAGAAATTGTATGTCAGACACATATGTGGAATAAAATCAGAGCAGGAAATACATTTTGCAGGTAAATTCATTGATTTCTTTCATTGAAGCCCTGTGGTACTTTGCTGTAGTTTCTGATGAATAAATAGCTGCTTCACAGAGGAAATACAGTTATTTAGGCAAACTTTTGTCGTAGTTTAAACATTTGATTTTCAGCAAGACTGAATAAATCCAACCTTTCAAGGAACCTTTAGCTTTAACAGGTGGTTATTGGGCTTTGTCTTTTTAATTGGAACAGAATTGGCCACATTTCATGAAGAGAACATTTGCTGGAGTTGGTGGGAAAGAAACTACAGCTGCTCCAGTGGGATGGCTGGGCCATCTCATCCATTGTGGCTTCACACGAGCTGGACCCTGTTGTGGTCCCCAGTTTGTATTGCCTGGGGTTCAAAGGCTGATATTTGGTACTTTTTAAAAAGAAAAGCCAAAACAATTCCCCCGCAAAGTAAGCTGACATCCCTGGGTGCTAAATTCATGAGCGTGATTGTGCCTCTCTGCAACATCAAGTTTGAAAAGTTTATTATGTCATTGGAGCAGGAGTTGTCTTCTTAACCTGGAAGCCAAACTGACAGAAAGTCCTCTTGTTTCTGAGGTTGATGCTGCTTTATATGCAGCTTTTTTTAAAAAAAGCATGTGCTGTTTCCTGAATACTAAGGATACAAGAAAATTATTTATGGTGTCCCAGGTAAATAATGTTATCGGATGTAGTGATTTAAATCCCACATAATAATTGTGAGGAGTCCTCTCAGCTATTTGTCCTGGTGTCATGGGCCCATGACCTGGCTCAGTGTGATAAACACTGTAGGGGTCCCTGATGATTAGTGTCCCTGCAAAATGGTCCTTATTTTTTAAAGTTGATATTCCTGTAAACTTCAGTTTTTCTTTCTGTCTGTAAACTCAGACTTGTTCTTTAAGCTCAATAGCAACACCCTGATAGACAAAAAAATGCAGAGAAATTCAGAGTTGTAGCAACCCAGTTTGTAAATTAGGGTATAGGTAAGCCCATGGAGCTGAGCATGATGCATCTAGTCTGCACTTAAAGGAAGGCACCCCCAGACTCCTCAGGCTGCTCATCTTCCTCATGAGAGAAGCTGAGGAGTGCAAGGACTCTGCTGTGCTTCTGAATATGTGGAAGAGCAATTTATTTTCTCCTTAAACTTCCTGTGACTTTTGCTCAGCATTTTTAAAGGAAAAATTAAAGACTTACTGGTTTCTACAGCCTGCCCTTTACAAATATACTCCCAGTTCATCCGCTTCTAATGATTTATTCATTTCTCTGACAACAGACTGACATCCTGATTAGTGCCAGCATATACAAGAGGCATTTTCAGTCATTACATAATAAAGTGGAAGAGGGAAGGACTGATGATGCAGTGACATTTCTGGTGTGCCATTGCACAGGACAGGTTGGTACCACACTCAGACCACAGCCCCATTGCAGTATATTCTGATATTTCTGTCTGGTGTCCTGGATCTTATGCTATGTGTAGTACCAAGTGGTTTTTGCTCCACGACAGGTGAGAAGCAAATCTATGGATCCCAGTGTGTGGACTTCCAAGTAGTTACAGCTTGCACTTAATTGGGGAAAGGAAGCCAAAGGAAATCATGTGCATTGGAATCAAATGCCATTTTTAGGAGTGTGTATTTCAACAGTGATTAAAATAGACAGAGACCAAGGCACACTCATGATTAATGGTCTCTGTGAGCTGAGGGCATGTCCTACAGCCTCAGGTGCTCCTGAGAGACACCCATGAGGAGCAGGAACTGCTTGGTTAGGCTTTATCTGCCTTCATTGTGTGGATCAGCTTTAACATGTGGCTTGAATTACTCTCTCCTGTTTCTGGAGCCTGTGCTGTGTGTGAGCAGCTCCAGCCCAGCCTGGAGCAGAGGCACATCCCTGCATCCCATTCCCCACGGGCCGGCAGCCGGAAGGCACTGCCTGAGCTCTGCCTGGCACGCTGAGCTGGTGCTGCACTTGGAACAAGACCAACCAAATGATTAATTTAAAGCCACTCATTTTTTCTGACTCTGTTCTCATTCACGTTTTGTGACTTTGCTACTTCCTAAACCCCTGCATGTCCCTCTGGCCAGTGGCAGCTAAACCACTGAGCAGTGACTTCCCCAGTGGGTACAGGCAATTTCATGATGGACAAACCTCATGAAGGTGAGCTTGGAGGCCCTCACTGTACCCTGTCTCTGCTACAGGACACAGCTGAGTACCTCAGGACTGCTCAGCCCCATTCAGTGAGGCTCCCTGGCCAGTCTCAGTGGGATGTGGCAGCAGGGCTGGCACTCTCCACTTCTCTGATTATTTGATGTCAGATGATAAGCTTCCCAAGGCCATCAGAGTTCCCAGGGCAGCTGTAAGTCTCTGAGGGTGCTGGGGAGGGCTGAAACCTGCAGAGGAGGTGAGCTGGGGGCTGCTCCACGCTCCACCCTCGCTCCCTGTGTGGCAAAAAGCACAGGCTTAACCTCTGCATGCCTCCCAGCCCGGCTGAACCAGAGATAGGGAACTCTCCCTGTCTCAGCGGGTTTCTGCAGCACTTAATTGATTTGTGCTGCTAAACAGCCCCACAGTAAATGAGTACAAGGTGTTAAAGAAGGATGTGTTAGTGGGAAGATCCAGCTGAAACAAAGCTTAGATAGAAACCATGTGTGTGCTGCGAGAGAGAACCCTCACCCCGTTCCCAGTGCCCAGCCCTGCACGGGGTGATTAATGCTTTACAGAAACCCTGGCTTGTTTTCAGGCCTCTGGCTTGTCCTGGAGCATCCCTACAGCCCAACTGTCCAGTGGGCATTGCTGCTTCAGAGCCCAACCAAGCAGCCAAGTGGCACCAAGGATTTATCTGCCCTGTTCCAGCAGCGCACAGACACCACTGCCTTGCCCATTAAGGATGTCTTTTCCTGCATAGAGACAACAATACAAGACATTGCTGTAAGAAAACTTGAAAAAGACAAGTGAGGAACTTCTGGGAATTCCTCAGGTTTGTTTTTTTTTACCAGCTGCAGAGGAGGGTGAAAACTGTCTGCTACAAAAATATTATAGTTTATGCTGTTAAACAAATCATCATTTGTCAACAGGTAGCTGAATTAAGTCCAACTCCACTAGCAGAGCCAGAACTGATTTTGTTCCCAATGCTATTGTATAGTTAACAGCTGGCAGCAAACTGGCAGTGAAGCCTGTGCTGGGCTGATAAATAACCCAACAAGCCTTGCAGCAGAAGCGTCTCATGGAGCGACTGCAGCTCACACTGGAATGTGTGGAGCAAATGCTTGTTAACAATCTGTGCACAGGCAGAGAACTGCCTGATGAAAAGGTACTAGAAAAATGGTATTTAAATAAGACACAGATTTCCTAGGGTTATCAAAAGAACAAACCAGGTTTTAGGTCTAAGAATACCAAACCACAGCAGCAAACCAGCAAATGTTAGCATTTCTCACTGGCTGAAACCAAGTCTGGTAATAATGAGTGAAATGTCCCAACCAGTTCTAAGATATGAAAAGCAAGCCAGAAAACCAACAGAGAGAAATATTTCTGTATTTGTTTCACAGTCCCCAAATTCTGCTGGAGAATTTTCCATTTTTCCAGATGTTTTCTGTGGGAGAAAGAAAGAGACATTCTGATTTCAAACGCTGTGTTGCTTCTAAGCCAATGAGACCACATTTTGCCACCTGGGAGAAGGCAAGGTGACAAGTGACAATGCCCCATGAGGCTCATACAGTGATGTATCACTGCCCTGTGTTCTGTACTTAACACTGCTCTGGTTTTGTCTTTGCTTTGCAGGCATTTTATTTTTATCATGGGTAAGACCAGGAATGTGTGTGTCTGAGAGAGAATGAGCATGGGGCTGCAAGCTTCATCTCAGTGCAAATAATATTTTGGCAGGAAATCTGCAGGAGATTAAATTAGGGGCCTAATGACTGAATATTAAACATTTCAAATTTCAAGTTCCTTTAAATAACCAGCTACAAAAAAAGGAAGAGTCTGACAAAATTAGCAGGTCCAAAAGCACTAGAGGAGTCCAGTAAGGGTCACTTGTTTTTTGGTGCAAATTTAAAAAGAGTTTTTATTATTATTTTTATTAGTAGCTGTATGTGTCAACATGCCATTTCCTCAATGCATTCTGAGTCCAGATTAGCTGAAGTTTTAGGTATTGGCAGACTTGCTACAATGGAAGGGAAATGCCAATGGAATAACTTCAAACATGATCCAATCCCTGATGATTCATTGGATGTGTTAAAATTTCCTTTGAGACCATGTAAGTAATGCAGGGACTGGAGTGCAGAGTGCCTGTGACTCAGCTCTCTGAAGCAGCAGGAGGATGTCAGAATTACTCACTGGGACAGGAGGAATCTCATTTATCTATTTATAGGCAAGGCTGAGATGAGCGTGAACCATTAAAGAGCTGAGTTTGCCGGTTCCCATAGGGGTGGAGGAGGGAAGGACCTCACTTTAGCTGTTGAAATCAAAGCTTCTTTTTTCCCCCCCATTTCCAAAGCTGGTGACTGGCCAGTTAAGCTTTTTCATGCTCACACAGGGAGCACAGGGCTCTTCCTCCTTGTTAGAGGCCAGTGCCCACTTTGCCAAAATCCTGTCTGCTGCACGTTTCTAGGAACACAGGGCTCAGCATTACTGAGCCAGTCTCCCACTATCACAATCAATTACATCATATCACGCTTTTTGGCAGGCTATTCCAACACTTCATTTTCAATTTCCAGCCCTGATATCATTTGTTCTTGTGCCAGCATCAAAATTTAGTTTGAACAATTCTCTTTTTTTCTCTGATCTTTACCTATCAGATGTATTTACCAAAAACAATCCTATCTGCTCTAGTCTTTGTTTTGAGAAACTAAACAAATGAAGCTCTTCTAGTCTCCTCTTGTTTTAAACCCTCTGATCATCCTTAATGCCCTTCTCTGTACCTGCTAATCTTTCTTGAACATGAGTGAACCTGTATCTTCTAGGACTGTGTTTGCCTTTCTATATCAGATTGGTGGCTCACAGTTATCAGAGCAAGTAATTCTCTCTACGTGTTTTTTTTTTAACCACCCTGCTTTTGTCATTCTCAAGTGAGTAATGTGATATTCTAGTGATTAATTTTTAACTGCCTGTCTTTATACTTTGACTATTCTATCTCAAATACTGTCATTAAGTTATTGGTGATTGATGTTCTGATCCTTCTCTGTATTAGCAAAGCCCATGTCCTCAGCAAATTTCTTTATGACATTCCTACAGCTGTGCCAGAGTCATTAACAAAACAAGACTGGCTCAAGACTGACCCTTGAGGAGCTGAACCCTCTGTCCAGCATTTCTCCTTCCCACAGAAATCCCTGTCCTTGGCTTTAGCAGTTCTGCATTTGCCATGACACTAATCCCCATCTTCTCAACTTCAACTACTAATTTCCCATGTGATATAGTATCAAATTCTTGACTCATGTCTGGATAGAATATATCACCTGTATTTCATTTCTCTAGGAAAAAAAAATCAGTCATCAAAGAGAAATACGAGGTTATGCTGAGCTCCTTTAATGTGCCAGTTCTTTCCAAATCCTGAGATGGAAATCTGCCAGGGCACCTTGATCTGAGCACATGGAATTCTGTAAGCTTTTCCTTCCGTCTTACGTGTGATAATTTTCATTCCCTTAAGTATGTTCCTACTAGAAATCCTCGTTGCCCCATTGTCCAATATGATCATCTCTACTGAAAACGTAGGTAAAGTGGTTTTAATTAATTTTGGACCATATGTAGACTGGTCTAATCTCAATCCCATTCTCACTATATAATAACCAGGTTTTTCCTCTTTTCCTCTTCTGTATTTGTCTAACTGAAACCTTCTACCATCTGTTTCATTTCCTTTTCAAAATCTGATTCACAACTTTACTTTTGACATTTCTCATTCTACACTTATATTTTCTGACCTCAGCAAATTAAAATGGGAAGATTGAGGCAAACAGTGACTCCATTCTTGCCCCAACACTCATATCTGATGCCGCACTCCTGGCAAAGATGACAGAGTAGCTCATAAGCAGGTCCAGGACAGCTGGACTGAACATGCCCCTGGCACAGGGGCTCAGTGTACAGGGTGATGGGCTCCCAGGACAGGTGGTCATTTCCTGCAGACCTCTGATTTCAGTCCCTGGCTGCACCTGAACTGTACTGAACTGAACACACCATTGCTGCTCAGACCTTCTGCTCATCCTTTGCCTGCTCTCAGCAAACTCTTGCATGTGTTTGGGGCTGGTTGTTTATCCCACTGGTTTTGGAGTGTTTTCCTTCAGGGTTTGTCCTCCTGCATGTTCCAGCTAGTTTTGGAATCCAGTTCCATGACATTCATCTCCTCAGGTCTTCAGTGCAGTTGATTGCACTCCTTTGTTCCCTTAATTTCTCAACATCTTTGTGAGATGAATTCTACAGACAGTGCTGGAGATTCAGCCCTAATGAGGTATCCTTAAAAACTCTTAACCAGAGTCTTCAGAGGCTCTGGATGACTCAGAGCTCAGAGCTTTAGAGGCAGTGAAAGAACTTCACTTGCCTTTCTTGTGTGTATGAGACACTGTAACCTTTCTCAGGATGAACGAGTGTTTTCATTTTATAGACAACTGAGACATAAAGATCACACTTCAGAACATACTGCACTCTCTGAGAAATTAGTGAAGTGCCTGAGGTGAAGTACAAAGCCTCCTAACCCCACTGAGATTGCTGCAGCAGTCAGACCTTGCTCACCTGAAAATGAGATGCCTGTGCCAAGTTATTTGCTTTGAATTGTCTGGTTCTTGAAGAAAGCAAAGCTCACCAAGACCATGGATTGACCTGTCCCAGACACGCAGCCAGGACAGGCAGCAGAAGCTTAGCTCAAACTGGCTGTACAGGGCCAATTCTAGAAAAGAGGAGACAAACACTCAAAACACATCATAACAATGTACTGACCACCCAAACCCCTTTAAAAATTACTGCCAGGTAAGGTATCTGTACTCAAAGTGGGATTTGAAGTTCAGCAGGGGGTCACCCACCCAGTCACTGGCTTTCCCCACTGCAATGAGGATCACTCCAGGATCCTGCCTGTGACATGTCCTTGCTTTTCCTGTTTTCTGAGCTGCAGAACGGCAGCAGCACAGCCCTCACTTCCCAAAACAGCATGAGGGACCTACCACAGCACTAAGGCCATGCTGCTGTCCCAAAAAGATGGAAGATGGATGGAAGCTCTTCCATTGGCAAACTAATGCATGTTCCATCTCTGTAGAAGAGGTGAAATGGCAGAAGAAAGCACGTTTCTCTCCTCTCCATTAATATACTTGTGAATACTCTGGAGGGGGAGAAAAACTGTGCCCTATTCGCAGAGCATGTGTGCCTCGAATTCACAGTGCTCTGCTGAGCACCTACTGACCTTGGCAGTGTCACAGGACTAGTGTTTGTCTAAAAAAGTAACCTTGTGAACAGGCTCTTTGCTTTGGGAAACACAAAGCAGTCTTGTCTTCCAAGTGTCCAAGCCTTCTTTTCACATCTGTTTAGTCCTTCAGTAGCATTTATTTTTGGCCTTGGGAGAAAAACACAACTCCACATTAAAGGGATGGTGTCCAGTTAAACCCACAGGCTGCACCACCCTTTGCTCCCCCCTTGCAAGGGAAGGCAGTGGAGGAGACCAACAAAAAACAAGAGAAAAGTCTATCTATTGCCTGTCAGGCACAAAACTGCTTTTGCTTTCTAGTGAAAAGGAGCAGAGCATCCTCAGCAGCACAGAGCAACTGGCCAAACAGGCCAGAGCCTGGATGCCTGAGGCTTCTGAGTAACAGTAATAACAAGTCCAGGGGCTACATTTCCATTTGTCTTCATTTCCAAAAGCCTTTCCAGCTGAGATAGCTCAGAGCAGGGAGACACCAACGTTCCACACTGTTGCCTTGAGTTTGTGGTGGATGTAACTCTGGCAATGCCAGATTTCAGCACATCACCTGCAAATGATACCAAATCAGAAACACACCCTTTCATGCTGCCCCTCAGTACCCACAGCCCTTTCAGCCCCTCAGGACAAGGCTGCTCATGCTGTGTGAGGGAGCTGAGGAGGGGCTGCAGGTCACCACTGCCTCCTGAGCCAGCTACACTCACATGTCCACCCTGTTCCAGGTAAGTTCTATGCCAGTGCTCAGGCCTCCAGTGGGTTATGCTCACCTGTAACTCCATACAGGAGAAATATTCCCACACCCAGTGCCAGCTGTGTCACCTCCAGCAGAGTCTCATGACTGTGTGTGGCCTGAGGCAGCTGCACAAGGGCCACCTAAGGGCTCACAAAGATGAAGCCTGAGGCACAAAGTTCAAGGCAGAGGTTCTGTCTGGACAGTGTATGTGGTCAGGACCTGCATTCCTTTGGGGAGAGGCAGAGAGGAGAGCAGGACTGCCTCAGGAGCTCTCCTGATGGGATCTGTAAGAGGAAATAAGCTCATTTTGGCCACAAACTATGTTTTGGGCCACCCAACAGCATTCAACATCCCAGGTCAGGGAGCTGTGCTCCCTGCCTATAGCACAGTGCCTGAGCTGGGCTCCTAGAACAGTCACTAAAGCACCTTGCTCTCAAGCTCCATGGGACAGCAACCACAGCCCTGCTCCCTGAAATCAACAGGACTCTGGCCACAGTCCTGATTCCTCTCTCTCCTACATCAATACTTTATCTTTTATCTTTTATCTTTATCTTTTAGTCCATTGACTTCAGTGACTGGAGTTGTCAGGCCCTGGATGTCCATGGGCCCAAAGGAATGGAGGCAGAACTCCTGGAGGACAGAAGCTGCAATCCATGTCTGCCTCACGCTTAGTGAGTCAGGGGAATATTAACAACGCATCACCTGGAGTAAGTGCTCCTAGAAGCCTGGCTGACTTTGGCAAGGGGCACTTTGAGAAGGATAAAACTGCATTTTCATTCCTGAGAATCCTCCTCCAGTAATAAGATGTGCCCCATGGGATGCTGGTAACATTGGTATTGTCTGCAGAATAGCTGGGGCTTGGGGCTGACATTGCTAAACCATACACACGAACCATCACTGAATGTCACCAGTCCAGACCCAGGATTTACAGACAGTCACAGGTAGGCTGTCCTCCAATTAGTCTGGGAATCTAAAAAAACCAAAACAAACCCAACCCAAAGCCCTCGGTACTGTATTCTTTCCTTTGCATATAAAACATCATTAAAATAATTAGAAAAACAGATGCATTGTATAAGTAACTGACAAATTAAGAATTCAGTCATGGTTGTTCAGAAACCCACTGCCTCCTTGCAGTACCTGTAATTATTATTTATAGCCTGCTCTGCAAGGAAAGCAATCCAAAAAAACGGAATTATTATAATGTAATGCACTCTTCCCCGGGGAGGAGTCTGGTGCAAGTTGCAACCGACATCTCACACCATTTTCTTGTCTTGAATTTTAAACTTTATTGTAAGTACTGTTTGTGTATTTTGCAGAAAATGTATCAGTTCCTCTATAACAAGTACCCATTTTATTCCTGCTGAATTTCATTGAACTTACTCCTGATTTATAAGAGGCAGATCCATATTACAGCTTTATAGAGCAATCTCTTAGCTGCCTATTCACAAGGATGTGCAGCCTGGCAAAAGAATGAGCTGAGGGAATGAGCTGGGTGGCAGATGAGCTATTAGTCTCGATGATATCACCATAGCATCTGGAGCAGTTACACACAGCACTAACACAGGGTATGAGAAATTCTCTGCTCTCAAAAAGAGCTAACAAAGAAAATACACAGAGGGTGGGTGGTATGGAAGAGCCATAGAAAAGAGAAGGAGCTGCACAATGTCACATCGCCAGCAACTGAGAGAGGCAGGAGCAAAGTCCCTGTCTCAGCTTCATGCTGCCTTTGCTCATTTCTGGTTCTGCATCTGGATATGATGCATCTTTAACTGGAAGTTCAATTCAGAAAAACAAAAGTAATATTTTTTTCATACTTGCTAAGAGAACTGGCTTTCTGCTGGTTGTGCAAACAAATTCTTTCTAATGGTTAATACCTGTCTCCTGTGCTGAGGACATCAGTCTCTGCATGGATCAAATCTTAATGAAGCAAAGCTCTCTTCTCAGAAAAGAACAGTTTTCATTTTTTCTTCAAGCATTCCTCCTCACAACTGCCCTTGTTTAGTCTTGTGATAATTTTATGATGCACTCTCAACATAACTCACAGTACTTCTCAATATTGTGTGCCACAAGTGTTTACAGAGCCATTTTTGTGGCAGATACCAGCCTTTAGACATTCCACATTTCCTGTTTCACCCGAGCCAATCACTCACTGTTTAGTGCTGAGATGCAAGTCCCTAATTAATTTATACACAACAAAGCACTTCAGTCATTGCAATGAAAGCGTAATGGAGAGCAGACCATTAGCAAAAATTGGCTATCAAGCATGGAGAGATTATTTCCTTTTCATGTTTCCATCAATACTAAGATTGATTAATCATCTTGCAAAAAATTCCTCCCCCAATACCAAACTGCCTTTACACTTTTCCACCAATGCTGGATGGGATACCTGGGCCAGTTTTGTTTTCTCTCACAGCAAGGAAACCTCTCTGATGTACTGAGAAGAACTGGGGACTTCAGAGGGGACTTCACAACAGGTTCAACCCTACTCATATTCTCTTTATAGAACCAGAATATAATAGCCCTGTTTTAACAAAAAGAAATCAAGATTAAATTCAGTATATTCTGAAGGAGTGAAAATTCCTAGCAACAGCTGAAAGGGAAGTGGAATCTATAAATGCCTCTTTCATCTTTATCAAATTACTATTCAGTGCAGTTACGTTTATTAATAACAGCATCCCTTAAAACATATTGTGAAAATCCATTAGCAAGAAATGCTTTAAAATGTTCAACAGGCTGTAACAGATGATTTACCAAAAGCTAAAACAATTAAATACTATGAGCAGAGTGGGCATTTTCATGAGCCATGGAGCTTGGCAGGGGGACATTATGGTAGGATCAGAAATGGACAGTTTGCATAGCATAACTTTTTAATTCTATCATCTCCATTAGCAAGAGGATAGGCAAGCTAAGAGTGTTTTCTGACTTTTCACTTCCATATGTACTCACCCTAAAACTGCTGATGGGCATTTCAAAGTTGTCACCCATGGCATTTGCTACGCACTGAGCTACCAGACTGCTCTGAATCAGGTTCAGAGAGGAACCTGTGAGAGCAGATCGCTGGTCCCTGAGAAAATATTCTCTGACCATCCCAAACCCTGACAAGAAGAGCCCTCTAAGAAGTTGTTTAATTATCCCCATGAGGGTCTGACCAGGGGGCCATTGCTGCATTGTTTTCTCCTTCAGCACACCCTGCACTGGCCCTGGAAATTCTCATATTCCTCTACTGTATTTCATAATTTGTTCTTTTAAACACAGTTGAAATGTCCATCACTGCTGAGCAATCACTGTGAAAGAACTGGACGTTGACTCTAAATTCAAATGGAGGATTCTGTCATTATTTTCCTGCAAAAAGAAAAAAAAATTGCCATTCCTGACTTTGGTGCACACCCTGCAACACAGAAGGTTCGCTCAGGTCCCGAGGGATCGTTCCAGAGGGACAGACTGTGAGTCCTTCTCTTGGCTGCTTCCAGCTTGGAGCAGAGAACAATAATGGCACAGAGAGCTCCGCTCATTCCCCAGCCGTGACTGCAGCTATCGCAGCCTCCCGCTGCACCAGTGTAAGGAGGGTTTTGATGACATTTTCTTTGTTGCTGCGGAAGGCAAAGCCTGAGTCAGGGATTACAGGGAAAGGCAAGGGGGAAGGGGCAGGAGATGCAACCACAGCCGTGGAGGGAGTGAAACAGCAGCTCTGGGGTCTCTGTGCACTTTCTGGGCTGTACAGGGGGTTGCTGTGGGCTGCGTTAGGTTTTGGCTGACTTGCTGATAGATCAGGTTCCCCTTCCAGATTTGATCATTCCCTAAATCCATGAAGAGATGCCTGAGGCAGGTTAGATTGTTTCTGAGGCAGGTACACACAGTGCAGCCCAGTTCCCTCCAGAGTGAAAAGCTCTTCGCACGTCTAAGCTGTAGGTTTAATTCACCCCAGCCAACAGACAGACCTGTCACAGACCAGCCACCCTTGTGCTCTCCAGGGGCCTTCCACTTAGGAGCACAAAGCAGTGGCAGAACAAATTTGTGGCAGAATGTATCTTCTGTAATCGCACAGGAGCCAACTTGTTAGATCATTTTCTGTCCCAGCTGAAAGAGCAGCTCCATGATTGCTTGTGATTGAGAAGAACTAAAAATCACATAATTACATGGGCCAAGGCACAGAGATTGGCAGATACAGATGCTGGTGCTTAGCTGGGAAAGAGCAGCACATGGTGGGGAAAAAAAAGCTGGAAATGATGTGTACATTCCACCTCATCCCCACTGTAGAGTTTTTGGCCTTCAGCTTGTGCAGAGCAAAAGGCTGGAATTTCTCAGGTGTAATGACAGATTGTGTGGCACAAAACATCAAAAACTGTGTCAGTGCTTGAGCTGGTGGGTTCAGCTTGCCCAGCCAGATGAAAGCAGTCTGGACTAATGCTGGTGAGACAATACTTGGCATCTCACAGGCACATCATTCTTGGCTGTAACATCCTCCTCCTGTTTCATCTTCTGTTTTCTCTGTTGCTGACCTTCAATAATGGAAGAAAGGGGTTGGATAGGGAGAGGAAAAAGAGAAGGCTGTGCATGGTGCTGGGAGCAGAAGAGAGGCCTGAAGGAATGGGAAAGAGAAGGAACAGCTGTGGGGCTGGGAGGAAAATGGAGACAGGGAATGAAACAGATACACTTCCCCTTTGGGAGGGTGGGCTAAGCCAGTGTGAACAAAACAGGGCTAAAATGAAAAGGAGGAAACCAGAGAAGAGAAGAAAGATGGAACAAGGGAGATCACAGACAACAACAGGAAGCAGCACTAAGAGATCAAAGATGAAGGCTGGGCATGTTGGGGAAAAGCAAACAGTGAAAAAAACTTCAAGAATATTATGCAAAAGACAGAGAATTAGAAAAAAGTTCTATGAAAATGGAAGCAACCCAGCTGCTGGAACTCGTGTATACTTACATCAACATCACACCAAAGATCAACGCCAGGGGAGGAGGTTTGGGGTTGATTTTCAATTGCATGGAAAGGCTTTTAGTGATGCAGAACATGAACTTCAGCTCCCACTGAAGTCAGAGTGGTTTAGAGGTGCTCACAGCTACAGAACACAAGACCCAGCTCGATAAAGCCCATGAGACCAGAAGCTACGTTACTACTTTGAGAACAACCAGCCTTTACCTTGCCCAACTCCCACCTCAAGACCCAGAGTGATGAGGACCAGCAGGTGCAGGGAGGGAGCCCAGGCCAGGGACATTGCCCAGCCCTGCCCTGTGCCACAGCAGCCATTTGCTTCCTTGTCCCTGATGAGCAGTGAAATACTTCATTTATATGTCTAAGCTTGAGTAGGGGTAAGAAGCATCCTCTTTGCTGCTTGAAGTGAAATGTTTGGCTTATTGGCACAGCTTGTTTAATTTGGCTCTTAGTGCTTGGTCAGTGTTATTAGAGAAAGCAACAAAAACATACTAAATACAAGGAACTACATTAAAACAACATGGAGTTGCAATGGAAACCAAAGAAAGCAGGAGGGCTGAATGGGTCCCTCCTTCAATCATCCTCTTCTCCCTAAATATGGAGGGTGTTATGGTGGAGGGGTGGAGGTGGAGGGCCCAGTGGTCACTATTCATCTGGGAAGTGTCAGATCTGTATCCAAGTCTGGCTCCTTCCCCCAGTGCCAGGGTGGCTGCTGAGGTCACAAGTGGGGGTAGATATTTCACTCTGATGCAAGATGAGAATTCAAAAGCACTGAGCTCCCAAAACTCTAGCTTCTGCCAGAGCTTTGCTTCAGTGCAATCTCCCCAGAGGCAACTGGTGTCCATCCTCAGCCATATCGCCCTCCAATCCACATAAACCATTACTAGAGTGCACCTAAAGTGTTCTTCCTCTCCACACATCACTGCTGAGCTGCTTCCAGACTGAGTTTTTACACTTGCCATGTTTTTCCATTGTTTTCTCGTGACTGTATAATAAGGGGCAGATCCCCCCACTAGAGAGAGGGACTGAGATACATCAGAATGACACACATCACCTGCCCTGGCTGGTGCTCATTGCTTGAACCCAACTTTTGCAGCTCAGTCAGATTTCTTGGTTTCTGCTCTGGCCTTGAGGTCTTTAATTTGCCTAATTTTATTAACTGATCTGAGCCACAGCTGCGTCCCCATATTTCTTCTGCACCAGGAAAACCACAACGGCATGTTACATCTGGGACAATGGGGAGGTGATTGCTGTAAAGCCTGGGATTCCTAAGGAAACAAAGCTTTACATGTATTAACTCTGTGTGTGTATATGTGTGTGTGTCTGAGTAGTTCTTGAACAGTATCAGACAATTTCAGCACAACAGAGGAGAGGATCTCTCAAAGCCCTGAAGTTCCCAGAGGTGACTGGAGATGACAGCTGGAGGACAGACACCATAAGTATTCCCTGAGGAAAAGGCAGTAGTGAGTGCTTCCTCCTGCAGACAGTGGAGACACTACATGGGTGAAAGCTGCTCATTAGACCTGCTGATCAGGAAATTACCCCCTAATAATCTCAGTGTGCCTGAAGACCTTCTCTTGCCACTCCTATGGGAGCTGGACCCTGCTGTAACATTCACAGCTTTCCTCACTCACCTGCCTTTCATCCTGAGGCCCAAATTCCAGGGGAAGGGATCCCTGAGTGCTACTGGAAAATGGGCAACAGAGGCAGCAGTGAGAGGATCCTGGTGCAAGATGCTGAAGCTGCCCCTGTGCACATCCATTGCTCCTGTTCAGGGGCAGCTTTGAGAACATGGTGTAAATGACAGGAACTGGATCACTGGCTGGAGCAATGTCAGCACGTCCCTTCGAGGGCCATGAAACGACAAGTTACTATTTAACAGCAGACCTCACGGGGAGGAATGTTTTTCTGTATTCATGGCCTCTAACAAGCATTGCAATTGTTTACTGTACTCTGAGCAACCCAACAGTAGCTATAATGTAATAATTATAGAGAACCTTTCCTAAAAATATATTTCCAATGCATCAGCATAACTCCAGCTGGCACTGAAAGCATGAGTTCAGCCCAGCTTGAGAATCAAATCCTGCACTACATTTTGTGCAGCTGTGCAGGGACTCCGGTGTGGAGCTCTGGAGCCAATGCCTTGCAGTGATGGGGGGGAGGACAAGAAGCAGCCAAAAGAGCCACAGGTTCTTTTCTCTGTGGTCAATGACAACAGAAAACACCAAGACCATTTTCAAACTGGATAAACTGAGTGTTTGGAAATCACAGCAATGGTATTTTCTAATCTGGATGCTGACTTGTTGGTCTCTGGTTTTAGAGGTTCAATCTGAGTCCAGGCTGGACCAGCATTTTTCATGGAGATCATTTATTATTATTATTATTATTATTATTATTATTATTATTATTATTATTATTATTTTATTTCATCCCCACACACTAAAATAGCATCAAGAGGACCCTGCAAGCTCCTTCCTTATGCTCAGTATTAGTGAACTACAGCTCATGCTACTGTGCCTCAACTTCCTCACCTGCAAATAAGGCCAAGACAAAACCCCCTCAACCTAGAGGTGTGTTCAGGTTTGGAAAACAATTCTAGCACCTTGAAAGAAGCTTTCCTAGGAGCCTTTTATTGCTTCGATTTAAAAAGCATATGTTTTACAATCCAAAATTTTTTTACACTTCTTACAGCTATCTCTCTAAAAAGAGCTGGGCTCTGGTAGCTCATGGATTTGGCACAGCTCATCGAACAAGCAGGCTCACCAACCTTCCACGACACACAGCACTTCTGTGTAACTTTGCAGGCTATGTTTGACCTGTCTGAACTTGAACAGTCACCACTGATTGATTGGCTTCTAAAAATACCCACTCGCCATGGTTCGAAGTCTGGAGAGCTCTTGTTGATTTAGATGGAGACTTTCTTGCTGGTCAGAGGCTAAGACAGACATCTGACACCCATGCTCTGCTCCTGCCCTAGGAGGGAACAGCACAGAGACCCAGGCCTGCTCCACACACTGACAGCTCTCAGTTGTGGATGAAAGCAGCCCTTACATGTCCGTTCTCTTCCTGCACCCCCATTTCCAGTTATTGGTACTCAGGGGGATGATCTGCAGCCACCAGGAGCTAGAAGTGTCACCACAGTGCTGGGAGATCTTCCTGAGGCAGCCACTGCCAGCAGAAGGCATGGAGCACTCCCTGGAGAGAGGAGCAGACACGGTCACTGCCACAACAGCCACCAGGAGAAAAGCCAGGCTGCCGCCTCCAGCGGAGGCAGTGAATGTCCTATTGATCTGTAACCTGGAACTGCTGGCACTTTTGTCACAGCTCCCGCATCCATCATCAAGCCAGCTCTAAGAGAGAGCTCCATCAGAGGATTAAAGCTACTTTGGGCTCTCTGGAAGACCACAGCTAGACAGTTGCCTATGGGATACCAGGCTGATAGAAGAAATTAATGGTATTCTGGGAGCATGTGGGACTGGAGATGGTCACTGCAGCCAGACCCCACTTTCACTGCTCCACATTCAATCCTTTTTGTACACAGGTTACAAAATGGAACCTGGCTCTGCTGCCCCAGTCCAAGGTCTTGCAGAACCTATTGTTGCAAGACCCACAGCCCTCCTTGTTTCCATCTTAAGTGTATTGCATGACAGCTTATAATCATTCTGTCAGCCAAAGATTTCCTTTCTTTTATATAATATCCTCCCTCTGCAGCAGCTACAGAAAGCAGTGCCCTCACTCCAGTTCTCCTACACTGAACAACCCACACTCCTTTGGCTTTTCCTTGTAAGCACCACTCATTGTCCCAGTCACCTTCTAAATTCCACTTTGGATTTATCCTTCCCAAAGATGGATGATGAGAGCTGACCATGGCTTTTCAGATGAAAGTTCAGCTGTTCCTTGTACAGTGGCAGGAGTGGTTCTTCATCTTTTCTGGAAACAGCTTGCCTGATAAATCCTATGAGCTCATTTAGCTTTTGTGTTCAGTTTTAAGAGGGGTATAAAGCAGGCTCTCCAGTATTTCACTTCATTTTATTTTTAGTGTTTGTTATCTGGAAAGAAGAGAGTAGTTAAACTGCCTTTTTAATTAAATTCCCTTAAATCTTTGAAAACAATAAAGAAAGAAAGATAGCAAACAAAGTAAGACAGAAGAATTACCATGTGTATGACCAGAGGTATTTTTTCCCGTAACACATTTATATATAAATCTCTTTTCCAAAAACTTGCAACATTTCTCAGTTGCTCAGTCTGTCTCCCGGGTAACTTGACACCTCACAAGAGGAGCCTTGTGCCTCCACTCTTTAATGGGACACGAGTCTTAGGAGCTCTGTTGAAATTCTCCTCTAAATAAAGAGTATTCCTAGTTTCTGGAAGGTGAGAAGAGCTTGTGGTACTCCATCCTTCTCCCTTTGCTTCTCTCCATCTTCACAGAGCTAATGAAAAAGGCTCTGAGCAGCAGTAACTTCATTAAACTGTGGTCCCTTTGAGCACACAGACTCTCTGTAGGTCTGGGAAAAGCAGGAGCTTTTCTCATAAGAATTTACTTGAGCAAGGAGATAGTAAATAGGCTTAGATTTGCTGTAAAAGGATTCAAATCTGCAGTGTCAAGTGTTTAGAGCTCCATACATTAAAAATAAAGTTGCAAAAGCCACGACTTAGCTGAAATAACCTAACAAAGGTCCTCTGCTGTCAGCACAGCACCTACAGGATGAGATCTCACCACTTGCACTGGATGTGGCAGAGAGGGGGTCTCTCAGAAACTCAGACCCTGTCATTCAATCAAATCCCTGGTGCAATAGTTCTGACCATGATGAAGACATCTGAGCACAGAGCTGTATCCTGCTACATCCTGCTGCATCCTGTGTCTCAGTGTGCTGGAACCATCAGCCTCAAGAGATGTGGGCAGCTGGAAGCACCAGTGAGACCAAGTTTCTCATCTGCTACTGCTCCGGCTGGCCACAAGTAGCAAAGTGGACATAAAACACTGTAGGTTAGACACATAGGGCAGACTAAAACCCTAAGACAGCCTGGAATGTGTTTGCCATTCTCTCTGGAACTGGGGAATCAGGAAGGTGCTGGTGTGCAGGCTGCTCTGTGGGACGGTCTGTACTGCAGCAGCACCTCAGAGCTCTCTCCAATATTGGATCTTAGTCTTCAAAACCAGACCTTTGTGGTAGCTGGTGCTGCTTTTAGTGCACATTCAGCCCTTTTAAAGTACAGATTTCAGAAATGTAAGACTGGGTACTAAGGCTACTTCATTGTTTACCAAATGGCCTTCAAACATTGCTTGCTGCTTGCCCTTTAGTAATAGGGTTAATACTTTAGACAAGGTTTTTTACAACTTGCCTGGTTTCTTTTTTTTTTTATTAATTGCTGTTATATGCTTTTTTTTTTTTTTTTTTTTTTTTTTTTTTTTTTTTTTAATAAGGAGACAATGCTTTCTGTGTCTCCTTCCTCAGACACCACTGTTCTCCCAGGGACCTCTCACATACCAAGGCCAGAAACCAAGTTCAGTCATTGTAGGTTGAAGTTAATCTAAAATTGGTGACTTGTCAATTTTAGCAGTTTTAATTTCCCAACTGTCTGCTTGGGTTACACACACATAAAACTTTTAAATAATATGCCTTCTCTCTCTCCCCACACAGAAAACCACTCTATTTCCCTGCCCTCCATAGAGTATGTGACCTTTAGCTGCTCTCCCTTATCAAGTCAAGAAATTCATTCAGCTCCTCAGCAGCTCCAGCCACTGACTCTCCATCCGCATCCCTCTAAAGGCCCCACCAGGTCCTTGATCAGTTTAGAGAGATTTATACTTGTGTGCCCCTTTATATCCTTCCTCCTTGGGTTTTGATTTACCATTGTGGCTTCCTTATCACTCTATAGCATTTTCTACATGATTGTCTTTATAGCTCTTCGTTTTCCCTCTCTGAAATCAACCCTGAGTTGTGTTTCCTTAATGGCAGTGGGAAAAGTTCACCCACCAGAGAGGCCTTTGCAAGGAGCTGTGCAACCCTGACCTCCTGAGGAACACAAATGGCATTTTGCTCCTCACGCTGGTCCTAAGCACAGGAAGAATTCTCAACCCATATCAGACTTCCTTGGGCAGTTCTCAGCCCCTTGCCTGCTTTTACATTTCCTGTGCATTCTCTGAAGAAAAGCCTCTGTGCCCTCCACAATGCAAGAGGAAATATGACCTTTTTCACCTGCTTTCTCAGTGCCCCCTCTCAAAGAGCCACTCCAGCCCAGCACCACTTTCTCTAGCACAGACTCCACAGCTGCAAAATTTTGCTCTTCATTTTTTTTTTTTTCACCCTCCTGGGTTTTGTGATCTATTCATTACATAGGTTTGTGTTACCCCATTAAAAAAAAAACCACGAGTAATGGGAAAATGCAAGGTTGTGCTGGGAAGGACAGTGGCTGGGGTGACCAGCATCCCAAGGATCCCCATTAGGGCCTCTTGGGGTCCCAGATGAACTACCTGAACAAGAATGATGGATCAAAGGGAGCCACAGCCCCCTCAGTGCTCAGTTGCTCCTTGGCTGGACCAAGGTTCAAGTTCCTGATCTTTTAACTCAGCCTTTGAAGTTACCTTCACATTCATTCTCCTGCTCCTAAATATTCCCCTCTGCAGGGATTAAAGCTGGTTGTAAAATATCTCACAAATGTTTACAATCACTATTACACCTGTTCTAGAAGAATTTCACAGTCGATTGAGCCACATTATTCTTTTCATATTGGCCTTTCCTGCCCTGGTATCCAGATTTCCCAATCACGCAAACCAAGAGAGAGCCCTGGCAGGTTATGAATTCAGAGCATTCTTTAAAGTGTTTTAAACTCAAATCCTCACCAAATGCAGACATGCAAGCCAGGCAGAGAATGAGATGTCTTCAACCAGCTGAACTGCAAAAAAAAAGAGGGAATGTTTCCTGTAAACATTGCCTCTAAAGCACTGGGATGTGTATGGCCAAGAACTCAAGCCAGCTGCTATAATTTCTAGACCAATTTTACCCAAATAAAGTCATTCCCACTCTACATTGCACAGCTTTGATCCTTTAAGGAGGAATTTCGGTTACCAGTGTGAGTTCATACTGATCTGGATACAACCAATACTCTAACATGCAAGAGGCTGGGCAGAAAAGGAGGGGGAACAATGAAGCTTTCTTTGGCATTTATTCAACTTGAATTTCCCAACAGAAAAACAAAAACTCAGTACTTATGGGTGAAATTCCCCCATGACAGAGTAAGGTTGTCTTTCAAAGAGGAGTTAAGGCAGGCACAGTCAGGCCATTTGGAATTAGGCTCTACAAAGTCTAGCTAGAAGCAGGAATGGGAAATAGAGCCTTTGAGAGTCCCCTACTCCCATCAAAATCACCTGGAAATCCCAGGTGCTGTAAGGAGAGGAGAGTCTCCATTTGTAAAATGTTCTTGGCCAGAGTTCAATTTTCACTGTGATCACTCACTGCCAATCAACTTTCAGCCCCTTTTCTCCTGTAACCTACTTCAGCTGTTAGCAACCAGCAGCAATAAAACCATATCCATGTTCACTCAGAAATCACATTGAAATGCCTTCATGCGAAGGGAAAGCTTTCACATCCTAACATCAGATTTCGTGTGGGAACATCTTTCAGACTTCCAGCATAAAATAATTTTACCAATAGGAAAAATCAAGTCCTATAGTAAAAGGCTGATCTAATAATTATACTCACAAGGATCACTCCCCATCTTTGAGTGTCTGTGAAATTGTCTTAGAGATACCACAGCTGTATCCTCCTCTAGTTCTAAGGAAAATCTTATCCACTGAGATACAGTAAATTCCAGCACAATGTTCAATAGTTATAGCTCTGTCCTAAAAGTCTAATTGCACAACACAGTAAAAATAGATGCAACGGGAGCACTTACAAAAATGTACTGCAATGTCAGACAGCTCTGCTAAAAAAACACAATGGCAGGCCTTGGTCCTGCAAAGCCCCACATGCAGTCACACTGCTTTTTCACACATTTGGAACAGCTTTTCTAAAATCCATGCAGCTATCCATAACAGGCAAGGCCTTTTGCAGGACCAGGGGACTGCTTTGCTTGTTCTACTGGTGGAAAATTAGATCTGCTCACTCCTATATAACCTCTTTCAAACAGTATTGAATTACCTACAAGTTACTAAAATTAGACTAACAAATAAATTGCTTTGCAGCCAAGCTGATAAAATGTGACTGTTTACATATGATTTAATCCCAGAACTAAGATTAAAGACTACTTCAAACAGAGCCTTTATCCAGTATGTCACATAAAACTCTGTTTGGTTTCAGCAGAGCTGAGAATGACTTTAACAACCTTGTTAATCACAGATTAAAAATGGAAAAGATCCTACTTGGCACCAGGTGTGCCATTAATAACAGCTGGGATGCAGGGGAGCTGCAGGATGACCCAGCTCGAGGGCCAAGGAGGAGCTCCAGGGCTGGAGCTTTGCCATAGACTCAGCCAGGCACTGCAGCTCCAGAGCAGCCCTTGGGGACAGGAGCTCCTCAGACCTCCCTTCTCACACCAGCTCTGCCTGGACTCTTCTAAGCCTGTGGTGGATACACTTGAAAAGTCAACAACTATCCCTGGGAATCCAAATTTGCCTAGATCAATGGTTTCTAGCCCTAATGAAGTCCCTTCCCTTTTTGTTGGTTTGTGTCTTGGATGAAACAAGGCACAAGGCTGATGTTCCTCACCTTTCCCTTGGCAAGGGCACCGTGGGCATTGTGTTGAAATACATGTCAAGGCCCTTGTCCATGTCTGGGAAAGCCCAGCAGTGCAGAGGCACAGGCAGAGGCTGAGCACAGCCTTTGCTGGCACAGCCAGTGGAGCTCCTGCCACCCTCCTCTCTGGAGCTCACAGGCAGCTGGCACCAAGGCCAGGCTCAGGGCCAGGCATCTGGGCACTTCCCAGGGCAGCTGCCATCTGCCAGCTCCTCACTGGCCATCCCTGTGCCTTCTGCCCTCCCTCTCTCCAGAGGACTCCTCTGCAGTGTTCTGTGGTACTGGAGCCACCCTACACCATCCAGCTCTCCCCTCCAAGAACATCTTTCTGTTGGTGGGAAACCAGCCACTGTCAGGTCAGAGTGTGGTCCATGGCTGACTTGCAGGCACCACCATGGAACAGATGTGAGGTGGAAATGGGCTGGAGTAGGAACAAGGTCCAGGCCTAGAGGTCCCTGAGCCTCAAGTGAAGCCCTGCAAGGTCCTTTCTGCTCATCCAAGGCAGAATTCCGGCACCACAGGCTTTCCCAACCCCACCAAACCACACAGGGAGAAGAGAAAATCTGTTCCACATTAAAAATATCTAACAATCATTTTTAAGCACAACCACAAAGGCTTTGCCTAAGCAGCCCTTCTCATATTCATTTTGGGGGACCTCCCATGCAGTCCCAAGGTCCCCCAAAATGAATCAGAGAGACTTTGCACATCAGAACAGTCTGATTGTAACAGCTGCCATGTGTATAAGCACTGGACAGTGATAAGCTTTTCCACTACAGAAACTTTGCAAGCCCATCTTTTAGGTTTTAGCTCTTGTTCTGCAAAATCAAGTTCCATATGGGCAGCACACAGCACACTGGGATGGAATCCAAGGATCTAATTGGCATTGCCCCAGCTCACCTCCAGCATGTGAAGTCAGCACAGCCAGCCTGACTGACCACCTACAGGTGAATTATCTCCCAGTTGTTTGTTGTAGTAATGACAGAAAATAAAGAGGGGACAGATACTTTTTTCCCCAGGATCATTTTAGAAGATGTTTGTCATAAATCTCCCAAAGGTAAAAAGCAGAAGAAAAGATCTGGAATCCTCACTTCTGCTGTGCAGTAGATAAGCTGTGATTCAGCGTGAAAGTCCTCCTGAGTTTTTCCTGGTTCCCATTACTACAGTGCCCAAATATCCGATTGTGAAACAAAGTCTCCCCCAGCGAGGTGCAGTGCCAATGCACAAGAAACGTCAGGGGGTTTACAAAAGGGAAGAGCAATCCTGGCGCCTGATATTCTGAAAACACTGTGCAGCCGACCTTTGGAAAGCAATTCTGAAATCCCACTCATCAAAACAGAGGCTCCTAAAATCACTTCTCATATTTTATAATGTTGGTCAGATCTCAGCCCTGGCAGTTTAGCAGTGGAATTCAAGTTTATGATCCGTACTCCACAGCCTTTACTTGCTGCAATTTACTGCATGGTAAGGCCGAGGCAATTGCAGAGAGCACACACAGAATTCCCTTCCTGTTTATATTGCATGTGGTTTATGTTGTTTAGCTTTTGTTGTGTGCTCCATGCTATTAATGCCTCGTGTTCCTATAGCATCTCCCAGGTGAAGGACTCAACAGTGGAGAAAGGTAAATGCAGCTGAAGAATACAACCAAGTCTGGCAGAACCCCCCCACTCTGTGAATATTTTGACAAGTTGTTTTAAAGTTGTCTTGTAAAGTGCTGAGTGGTGCCTTTCTGCTCCTGCAAGAAGCCTGTGTTCCTCTGCAAACTGCTGCCAAGCTGGTGCAGGACCAGACTAGTTTATCCCTGCAGTTCCCCTGGCAGGCTCTGGATAAGTGACTGAGCTCTCTGCCCTTTCCACAGCACAGAGCCAGTGCCTGCACGTACCCATTTCCTTGGGAAGCTCTGGAAAAGGGCAGAGCTGCAAAATGCACTGCTCTGCAGCCAGCCCTGATCCAGCTCTTCCTCCTCTGCAAGTCCCCAGGGCTTTACTAGCTTGCTACTGTCAGTACCAGGAAAAAAGGAAATTCTCCTGAAGGTGTTTGGGAGCCAGGACTAAGTGTGCTGACAATTATTTTCTTTGAACAGAACTCCCATGTGTTCAGGTTTTCCTGAATAGTTCTTTTTTTCTCATACAAGTCATGCATAGCAGAATTAGAAGACTTGCTGTTCCTGCTGAAAACGTGGAATTTTCAAAGGGAAGTAGAGATAAGCAACTGCTTGTCTAGGATTCCTGGCCATCCAGCAGCCAGTTTGAGAGCAGCAGTTCCTGGACTTTTGGCATTTCTGGTTTTGTCACATATATAAGGATCAGCTACACAACAGACACGTGGCCCTGAAGATCTGAGCCTACTCTGTGCTTCTAAAACAATCCCAGCGTCTGAGGTTACCCTGTGTGTGCAGATCAACTGCACAGAACACACACAGGATGCCTCCTGCGAATGCTGCATTCATTGTGCCAATGGGCAGATTTCTGCAAGGAAATATTTACCTCCACTTGGCTTTTAGCAAGTCTTCCTGCACCTCAGCCTGTCAGTGGGATGCTGTCATCAACCCACAAATCCTGCAAACACCCAGGACAGATATAATTTCAGTTGAACCAAAAAGGTCACCCAAGAGCAGCACAATAACACAACCAACTCAATCACACGGGGTATTTGTCAGATCTTGTTCCTGTGTGTTCTCAAATCTGACTCTCTTTAGATTCTGACTGAGCCATCACACTTCTGCCTGTGCCTCTGGTACTCAGACATATGTTCAGCTTTGGTTAAATTTGACTTCTTGTTGTGTTATGCAACTGAGCTTTACTCAGTGTTATCTTTTGATTGACTCCTCCACTATTCCCCTCCCAATGGATTTATCTGAGGCCAATGACAGCCAGCAAATACTCACTAGAACTCTTGTCTTTGGCAGCACATGCTGGCAGTAAGTGTTTTCAGGCAGTTTGAGAAGTGGGTGTCACTTACATTAGCTCACTCTAAAATCTTGACTCACCCTTCACGCATATAATCCCTCCTGCAAATTCTAGGCCATGGATTTTAATAGAGCTTCCAAAGAAGGTGTGAGTGCTGCTGACTCTGCTAATTTAGTTCCTATTGATTTATCTTGTCTCCTTTCATGGCAGCAAATTGTAAATGCTTCCTTTGCTTCACTCAGTATTTGCTCCCTGTGTGACAAGTCTCTAGCATTGATGGAATGTGTTAGTGAAAAGTGCCTTGATGTCTGTTTTCAATATCACAGAGACAGAGCCATCATCCAGTGACAGTCCCACTTTGGGAGAGCTGTCTCGTTCAGCCTCTACCTATTTACCCAGAGAGGAAAGCTGGGCCCTGTGACGTGAAGTGTCCATAGTAAGACACAAATAAAACTCCAGAAGACATTGAATAAATCCGTCTTTAACACTGCAAGTCAGACTTGCTGTCAGTGTGGGGCAAAGAAGTGGAAGCCTGTGGTACAGCAATGCAATAAAGGAAAACTGATGCTTCATTAGTGTGAGCAAAGGCAGCTCCATCCAGCCTTTCATATGCCTGTTTAATTAGGGCTTGATCCAGTCCTGAGCCCTGAGAAAGGCCTGTGTTCCAGCTGCTTTTAGTTCTCACTCTTGATTTGAGTACTAATCATATATTTTTTGCAAATATAGCATGAAGCATTCCCTTTAGGGAAAAGGACATTTAGCTGGAGCCTACAAAGACCATAAATTTTCTCTTTGTTTTTAATTATGTATTACATTAATGTTGCTTTTTAATGAACAAAACAAGTGACTTAATCTTTATAATTACACATTTGAAAAGAAGAAATGTTACAGATGCCTTTTGCAGTGTGCTTCCTCTGTCTCCTTCACTGGGAATCCCAGCCTGTGCCTCTGAAGGAGATATGCTGGGACTGGCATTTGCCAACTCAAATCCACAAACTTCTGGTTGTGCCAGTTTGTGAATTACAGACCTGCTGTCTGCAAATGACTGGTTTTCAAAGCAAAGGCAGCCATCATTTCAAAGGCTGAGAAAGAAATCTATCATTAATCAGTGTATGTGGATTTTATTTATAAAGATCTAATTAAATTTTGTTCTGTAATTCCAAAATGCTGTTTGCACACACAGTGTATACTTTTTCTTCCTCATTTTGGCCATGAACACAAGCAATATACCTTATAATTCTCTTCCTCCGTAATGTGCCTGGTTTTTATGCTGGTAAAGTAACATCTCAGCTTATTGTAGCCTGTTACAGTGCACTATAGAATTTTTATAGTATGTTACAGTCTGGTTTGGAGATCACCCAACCAAGCAATCTGCTTTCTTTTAAAAAATAACATAAAATACTGCATTTTTCATAATGTGTATAAAGCCATGCAGAAATCCAAGCACAGAAAATAAACAGAGCATTGCCAACACCAAGCACTTAGCAGTCCTGTCCTAGGCCACAAAATCACAAGTTTGCCTTACAAATCTTGTGATTTCAAAGAAACATAATTTTGGGTTTCCTCTATTTGCCCTTCTTCCTTTTAAAACTTTGGTTGTTTTTAAGCTACTCTGTACAATCACAAAAGTTGTCAATTTACCTTCAGCTTTAAAGAATGCTGAAATTATCACATAATTACAGGATATGAGGAACCAGAGCTTTGAAAAACAACTGTAACAAAATCTATGGTAAAACTGCAAAAGTTGGTGCCACTGCAGACTGAAAGCCACTACCTGGCATAGAACAGACACATCCTCACCCCTTTTAACCATCTCTGGGATGCTCAGAGAGCTAAGCAGGAGCTAAGACTGCCCTAAACACATGCAGCAGTTGCTTGTCTCTATTCCCCTTTGAAAATTCCAAATTTTCAGCTTATTATTTGACAGGCTTTCTGCTACCAAACCTAACAGGATTCCAGGCTGGAAAGGGTATTTCAAAAGAGCATGAAACATTTAGTTCAACCTAGAATATAATTTTCTCTAAGAGAGTTTTGATGAATACTTTTTTTCCCCAGGAAACACTGAAAAGATGGCATTATTGATCAATCCACAACAGGCACTGCTTCCCCCCCAGTTGTTCTGCATAACTCTCAGTCAGGAAGCTGCTGTTCTCAGTGCCCTTGTGCTGGTTCAGCTTCCCTGGAGAGACATCCATGCCTTTCCTTAAGGACAGGCAGGTCTGGGGTCACTGAGAGCTTGACCAACCCCACGTGTGGCTGGGGCTCACCCAGGGATCAGAGCTGCACAAAGGGTTCTGGTGCTGTTGTGGTTTCATACACAAGTCACACAGAGTTCCCACACCTCTACAGGACACTTGTGAGTTACTGTGTTTGTTACAGGGTGAGAGAAGCACCATACCCTGTGCAGTGGAACCATGGCTTGGGAAGGGCTGGGCTGCATTCCCACCCTCCACCTGCACCCAGATCCTTCAGGTTCACAAGATGGGCCTGCTCAGACTTCCCTGGTAAAACAAAAGCAGTTCACTGTAGTCAGCAGGGACAGACAAACAAGCATTAAGACAGGTCATCTGTCTTCTGCAGCCCAGCCTCAGGCAGGGCTCAAAGGCCTTGCAGTAACATGTGTGCCAAGGACCTCTCCTGTGCCTGGAGTCAGCACCAAATCCTGGGCAGAGCAGGGCTCATGGCTCACTGCCCCAGGCCCTAATTCCTGAGACACTCATGGATCTGCTCAGGAGTGGCCTTGGCAACCCTTCACCAAAGCATCCAAAGCCCACTTGCAGACTGGGGAGCTGGAAAGAGATTTTCCAGGGCCAAAAGCTCAAGGCCCAGTTATATAAATGATGTGTACAAGGAGCCCTTCCTCACATCAGCAGCCCGACAGCTCAGGCAGGAGTGCCTGGCTCCATGCATGGATCCATTTACAGATGATTTGTTCTGGAGTACATTAATTAGAGGGCATCTTTCACTGCAGCACTGGTTGCCAGCAGGAGGATTGTGAGCAGCAGATCTATTCTCAGTGTTGACATGTAAGGGGAGCATCGCTTCAGCAGTGATAGGAAGGTGTTGAAGGGATAAAGCCCACCCTCCCAGTAACTCCAGCTCTGGAATCACAGCAGGCCAGGAGCCAGCCAGGCACTGATTTGCTCTGTTCCACAGCCCCAACATTAATATTGAGAAATGTGTGGGATTGCGAACCCCTCACTCTGTGCTTGGCATGTTCATAGGTAAAAGGCAAAGCTTATGGGGAAGCTAATGAACAAAAAACAGCCAGGGAAAGATACAGGCTCAGATCCATTTTAGATTCTCAATTCCTACTGACAAATCCCCTGGAGTTTGAAGGATAAACATTGAACTGCAAACTCAGGGCCTCAATACTGCCATGGAGTGGCTCACACTGACCTCCCTGAGATCACACAGGGGGTGTTGTTGGTGTGGACCTCCCCCATCAATGCAGGGAAAACCAGGCCTGCTCTGTCACCCTCTCCATCAAAGTACACAGTGTGAGCCAGACAACTTCCCCTTGCTGAGACAGAGGTTGGAGTGTAGCATCATTAATAGCCAAGCTCCCATGTCCACAGCCATCACTAGAGACCCCCTTGGTCCCATGGGACATTGTGCCCTGTTCCTATCAGCTGACAAAGGCCTTTTGCTCTAGGAGAAAAAAAGGAATAAAAAAGTAGTATGATTCTCTGTGAAATTCCATTGTTCCTAAAATGTCCCCTTACTACCTCAGGCCACGCTGTGAGTCAGTTTGACACATACAAGGGCTGTTTCGCAAGGCAGCGTTATGTGTGCCCAGATGTGATCAAGCACACAGAGCAAATAACCCTCTCCAACAACCAGCCAGCTCCAGCAAGGGCAAATGTCACTCCTGTGGGATGGCAAGCCCACAAGCCTTCACACCCACCCAGGGCAGGGTCCTCAGAGATCACAGGACTTGTGAGAAAAGGGCCTCATGAACATCATCCTAATGCCATGTCCCCCACCAGTGAGTGTTCTATGCAAGAATGATTTCTGTCCTGAAAAATGAATCAAATTCTGCCCAGTTTTAGGCCAAGGCAGGTCCCATGTCCACAATGACCTGTGAGGCTCCAGGAGTTGTCTTAATATCTACCTGCGCTGACAGGGCACTCACAAATTCCTGACATTAATTTGTACGTGGGTGCTAAATAGCATGAGAGGGTTGTGGGTCTGTTGGCACAGCCTAAGCTCTCATATAGGATGGAGAGTGGATAAGAGAACAGACTGGGGTCAATACGAAGTGAAGAACTGTTCAGGAATGTCTTGCTGAAATAGCCCCTGAACTCTGAGAAGACTTTGCAAGCAGCACTGTAAACAGCTTTCTATTAGGTTTTGGCCCTCAGCTTGAAAGGGCAAACCCACAATTAAAACAGGCTGCAAAACTGGGGAAAATAGCAGCACAGAGTGCCACAAATCCCCTGAGAGGAGAAATTCTTCATCCAGTGTCCAGGCAAACACTCAGTGCAGATGTGATGGCAGAGGTTTCTGCAGCCTCTTCTGTGAGGTTTCCCCCAGGTGTCCCGGCACAGGAGGGCAGCTCTCCATGGGAGCCAGATCTGGGGACAGCCTCCAGATCTGCCCAGGAATAGGCAGGGAGGTGCCTTCCACATCAACACTTCCTACAAACTCCTCCTGTGCTGCATGAGCCATGCCCAGGTCCCCAGCCAGGGTGGGTATCTTCAGGCCAGGGCTCAGATCTGAACGGGGTGGGTGAGACAAGATGTTCCACTTGTATACTTGTAACCTCTGCTCTAAACAAAGGGGCAAAGCCATTAAGTAAGACAAAAGCAAATAAAAAATCTGGATGGTGAAAGAGCTCATGTGTGTGGAAAACACGATATTGACCCAATAGGGCAGGGAGCAAAAATTGCAGCTAAGAATCACAGCTTAGGACAGCATGGATTGTTCTGAGCCATAGCAACATATTTAGACTCCACAAACTCTCCTTTTCTCTTTTTTTCACACAGCAATCTAGGCAGCAGGTTGTCCAGTGGCACTGGATGTGAGGATGGCAGGAGTAAACCCTCCCTTTGGAGGAGCCAAATGCTCCAGGAGCACTTATCCATAGCAGAAAGTGAGCTACGGCACCCTCCACAAAGAGCTGTCTTGCTAATTGAGCAAGCCAAGGCTTTTCTGGAAGGAAAACAAATATATCTGCAGACAGGCTAAAACAATAAAGGAAAATTTAAAAGGCTGAACAAAGAGACTGGAAAGTCAGTGACAGAATTTAAAATCTCAGTAGCAGCTGCCTGCAAAGTGGGCAGACGGGGCTGTGCACCAGCCAGGACTCTCTGCCTCCTCCTCACCTGCCCTGCCGGGGAAAGAGGAGGTGCAGCACGAGGCTCCAGAAACAGCACTAAATTATCAAAGCCAGAACCTGCATNAAAAAAAACAAAACAAAAAAAAAACCACCGGAGAAGTGCTGAAGCCGTGCAGTCTCCTTGGGGAGGAGCCAAACGCCAGGGAAAGACGGAGCTGTCGGGGTCTGAGCCGGGACGAAGTGCACCAGGGGCAACCGGGCCAGGAGGTGGCTGCGGAGGCACCAGTGAGCACGGCAGGAACCCTGTCCCTCCCTTGGGAAGCTGGGAAGATTACACAGCTTCATCAGAGACCTTTTCCAAACAGAAGGATGAAGACTTTGTTCTTCCTGTGCTTCAAGTGTCTGAATTAGCTGTAAGGCTGCAGACCTACAGGGTGGGAATGTAAAATCCTGAATCCCTTGGGAGACCTTGTTGTCCCCTTGAGGCAATGGCTGGTCCCAGGAGCATTGAGGATGGACACTGAGTAGGGAAATTCCCAGTGCTCCATTGTGCTTTGAAAACTAAACCTGTAGAATGAAAAAATTAGTCATTCTTCATAGTCATCAAGACTGTGGCAGAGCAAAATACATTTTTCCAGAAGAAACCCATCTAAAAGTGGCCATTTTCTCCAACATGAACTTCAAGCCTTTGGCAGATATTTAAGGATGATTATACCGAGATTCTCATCTTCTAGGAAAATTAGGATATGCCTAAATTAATTTCTATTTCCTACTTCTGAATCTGCCTGTGAAGATGTGCTTCTATCCCTGCATTTCCTTTAATGCCACAAGAGAGGGGTTTCCTTACAGCACTCACAGACAAAACCCTCCAGAGCACCATTAATGCAGCTGCTTTCCATGGCTGGGGAGAGGCTGGAGGGAGATAGGTGCCTGTCCTCTGGGAGTGGAGTGAGCAGCCCCAGAACTGCTTGCCTCTGGAAGCAATTTCTTAATGCAGGAACCCGCCTAAATCCTGGTCTAACTGCTGAATTAGATGTTAATTATTGTGTTGATATTCTGTTCTCCCCAACTGTCACAGCTGGAACTGCTGCCTGTTCCATTGCTGCAGCACTGCTTGAGATGCTTCAGCCAAGGCAGGGGTTGGTGTGATTAATCCAGACCATCTCTCTTCACACACTATGGGCTACATTTGTGGGGTAAAATCCAGAGTCATTCCTTTGACATGACACATTTCGCAGGCACAACTGAAAACTATTGGTTTATTTCAGCAGGAAATAAGGAATTCTGGATTTACAGCATGAGACTAAAAGGAAAGTTATAATTTGCCTATCTTTGACAATTAGGGGGAATAAAAGGTGTGAATTTAAAGCACGATAGTTATTACTGTATTATTCCTCAAAGATACTCTTAATTCTGGAATAAAACAGTAGAATTTAGGGAAAAGTGTTCCAGAGTAGTACTGTGCTATTTTGCAAATCTGGAGTAACAAGTCTAGCAGTGAAGATTTAGCAAGATGGCCATTTTATGTTTTACCTTCTGGCCATCAGAGAAACTCCCTTCCACCTTATTTTTTCCAAACCCAAGCTGACTCTCTCTCCCGAAAAGAGTTTCTGTTTATAAATGCAGTGGGAAATTCTACAGGGCTCACCTGCACCACATCCTTTCAGCATTAGCTTTTATTGCTTTTATTTAAAGGGGGAAAAAATCACACAGCAAAGAAAACCAAGCATTTGTAGGAGTATGGCAACGTTTTCCATACATGCTTTCCCCATGAGTCAGGGTCCATCTTGTGCACTGACACATCCTGCAGACTTGCTCTGACTCGTGGGGCAAAGCCATGGGTGTGCACAGCACAGGGAGACACCCAGAGAAAACAGAGGGAAAACTGCATCCCAGGAGCTGCCATAGCAGACACAGCTCCCCAGGCATTTTCTCCCAGGATATCAGTGTGCTGGTTGCAAAGTTGCTCTGCACTATGGAAACTGTGGAGGTGCTAGAAAGCAGCTCTTTGGTGATGGGCTCAAGACGTTTGGAGGAGCTCTGACAGCTCTGAGAGGCTGCAGTTACAATAAATACCCCTGTGCATCTCACAGCTTCTGCTGAAACTGGGAAACTCAGACTTGCCTAAGCCTGAGGAGTGATTCCAACTGAGATTGTACATACAGAGCACAGGGCTGCTCCCACAAAACACCACACCTGGACACATTTATCCTGGAATAAAAAGTGACTTGATACTACCCACTTCACTCCCTTGGAGAGTTCAGTTGCAGCAGCTTTAAAAGCCAGTTAGGGTAACAGAGAACAACACTCTATTTATTCCACAATGAGTTGTGCAGGAATACAGATGATGGAATGAGTCCATCCCTAAAATTAAACCTAGAAAAGCACACACTGAATTACGTGTATGAATAATCAGTATGTATCTTTTCAGTGCTCAGAGGACCAAATGGCCTCCTGATTTCAACGACTCAGGTGACTATCTGTCAGCAAGATTTCCTTCCCAAAATATTGGTATCTAATCTGAAAGCTAGGCAGATATTTCAGTGGCTTGGACTGTGATTTATAGCCTGGTGTATCAGTCCAAATCTCCTGAATGATCTTAATTAAACTCTGAGGGTGAAAAATTAATCACCGTAGTTATTTTATTATGCATGACCGGTAAAAAAAATACTTCAAATTTACATAATGTCTAACAGAAAATTATTTAGCAGTCACATTGAGACTCAGATTATTATTAATTATTTAACTTGTCCTTTTATCATTGGGGAAGAACAGGCAACATTTTGGCACCAAGTTTCTTTGGTATTTTAACTTTCTCCCACAGGCTCCATACCTGTTCCAGTCCACTGCAATAATGCCCAGTGTCTGCTCCTCTGCCCAGAAACATTTCTTTATCAGCACTCTGTCTCTAAAAATCATTTCCCCAGCAATATATAACATCCACTGTATATCACTAATTAATCTCCAAGCTGTCCCTGCATGGAAATTATTTGTTCTTGGGGCAAAGCAGGACTATGTGCAGGTTTCTCAAACAGGCAGAACATGATGGGACAGGAGCTCCCCTGCAGATCCCTGCCCTGCAGGTGCTCCCAAATGAGCCCCACTTTGTGTCACCATCACGTGCACAGGACTCAGCTTTACCATTGCCATCAGCTCCCTTTGGGATGTCTGTGACACAAACCCTGCACAGGACTGCTGGATAAAGTTTTTTTCACCCCTTGGGGCCCTCCAAGCCTCAAAGCAGCAGGTTGGTACCAGCCAAGCCCCTACCCTGCTGCTGGGGTGAAACAACCTCTCTCCACTCTCTGTGTATTGTCTTGACTACTCTCTGAAGGAAGGTTATCCAGGACATCCTCACACATCCCTGTGACCTCCTCAACTCATTGCAGCATCTCAGTTACTGAAGAACCAGGGTCTTCCTCTGAGGAGATGAACAAACTCCTCCTTGAGGTCCTGTCTGCACCTAAGAAGAGCCAAGGAGAGACACAGCCATGGAAGATCTCCTCAGAAGCCTCCCCCAGTCCTTCCCCCACACTCCATCAGCAGATTTTTCCCAAGACACTCCCTGGAGGGCTGTGCCAGGAGCAGGCAGTGAGCTGGGCTGGCCGCCTGCACACGGAGGGGGCCATAAATCACAGAGTCACAGTGCGGGACGTGCCGAGGCACCTGCCGAGAACAGGGGAGCATTCTGACAGGGCTGTCCACATATCAGTGCATCAACCCAGAAGAGAGCCCCCAAGGTAAAGACAACAACCTGCTTTATCAAATTATCACCTTAATGAGCCAAGATTGCAAATAACAGACAATCATGTGGGCTAATGGCTTGGTACGGAACCAGGTAAAACAGAATATGGACTGGCATGAACTCTGCAAAACACAGTAGACTATTTATACTGATATTCCTTAAGAATACCTATAAGTAATGTTGAAATTGAGAAAGCATCCCAAAAATCAGCTTCACAAGGAAGTCAAGGAACACCTGGCAAACTATTACATGCTGCATTGCATTTGCAAGCTAATCTGGAAAATTATTACACTATGAGAGACCTTACTACAAGTTTCATCATCTGCAACAAATCACTGGCTCATGATAATATCAGCCAGAGATCAGCCTGGATGCTCCTTTGCAGCCCTATTGAAGTGGCTCCCATACCATGTGGGGTAATATCACTCTTCACTCCTCACACTGAGGAGCCACAGGGGAGGACTGAGCTGCTGTGCTGCCCTGAGCTCCACTGGCACACACTGCAGGCACCTCCAGCTCTCAGAAAAGAAAACTGATGCAGAGATCAATTCACAAAAGAGGACAGAGATCATGTACAGGGACAGCAGCTTGGAGATTCCAGATTTTCATCTACATCTACAACCTTACCAACAGGATCACCACACTGAGGAAATTTCATTTACAAGTGCTGTTCCTACTCCAAGTCACCAATGTGACAGCAGGTCCTGATACTGCCAGGGTCACCCCACCAACCTCCCCTGCAGCAGGACAGTCAGCACTTCAGGCTTTTCTAAGTAGAATGGGAAGTGGGAATGTAGCACCATGGAGTAACTTAGACACAATTGGACCCCCTCGCTTCGTAAGCCTAGAAGATACACCCCACCTCACAACCTGTGATGTGCCTATGCCAAAGTGCAACTGGATGAAGACTCAAAGGATGCACTGGACTGGCAGCAAAGGATGCTGCACTGGACCTGTCCCAGAGAAGGGGTGTTAGTCAGTGCAGTATATATTTATACATCAGTCTTCAGAGAACAGCAATGCCCACTTGTCCTCAGATCTTTGTATGCCTGGGGAGAGGTTTCCAGTTACACAAACTTATTGCAGGGTGACACCCAGAGATCTGATTTCTTGAGAGAGATAATGAAGTCCGGGACCTTCTGGCAAGGAGCAGAAATGTCAGTATGACAAGCTGATCGCTTACTATACCATAACTTAATACATCCTGTGCGTGTTTGGGAGGATGTTTTTGATGAACTGGCAACCCAAATTAGCAAGGAATTTTTAGCATGTGCCTGGTCTTCTCATACATCAGGTATCAAGATTCACCTTGAATGGGAAGATCATTCCCTGAGCATGACTCCATTTGCTCTAGCATGGCAATTTATGACTCAAAGGTGCTTGAAGGGATGAGTGGAGAGGAGAATGTCTGCAATTATTCAGGGAAAGCAGATGCAGTCAGACAAGGCTGTACCACTGGCTCCTCTGAGCAAGGCAGCAGAGACAGCTCCCATCATGGCCTCTTGGTGACCTGGACAAAAAATGGACATCAGTATCCTATTTTCCAAACAGAGGACAGTTGGGGAGTGATTTAGAATGCTGCCTGATCCCAGACAGTGAACTAAATCCTTCTTTTGAAAATCCCTGTAAGACTAGGAAGCCAGGTTGGTGATTTTTTGCTTCCAGTGAAACCAAGGACTCAGCAGGGACATTGAAATAATGGAATTAAATCCTGCAATGGTGGACTTAAATACTGCAATGGTGGATCACAGAGGGAGGAAACAGGGTGGCTGACAGGAGAGTGGGCAGTATATAATTCAAACTGCAGACGAGGAGGACAGGTTTAGGCCTACAGCTTTGTTATCTCACTGCAGTCAGATCCTGTTTACTAGACTGACAAACACAACAGCTCAAGAAGTGAAACTGTTTACTTGTAGTAAACTGCTGATGCTCACAGCTTTTGCTCCATGCGCCTCTCGTGTTGCTTTCCCATCCTTCCAAATATAGTTTTCTGTGGCAGGCAAGATCTGGAAGGCTTTTAAGCAGGAGTCTCTTCCCAAAGGGCACTGTGCAGTGCAGTTTGGCCTTTACATATCACTGGCACTCAGGATATAGAAAGAAATTATCTTTCTGGAGATTAGACAGGAATCCATACAAACTCAGAAACAGGCAGATTAATTGCTAGGAATAATATTACCAAACCTGTACACCATGTGCAGTGCATGCTTGTGCAGGGTGTTTATGTGTGCCCATGTGTGTATCTTTACAGAGCAGGCTGAGTAGGTGTATGTACATAAAATCTGCCCAGAATTTCACAATTTCAGTTAACTGTGTGGAGGGCAAAGAAGGCTGTGGGCAGAGAACAGAAGGATGCATCCATTTCTTCTATGAACTGGATGAATTGTTAGTCTGGGGAATTCTCAATGATGTGCCTGCCCAACCCATGAATTCAGCTTCTGGTCCTTGTGGTAGCCATGGAAAGTCCAAAAACATCCTTTCCTCTTTCTCCTCCCTGTGTTACCTGGATTTAGATCTAGAGCTTTTATAGAAAAGGAAGCAAAAGAATTTCCAAGGTCCAGAGAGAAAGGATAGGGAACTGAAAACAGAAAAGGATGGATGTGACATTAACAACCACACAGCAATTTACCAGTACAGAACAGGCACCCAGGTACTGCCAGGGCCCATGAGGCTGTCCATGGACTGAATATGCTCTGAGAAAAGTAGCTAAATGCGGAGACATTGACATCACAATGAAATTTGTGCTCCTCACAGGCAGTACTAAGTGAAATGCTGGCCCACTGAAGTCCATGGGAGTTTTGTCATTGATTTAACTGGGGCCATAGTTCCACCCTGGTCCTTTATTTCTTCTGTTAATAATATTGTAAACAGCCTCACTAAGTTATAAAGTGGAAACATGCCCAAGGCATCCTAGTGATGAGCTACATTGCTGTAGGTGGAAACTAAACTGTAAATAAAGCTGTAAATCTTTGGACTTAGCCCACAACAATGTTTTTCCTGACTAGAAATTCAGACTTGATACAGAGTAGGGAGAACACACTGACTCTAAAACCTCCCAGGGCAGACTGACATGGAAGACCAAGTTGATTCTGATTCCAGGAATACAAGTAACTCACCTCTCTATTTTAGAAAAAGTTGTCTGTGCTCTGCAAAGCTCCAGTGTATAAAACATATATGAGCAGATCTGTAAAAAAAAAAAAAAAAAAAAAAAACCGACAAAAAGCCCCCAAATAAATTCTTTGACACTGAAAAAAGAGCATGACCTATGACAGTGCTCTGGGTCCAGGGCTTTTAATAGATCTTGCTCAAGACGAGTTGGTTTGGTTTAGGAGTTGGCTCCTGAGTCCACACCTCCCAGATTACTGGGTTCTCCAGGAACCTTCCAAACACCCAAAACTTTTACAGGGAAAGCACCAAATCGCCTACTTTGCAAGGGAGAGCTGAGGATAATGGCACTGACATACAGCTGGATCTGCTTTCCTGCTCTCACTGATAATCTGGGTTGTGACAAATCCTTCTCTTGTTTTATTTCCCAAAGCAGCACTGTCAGGGCAGCCCAGCTGCTGGGCAAAGCCAAGCCAGGTGCTTACCTGGGGAAGGGACAGGGAAAGTCACAGCTGCACTCAAAAGTCAGGTAACAGAGGAGAGGAACAGGTCCTGAGTTTAGGAAAGAATTTACTTTTGAGTTTTAAACAACAACAATGTTAGTATGGACACCATTTTGGCATTTCTAAAACCCCCTGCAGAATAATGAGGTGTGAAATGGTGATTCCTGAAACCAGTAATTTTTCTCTGGTCCATCCTGCAAATATGTGCTTTTCTGGCCTGTGTCACTCAGCAGAGCAGTGCAGTGTCATGGGACAAGTCACCAGATGTCCTGCTGACCACGAACATTCCTAGAGCTATGTGAGCAAACCCCTCAGCAGAATGCCAGCAGTACACAAACCTACACCTGAAAGACATACAGGTGTTTAGATCTCCTAATCTGAGCTCCAAATCTCACTCAGAGCCATCTTTGGTTCCTCATGCATCTTTTGATCTAATCCTTGTCCTGACTTGTGTTGGTGATATTGCCACTGGCAACAGGCAAAGTCAGGAATGTAAGAACAAAGGAAGGTAGAACAGAGAGAGACCATCCAGGCCATAAAGCCTAACATCATGAAAAGCGCATGAACCTGAAACTTACCTGAATCTCTTACTTTGTCAAATAAAAGCTTTTATATCACCCTGTAAACAAACTGGTACAGATATTTTCATTTTGGTCAGTGAAAATCCATTTGGGTGCTATTTTATGTAAAAAAAAAATCGCATCAATGAGATCAAAATTATTTTGCTTATTTTCACCTTTCAGATTAACAGGAAACCACATTATTGCTACAGAATTAGTTGACTGGGTTGATGCTGATTTAAGCTGGTGGGTGTTGGAGTAGCTGACATCCCAAAGCCAAGCTTAAGATGATCAATTCTGCACGTGAGAGCTCCACTGATTTCCCTGGCCTTGGACAGACCAATCACACTCTGGACATTACAAGTGGAGAGACAGCACTTAACTACCCTGCACATGTCTACTCATCACGGCAGCACACAGCAGAGACTCTGGCACTGATTGTCCAAGGGAAGATGAAATAAGAAAGGACCTACTCTCTCTCATCACTGTCAGACTCAAGATGTTCTACAGACAGATACTAGACATAGAGACAGATACCAGTAAAGCTGTCATTAAAAAAACACCCAGTACTATTTACTGGGAATTCTGTTTTTTCAGTAGCATCACACATAAAATGCCTGCTCCTGTTCTCATCAAAATTTAAAGCAGAATTCCCACTGTCTGGCCTAAGGATCAGGCCCATTATATATTTTAAAAAGTTAGATCAGCAGCTTGCAAAGTCTCTAAAGGATTTTTGTGATGCTGCCTAATTAATACAGAAGCAAATAGACTATTTTCTCAGGAGGTGAAAAGCAGGAATTATTTAAAAGCTGCCTTTAGTCCAACTACCAGGGAATAAGAAAAAATGTAACTACTGGTTATGTCAGATTTCATTTTCCAGATCAAAATTCATTGTGTCAGCTCCTTTTCTTTGTTGTGATTCTTTAAAGATGTAATGAGAGCCCCATGTGTGTAGGAAAAGAAGGTGCTTTGTGAGCAATGCAGCATCTTGGTGTACTTTTACCCACCTAATAAATATCTTCCAAATGGGAGTCTGTGAGGGAGGTGTTGCCTCAAATGTCGGGTTCGAGGCAGTGCAACCTGGTTAAATCGGGGGCCACGGTGAACTTACAAACTGGCCGGACAGACCACGCGTGACACCAATATGATGAACGGTGGAATGCGATTTATTTCCCGTGGGCACCCGCTTATATAACCGCAGTGCGCCCACGTGACTCTCTGAAAGATGATGGACAGTGGGGTTGCGGGGTAACGGCATGGAGAGGAGGGGGACCCTATCTCCTCGTACATCGCGTGATCTTCCGTGCGATTTTGCTAACTACAGGGAGGGCAAGAAAACAGAGGTGCTTCCCCTCTTCTCCAGGTTGTCTCTTCACAGGACAAGAAAGCTTTTCACACATTGAATTGTGCAATACAAAGGGCATTAGGGGTCAATTATTAAAGTGTTGCATGACTGTAACCCCTTACATTAACTTCTGCATTAAAAAAAATAATAAAGGAACTCTTATCCAGAGGTCTTGTCTTCTAATTATGTAAATATAGGTTTGAGGGGATAGCAGAGCTGCAGATAAAGTCCCACAGCAGGTCAGTGACAGGGCTGGGATTAGCCACAACCCCCTGTTTTTCTCAGCACAGGCTGCCTCCAGATTTGCAGTTGCAGTAGTTTGGCACAGATCTGTTGAGGCAATAGAAACTACATCTGCCCACACCAGGTCTGGCTTTGGCAACTGTTTTCAGAAATTATGGCTGGAGCACCAGAAGACCAGAAAGGCACTGAACACCCAAGTCCTGGGGGAAGTCAATAAACTCAGCTTCCATCATCCCCTCTGAAACAACCCAGCTGAGGGAAAGTGAGAGCAGAGCTACAGATACATCATGCACTAGTAACTTAGAAAAGCTTACTTAGTGTAAGCTCTGTGTGTAAGAGGTTTGTGCTGCTTAATCCCATCTAAACCTGCTAAGACACTGCTTTTTAATTCAAGGTTTGACAAGGGAGGGTGTTAAACCCTGTCCTGCACAAAGAAGCAAACGCTGTGAGGACCCTGTGAAAAGCACAGCAAGTCGAGTGTGAGGCCAAGCTCAGCTTTGTGCCAGTCCCAGGCCATGGATGGGCAGCAGGGAGGATTGGCAGGCACAGCACAGCCTGGCTGGATCCTGCTGGAATCAGTGCAGGTGCTGCAGTTGAGGGAAGGAGGTGGCTGCCCAGGGAACCCATGAAAAGGTGCTGCATGTCAACTCCAACAGCTGCAAGGACAAAACACAATTTCAGGCATGAAGTAGCCAGATGACCTACCAGAGAAAAAGCATCTGACCAAAAGTGTTTTCTACTTTGCAATATTTTTCCTGCTTTGCCGCAGTAGTGCTGCAGAGGCTCTTCAAAACTGATTCACTCCGTGTTGCCTGGAGGATGTGGGAATCATTCTGGTGCAACAGGACAAGCAAAGGCCTCTGCATTATTCACTCCCACTACACTGTCAGCCCTGTTAGTTGTCTCCACACACAGTACAAATTTCACCCACAGCAATCAAAGCCCAGCTTCTGGAATAAGGTGTGTTTGTACAGCAGCTCCTGGCTCTGCTGCTGCTCCCTGGCCATGGTCTGGCTTTACAAGGAAGCTGCTGGTTTTCCTTTTGGGGTAGGGGGTGTTACATGGGAATTCTGAAGACCCTTAAATATTCAAACTTGGGCTTAGCCAGTGAGATTCAGACAGCATCAATATCTGAGCAGGCTGGCTCACCCTCCTGTATTTCTGGGATGCCCTCCAGGTACCTCAGGACTGTAAAGCAGAGAAAAGAGGAGAGTCAATAATTCACGCTTTTACAGGACCAAATTTAGATAAGCCTGAGCAAACCAAGCCAGCCACGCACTCTGCTGGGGCTTAGCTGCATCAGTCCTTAAATATTTTCTCTGATGGCTCCTTTGAATTCTAAAGGAAAATTAAGAGGCTTGCTGTTTTAAGAGGTTTTGTAAATCTCCTTTTTTTAATTCTCCTCATGTACTCTGTCTGGGAGTGTTCTCATTACAACTAGGAAAGACCTGAAGATCTTGCTTCCAGGTTCTTCAGTGTGGGGCTGGTATTTGAATTCAAATCATAAGAATGTGAACACAAAAGAACAAATGTTGAAGAATTTCCTTACTCACCAGCTTTCCCTAGTTTTGACTTAGATCTTGGTGACTCTACTGGTAATTTCTGTATTTTTTCACAACTACAGAGCCAAAATCATATTTGATGTGAATGCACTGAAATTTACATTTCTTCAAAGAGTTGTCTCTATTTGAATACAGTTGCTGTTTGGGCCTTAGATAGCCTTGAATAAAATAAAAGACAGATCTAACACCTGTGGAGTCAATAGGAATAATTTCTGACTGTGGGGAGGTTTTGATCTCGAGTTTATACAGCAAAGCAGGAACTGTCAGTAAAAGTGAGAGCTGCACTTCAGTCAGAAATGGCCAGGGACAAATGAATAAATCCTGTTGTGCTACTCATGACCTCTCAAGAATATCTGAGACAAAATTCCTCTGAAAATATCACACAGGTGAAGTGCTGCACAGGACAGGGCAAGTCACTTTTTATGCGTCGTCTCAGGAAGTCTGGGGTGGGATGGGGAGACAGAGAAATAAAGAATATCATTGGGCCATGCAGCTTCCAGTTCTTCTCTTTTCAGAAGAAGATAGAGGGAAAAAAAAGAACAAAAGCAGGGCGGGGGAAGAATAAACCTTTGCCTGCTGAGAGGAGACTCTAATTTAGTCATTATTGTGGGAGCCTTGCAGTAGTCTAAAGGAGATTCAGACCAGGACATCTACTTAAAATTATTTCATAGCCTTTGTAACGTTTGCAGCAAACTATATGCAAGCAAGGACTCATTTCTGTTAGTCAAGAAAGTGTTTATGTTGGCAGAAAATGTATCTTCAAAGCCTACTAATGCAGTATTACAAAAGACAACAGTAGGTTACTCAAACTGGAGATCAAACCTGTTTACTTTGATGAAAGAAATAGTCTAAGGCACCAAAGGGTGCAGCTGACAGGCCAAACACTGAGCCCAATCCTGCAAATGCTTCCTCTTCTGAGGCCAAAAATCTAAATAACACACATGATGGGAATACATACAGCAGCTCTGTTATTTCTAGCTGCAGTTAGGAATAAAACCAATCAGGCCATTTGTCAAGGTGCAGCCATGCAAAACACAGGGCCTTTATCTTAAATGACACAGATAAGTAACATTTCTATTGAAGTTTTTTGGTTGCTTTAGCCACAAACCGGCGGTCACCCTCGCTAAGCAGAAAATTGTTGGATTTTAATAAGCTCTCCTGGGACTGCTGGACAGCAGGGACACTTCAAGACAGTTTATTACTATTTTCTCACTCTCAGTCTCCCTTGGGTGACTTCTGAATTATCTGTGCCAGCACAGAGCCACTTGGGCTGCCTCCAGGCAGGACAGCTCGCTTCAGCAGAGCCTCTTCCTTTGTGCGAGTGTGACCGTGCTGCTCTCAGCAGGCAGCCAGAGCGTCTCTGTCCCGCATTCCTGACACTGGGACACCACTCCCATGCCGGGATGTGCACGGCACAGACATCCAGGCACGTTGCACAGAGCCAGCTTGAATAGGAATTGCCGGCACCGAGCCAGAGCTAATAAGGCTGGCGAGACCTGAGCTGACTCCTGCAGCCGTGAGCGCGGGGAGCCGGGTCAGGAGCAGTGCTGTGCCCTCGCCTGCAGCCAGGAGTGCTGGGAAACGGGGCACAAAGGGGAGCTCAGATCCTGCCCAGTTTATTAGCACCAGCTACCCTTCCGCCGTGCAGACCTGCCTCGGTATTTTACATCACTCTCCCCAGTGAGTAATTTACATTACTCTCCATATCACCGAATTTCTCTCTTTACCCGAACCATCCTGGCCTCGAGCATGCATTGGTGAGCTGAGCATGTTAGAAATTAATTTATAACAAAATTAAAATACTCCAGTGAGTTACAGCCGATCTGCAGTGCAACAGTTTTCAGCCAGATGGTCAGGCTATCACAACCATCTAGTCTGAGCTCCTGATTAATGTGGGTCACAGAATTTCCTGCAGCCCGTTGGCAGGTTTAGCTCCCAGCATTATTTGTCAACAGAACTCCAGTGTGGTTCTCCATCACCCCTGTGGTGGTTTGAGCAGGGCAGCCAAGCAGGACGGTCTTTTTAGGAAGAGAGCACTGCTGTCTGCAAGATTCAGAGGTGCAGGAGGGTCCAGAGAACTGGCAGGTGCTGAGAGCTGTCGAGGGCTCCGAGAGCTGGGGCTGGGCTCTTGCAGCTCCTGTTGGCAGGGGCAGGAATCACAGAGTCCTGCCCCCAGTTGTAATGAAATCAAATGGAGTTTTGCTTAAGTAAGGGCTGAGTCAGTCATGAGTCAGGATTCATGGACTTGGCCCAAAACACACATACATTTAAAAATAATTGCCTTGAGTGCTTGGAAAAGTTTTCAGCAACACTGGGGAGATGTGAATAATTTTGGTCCAGTAGGAAGATCAAAGAACTCTGCAAATATCCCTGTTACCCATCCTCATGGGCACTGTCCAGCCCAGCCACAGCAGCTCTTTGCATCCCAGGGTGAGAACCTCAATGCATGGGTGTCAGAGAGTGGAAACATACCTACCCTTTGATGTATTTATATGGGGGGAGATTCCAGGTCACACAGTGAAATGGAATTACTCACGCCCTTTTGTTCCCAAGGATTAAAGCCTTTATCTTCATATTCTCAGCAGGAATATCATAAAGTTTCAGGAAAGGAACCCTAAGGTCTATACCAGTTGTGTGCTACTGTTCTTTTAAATATATATGATATGTGGTTAGCCTTCAGGACAGAATGGAGAGGCATAAGAGCAAACAAATGAACTAACAGTAAAGAGAGTGTGTGGCTGTGAGGAGCCGAGCACAGCCTATTGGTACAGGGCTGATCTTCCCTTCCCTCACTCCCACGGAGCACTCATCACTTGTAATCATATGGGAAAACTGCACCAGCAAAATAACGTATTGTTAATATTCCTATGTTGATTATTTTCTGCCTGTGATATCTTGCCCTAGCTTGAACAGCCCCAGGCACATCTATTACACACATCCAAAGGAGACAGTTCCCTATGGTTTGAAGGTAATGAGGAGATCCATGAAAGCGTTTGCCTGCTTGGTACCAAGTTCATACCCTAAATCATGGGCATGACCTTAACAGACAAAGCAACTTTAGGAAGAGGAATAATATCACAAGGTAAGAGGTATCAGCTATTCTGTAATAATTGGCTTTTTGTTTTCTTTACCCTCTTGACAAATACAAACTAAGCCAAAGTAGTTTTCCCATGCCACAAAAGAAAAAGGGGGATAGCTGTACTGCTGGGCAAGAGCATGAACAAGGCAATTGTGGTGAAGAACCTGACATGCAGGAACCTGTTACATTGTGGTAACTCACCTGTCAGAGCCCTGAACACAAGCAAGACTCTGAACCAGTGCACATCATAAGCTGGGAACAGATAATGCTGGGCAAAGCTGCAGAACCTCAGCACTTCTGTCACGGATCATGCAGGCAAACCCTCATGCTGTGCACTGAAATCATGCTGAGCCATTTGGCACCGTGGTGATTATTTGCTTTGGTGACATCTCCTAGTGATCTACCTTGGCAAGCTAGAAAAGGTGTGAAACAGAATATCTACTAGAACTAATTATCATTATTTGCCTTTAGCAGGTGCTGAGAACTTCACTGCAGAGTGCTGAGAACTTCACTCAGAGTGCTGGGTGGTGTACAGTACACAAGGAACAGGCAGGATACAAAGGATACACAACTGATCAGAGCACTGTCAATTCAGTTTCAAAACATCTTAAATTATGCACCTCTCAGTCACTTAGCAAATCAGACCTTAACAGTTTCTATAAGACACCATGACACAGCAGTAATGGAGCACATAATTCTTTTTTATTCCTCAAGCCAGCTCTTAGGTGAGCATCCTGGAAAAGAACACAATCCCTAATGCTCATGGTTTCAAGGCAAAGTGTAAATATGTCAAGGACACCCTGAAGCAAAGACAATCCCAATTGAAGATTTAAGTTTAAAAACCTGTTTCATAATTTTATGATACTGTCTTTGGGTTGGGGTTGGGGGGTGCCTGGGGTTTTTTTATTTTTATTTTTAACATTTGAGCAAGATGGACACTTGATAAGGCCCAGAACAAGTAGAGAAACAGCCAACAAGTGACTGGTGAGCAGCTGGGAGTGATGAGGTCAGCACAACATTCAGCAGCTGAGCCACAGGGACTTGTCTCACACTCAGCATTTTACAGGCAAACCTAAGAGGACTTCAATAGGGGATTTCATGCTCTATTCCTTCACTGGACAGCAAAATTGCACTCATCTGCCATCAGAGTAGACACTGACAATGGGCTCAGAAAATCACTTTCACAGGGATCCCGACAAGAGCCTTTTCCTCATCCCGCCATTCCTCCAGTAATCAATGACCCAGTTGAGACTGAGAGAGGGCCAAGGACTTGCTAAAGACTAAAGCACATGTTTAAGACTGAGCACAAGAACAGTTTCACTGAAGTTAAGCATATTTATGTGTGATTTCATAGAGCTGGGCTGAACTCTGCTACTGCTCATCATTCTTGCTGATTGCATCTGCATCAATAAAGGGCAGTTATGAGAACAAGGATCAGCTGTGAGTTACATGGAAGGGAAAGGTGAAGAGAAGAGAAATCAAGGAGAAAAGTTGGTTGCTAAGGGAAAATCAGGGTCTAAAGAAAAACTTTTTGGCTTTTCCAGCAATTACAAAACCTCCCCAGCTCCCAGATGGGAGGGTTCAAGTGAGCTGCCCGTCATAGCTGTGACTCTAGTGTTCATAAAGGTCAGCCTGGCCACAGGAAAACACAGGCACAGCCAAATGCCAGGCATTTGTTTGGCATCATGAGTCACTTGCTGATTTAAAACTGCAAATGAAACGCAGCATGAAGTTGGAGCACACCAGGATTTGAGCTTTTTCCAGCAGCACAGAGATGTGGGAGCCTGGCTGGTGCCAGCAGGGCCTGTGGCTGGCAGAGGTGAGGCCAGACATGGATCTCAGCTCCTCACCTCCCCCAAGCCATGGCCCAGCCTGCATCCTGCAGCAGCCTTGGGAACATCCATGAGGACTCAGTGTCTCCACACAGTTTCATCTGTGGTGGAAGATAGAGAACAGGACAAGTTACTGAGCTGAGATGTGTCATTGGGACAGGATAAGCAGGGGCAGGACTCACAGGACCAGATTATTATTTCTGGCCTGCTGGATGATTATGGATGAAAATTCAATCTCCCACTCTGTAAATTAGGATCAAGCATATTGGCCTATGTAAAGGTCCATCAGGTAGAGATATTTGTGTATTTAGAAGAGAGGTAGCAGTTTTATGCCTGATATTTATTTACATGCTTTAGAGCACGAGTGGCTTTTTCTCTGTGTGTGTGGTGCACTGTATCATGGGGCTGCTGCCTCCAGAAATCACCAGTTAAATGAGTCAACACCATGTGTGTCAGGACCTGAACTACTGCATTTGGTCAGTTATTGGAAGGATGATCAGACAGCAACAGGAATTTCTCCTTCTTTGAGGGCAGGCAGCCAAAGAGCATTATTTACCCAACAACACACAGACACTGGGCATCCCAAGCATTCCTGACAGGAAGTCTAAGGCTCTGCTCCAGGCTGTGTGTGCTGTGGTGGGCATAGCATGGGCAGGGTGTGAGCAGGGTACAGGCAGGGGGGACAGGTCACCCAGAGTCACACAGGTCAGACCTGAATGGCTGAGCCCAGGATTTGGCCCCATTCTTCATGAGAATGTCCAGGGCATCCACAAGTGGGTGAAGGCACCAAGCAGGTCCCCAGCCCTCACTGTTGGTGGCTGCTCTCAGCCCACCATGTGCAGGTACTGTACCAGTGAACTGAATAAATTTTTCCTCTCTTGATAGGAAAGAAAAACTTATTTCTGAGAAATTTTGTATAAATCTTCACCAGCTGCTGTAATCCTTTAGTCCCTTCACCCCCTCCTCTAGTCCCGGGGGCCAGGTCCATGAAGCTGAACCATGCACCTCCTCTGCAAGTCAGAGTGCCAAGAGTGCTGACAGCAGGACTGGAAATCACAGGCAAAATGTTCTGCTCTGTGGGGATGCTGGCTGGAGACAGGAAACTATTCTGGTTTTTTCCAGCAATGCAACTATTCCCAACAGCTCCAGCCCCAGCATGTGCATGAGCTGGGGTTAAGGTGATCAGCTCTGCCATAAAGCTGGAGATGACCAGATCTATTTAAATTCAGCAGGCAGAGGCCCCGCTGTGGCTGTCCTGGGATCAGCACCAGGAGCGGAGCCACATCCCTGTCCCAGGGAGGGATTCCCAGAGTGAGTGGACCTGGCCATGGTGTGCACAGCCAGCCCTGCCGTGTCCTCCCTCCCTCGCTGAGCACGTCTGGCAGGGAAAAGCCTGCAGGGGAACAGAGCGGGCTCGGGATGCCACAAGAGGGAGCAAAGTTGCCGGCTGGGCACCGAGGGGAGCGTCGGACCCGCCTGGGGACCCTCGGGCTGGGCTCAGCCCCCTGCCTGTCCTGACACCTCTGGAAGGGCAACACACGGCGCTGCCATCACAGAACACATTTTCCACTTAAAAGGGAAAAAATAGAACAGGCACAGGAACGAGCCATGAAAACCAATCAAGTAGCGAAAGCCGATCAGCATCTCCAGATTTCACAACTATGGAATGTGTGTGTATGAATAAACATATTTATATAGAAAAACACATACATGCCTGTTATCTTCCATTATCCCTTAAGGCATTTGATTGTTTTGTTAATTCCCAGGATGTAATCTGTTTTGCATTAAGTGGGATGTTAAGCATCTAATTGTCAAGCATTGATAAGTCATGGGAAATTTTATTACAAGATAGGCATCAGCTGAATGGAGATAAAACAAATCAGACAGTAAAGTGCGATTTCCAGGTGAGATCAGTGTATACCAGAACCGGGGCATGCCAGGGATGACCTGCAGGAGTGCTACAGGTGGAAATGGGCAAATTGAGGACTTACAAAATCTGCCATTACCAACTGCTCCCTGTTCCCAGCTGTGCATGGCACTGACAGTTTGCACCTGGGCTGATGACATCACTTGGAAAAGGCGCCAAATTTTATGCATTTCATGTAAAATCTAATATTTACACCTACAAGTACCAAAGCATCTAAAAATACCATCAATTACCCATAAGTACCAGAGCAGAGACTGTAAACATGTTTTTCTGCCCCCTCTTATCTCTTCAAATGAGACCAAATTCACCACTCAGCCCAGCCCTGCCCCTTGCCGGCCAGCCCTGCCACGTGCAGTTCATGCCCTTGTAACTGAGGATCAGACACATTTTTGCAATTCAAACTGAGATTATTGTCAGCCCAAGTAATTGCTCGATCTTGTGATTGGCAGCATTACCTTCCTCCTGCCTGGGTACCTCACACCGTCCTTCACTGCAGGCAGAGAGGTCTCTGAGCAGAGACTCTTCCCATGTCTTCCTCAAAGTGAGTCACAGCACGTGCTGCCACCCATCCAGCCAGCCAGTGTTAGATGTCAGAGGCTACTCCGGGTCCTGGCCCATAGGACTCTTTAATTGTCATTAGACTGTCGAGCAGATCCCCTTGGTGCTGGGTGAGTGCTCCTTCACCAGACACAGCATTTCATCAGCAAGGTCTTGTTATCTCCGTGACCTCCCAACGCTGGCTGCTCTCTGTCATGATTTGGGAACAGCAGAAGCAGATGCAGAGATTGGGGGTTGTGATACCAACGCCCTCTGAGCATTTTAATCTCAAGTACTGTTTGTTTTGCTTGGCACTTCCGACCAACCACAGCTCCTCCAGAGCAGCCCTGTGGTTCTGAGCTTCCATCCAGAGACTGGAGGTGACTGTGAGCCTGTCCCTGACCCGTCCAGCTGTCACCTGCACCCCTGGGCACTCAGAGTCCCCTTGCATTGGTCTCTCCAGAGGCAGCAAGTGCTGTTGATGGACTCAAAAGCATCCAGTGACTCCAAAATATGTGCTTAGCACATCCACCTTTGTTTTGAATTGTGACAGCATGGAGGAGACATTCACAAAAAGATAACCAGTTTCTGAAATTTCCTGATTATACATGATTAAAAAGTTAAATTCTAGCTCTTTTAAGAAGATGCTTTTTTTTCCCTTTGCTTTCTTTTCCCATTGTTGTCAGAGAAAGTGGGAGAGGAAGCCAAGGAGGAAACATAGTAAAATTCCTACATATTTTAGAGACAAAAAACAGTTGTCATTTTGGAAGATATTTTTAAGAAACCTTCACTTCATCAGTTGTCAGGCAATTCGGTTCTGCACAGGGCTGCTGCAGGCAAGGTAATAACACAAACTGGTATTATATTGTACATAAAAATAAGGATATATTCCCAGCTGAATCAGTGCTGCCTTCTCACCAGGGCTCTGACAGTCTTGACTGGTGCTCAGGGCTGGTGACTCAGCAGCCACTGGTGACTCAGCACTCACAGAAATCAATGGAAGCACCTCCAGAATTTTTTGTAAGAGCTGAATTGGGGCACATTTTAGCCTGGTAAGGGAAATGCACTTCTGACAACTTGACTTTGTAGCTTCAAGCCATTTTCTGTGTCTGCTCTAAACTAGCTTCAACCAAATTTTCACAAAGACAGTATTTCCCCACTGGCTTCTTCACACAAAATGGCCTGAATTTCAACACTTGCAGTTATTTGAGCTCAAGTCTTCTATGTATTGCTTGCAGTGACTGTAGGGATATAAGAGACTTTTAACATTAAATATTTTGGCTACAGACAAGCATTTAAAAACACAAACTTTTTTTTTCTCTTAATCTCCTCTTCTTTCTCTCTTTTTTTTTTCCTCTCAAGGTGGAATGTGCATTCTTTAGGTCAGAAAGCACTATCTACTGCCATTAGGACTTTCAGTTCATTGTTATTAAATAATGTGGTGGAGGTGTACCTCTGCCTCTCAGATATTTGCCAGTGTTCTTTAGGATGAAATTCTTAGCGGTAAAAGAAGCTTGTTAAAAAGTGTGAAGGGAGGAGGAAAAATATTCAGTTGCTTTGTAAATAATTTTGCCTTGCTCCTGATACTTTTGGCTGCCTGGCTTCATCCCAGCTCTGTATCACTTCCCCATGTTCCACCCACAGGAGCCTCATGAGCAATGGCTCATTGCTGAGTTACCACAAGCCAATTCTGGCAATCCCACATTTAGAGGGCAAAGCCCTACTACAGCTGTGAGCTGCTAAAAGCCTCATGACACCTGAACCATCCTAAAGAAACATCCTCTTGAGTTAGTGACGATTTTGAGTTTGAATGGAGATATGGAGGACCTGGCATTGGTTTGTGCAGTGCCAGGGAGGGCCTGGGAGGTGGGAATGATGCTTCTTTTGGCATTTAAATTAGCAGGGCCCAGCCTGTTTGTGCTGGGCAGCCCCCACGCAGATGCCAGCCCTGACACCCTGTGCCAACAGCAGCCACTCGGGATGGATGTGGGAAAACCACAGCATACCCACACTCAGAGTCACAGGCTCCTGTCCTGGCTGAGTCAACTCAGCCCCTTATTTTTGCAGGGAAGATATGCAGGATCTGATGGGGTTTATCAGGTGTGCATGGGCAGGGAGCAGCTGCTTGGCTTCAAAGAGCAGATAAGGCCATCAAAGCGATTGTCAGCTCCAAACACTGCCTACTCACCCAGCAGAGCTGAGCACCACCTGAGCTCACACTCCAGCCTGTCTCCAGGAGCCACTGAGGACTCATTTACTGTGTTCACTGCTTGCCCCTGCTGTCAGCAGGCAGACTCAGCACAGCCTTGAGGAGAGAAGTCATCCCAGCGTTTTGCTCTCTGCTTGTGCATCAGCAGCACCTCAGCCAGGAGTTTTGCCCTGGGATGCAGCTCTTGTACCTGCACTGGGATCCAGGGAGGGCTGTGAGCAGGGACCACCTCCTCACCCTTCTGCTCCCCAAAAATGTCCCATGGACATGTTTGGGCAGTAAAGGAGCAGTGTCAGGACACACTGTGAGTCAAGGCAAAGAAAGACACCTGGGAAAGGACAGGGATCCTGTTCAATCCCAAGGACCTATTCCAACAGAGAGCAGAAATAAGAAACAGGCAGAAAAGTGACAGGTTTCCCACCACCCTCAGAGGCAGACAGGATGCCAGAGGAGAGGCAGAAGTGGATGAAAACAAAGCAAATCTCAGTTGACTCAGGGCAGGAGCACGGACAAGACAATCTTCTGCCAGAGGCTGTTTCAGCCAGCACCACCTCAGGAGGACTCAGATGGAAAGAATTTCACTTGCGGGCAGGAGGGCAAGTCAGATACAGTATCTAAGCACATTACCCCACCCTTCTCTAGGCTTGTCCTCGGTTTGGATATGCAGCGTGCAAATCTGGAACGCATTCATAAATAAATGTCAAATTCTCAGGTGTATTGTCAGCCTTAAAGAAAATGAGCAAACTTAATTAAAAATCCCACTGTTTCTTTGACTCATTACCTGAGTCACATCTTCAGCCTTGCTGCTTTTTATATCTTTAACACTGAAGTATCTTTATTTACATTATACTTTATACACATTTTACATTATGCATTTTACACTGAAATACATTATATCTTTAGCACTGAAATACAGTGAACACTTATAAACTCCAGGAAGTCAGCAAGATGATACTCCACTGTCTGAGGAAGTCATCCATAAGCCGTAGCAACAAGAGGCTCAGGAAGTCTGAGGAATCCCTGTGCAATACTCTCATGTGATAATGACAGGCAGATTGCCACTTATTGAAATCACAAGATGCCATGAATCCACTCCCACATTCCCTACCCAGTGAGGACATATTTTGCTGCAAATTTCAAATATTTTGCCCCATCAGGTGACAGCACAGCCCCACTGGACTCCGGAAGTGTATAACTAAAACTCTCCTCACAGTGGGCTGGCCCGTTCACCCCTTGAAGACTTCATTTGTTACAGATTTGCTCCTCTCCCCTGACCCACAGGAACACAATCCTACCTGACACTTGGTGTTAGAAGGAAGCCAATTCTGGCCACCTCCACCACAAACCATTTCCACGGCTGACAATACCCTATTTCTTCCTGGCTTCAAAGGAGTGGTTGTGGGCAAGATGCCATGTGACAGGGCAGGTTGGGCTGCCTCTGCCTCCTTCCTGGGGAGCCAGGCAGGCTCTGCCCCAGCAGCAGCTCCTCTGCCTCCCAGCAGAGCCTGCATCGTTTGTGCCTTTCCAACAAGGATGAAAGGTGCTCCTGAATCCCAGCCTTGACCACAACTGACAACAAAACCCACAGGAGGCACCTAACCCTTGCACAGCAAGGACAGACCCGCCAGTGCTATCCTGTGAGAAGGCTTCAGCCAAACCAAAACAAAGTCCACCATTTCCATGGGCTTTGGCTGAGGTCTGCTCTAAAAGCCTTCCTTTTCCAGGACAACTCCTGTCTGGACCCAATTTGGTTCATCACAAAGCCAGTGGCAAACGTTCAATGATTTCAGTAGTAGGTGTGTTTTGGCAAAACTTATCACAAATAAAACTGATAACTGGATAGGGATAACTGGATAACCAGGGATAACTTGAAGACTTGAGACATGCCTACCAGTCCAGCACAAAAATAGCCCTCTGGCTGGTAGTCTGGAGGCAGCAGGCTGTGAGGGGTTCAGCAGCAGCTCTTCCCTGCCCAGGACACCAGGCAGACACGTGGACTAGCTGACCCACTAGACTCTCTTTCAGACATATTTTCTATTATTAAAGAGTTTCACTATTTTACTGTGCCTTATTTGTTATTAACAAGGTTTATCATCAAGATTTGTCCCCAGAGAACAGGCACTTATACCTGATGAAACAGAAGAGAATGGGCCAGCTGCCACTGTGTGATACCTCTTATTTTTCAACAGTGGCCAAGGACGTGTAAGAGCAAGCAGAATCCACCTCAGTAATTTTGCAAACTAGGCTGTCAAGCTCTAGTGCCAGGAAATCTACCTGTTGCAAAATGCAACCCAAACACCACATCATTGTAATGTGCACTGCCTATTCCTGACTAGGTTTAACACAAAATGGCCTTTTTCAGCATAGCAATATGGCCTGTATTTAGGCCCATGTGGGAAGTTTAGCAACCCTCTTACACTGCCTTTTCCCAAGAGATTAGAATTTGGTCAAAAAATTTTTACTCTGGAGTGGCATTTTGCAGAGACACCCCCTCAGCTCAAGTGCAAAGAGGCTTTGGTAGCAAAGTGAAAAACCTCCAATTCAGCACTGAGGTGGCCAGGCTGTGGCACCATTTCCCAAAGAGGTTTTTGCCTTCTCATCTCCTCTCCTAAAGCCATGCAGTAGTGCTGCCTTGTTTAAGGGTCACTGAAGGGCAGTGGGAATTTTCCCATCACCTTCAGAGCCCCTTGAAAATATCACTCACTGCTCCATTTGCATTTGTTTGCTTTTTTGTACAGCATGATTTCACCTAAGTCAAGCCTAAGCGCAGACAGTCAGCTTTGTTTAGTAAAGCACTGTGAACATAAGCTTTAGGTTCCAGGATTTAAGAATGGACTTAAAGCTTGGCTGATATCAGAACTGCACATCCATTTTATTCATTATTCATGGCCCTGATGGTGCTGGAGCTGCCTTCAGAGAGCTCTTCAATACTGCTTTCGACATGCAGAATCACCAGCCTTTGTTGGCAACCACAGCAATTTCCCTTCACTCTGGGAATGCATTATTAATTGTGGAATTTGGATACCAGTGGATGTCCTTACAGTTTCCAGACTCTCATGGTTGAGAAAACAAGGCCCATAAAAGGGTGCTTTGGGGCTATTTCCTGCTTGGAGAACAGAGAAAATAAAAATTCAGCAATTTAGTCCACTTTGGACCTCTTGAAGACTGAAGATCAGGCTCTAACCTCAGCTCTGCTGCTCATCCAGAAAAGTTAATGGAATTCCTTCAAATGTTCCCCAGCACCGCTGAGATCAGACACTGGCCCACACTGTCTGGGACGGGAGATATTCTGAGCCAGACTCCTCACCCTCAGCCTTGGGAACATTTTCATAATGAACACGATGTTTGCAAAAACTAGTCCAAAGGTGGCTTCTCTGTCTGTAAATATGTCAAGAGCGAATTGGCAAGGCAACCTCTCCGTCCCTGGAATGTGCAGGAAATAGCTGCGACTATACTTATCCAGAAAACAAACAGCTTAATTCCCACCACCAGAGCGGTCCCTGACATGTCACAGCGGTGCTGATAAAAGGCCAGAACACACCGTATGCCCTGAAAACGGCTTTGAAATCTCAGCCCAAGCCTTTCACTACGAGCTCATTAAAAGACAACGGTTCCCTGAGCCTGGCTGTGGTCACAGAGCAGAACGGGAGGGAATTGGAACCACTTCCCAGTCCTGGATCCATGTGTAACCTCCCAGGCAACGTAAACCTTCACTCTGCTTGCCAATGTTGCCACACAAATCAGCACACCAGACTTGGCTGAAGTTTAGCCAGATTTGGCACAAGCTCTAAGCCAGTTCATTTCACAGTTGCTCAGAAAAACAAATCTGTATCGTGAAGGTTCTTTTAGAGCACTCACATTTGTGTGTTGGTTCTGGAAGTATATAAAAAAAGGGCCAGATTCTGCTCTGATTTGCTTTGGTCCAAACCCTGTGTAATTTTAATTTTGCAGGCTTTAATCCTCCAGGTTAAACTGCTCTGTACTCAATCACAATGTGGCTCTCAATCTGGCACAAGGGATAATTAAATTAGGTGAGATAAGGGGTTTTTTTTTACCATGCCATTAGCATCAAAATATAACTTAGGAAACTTAACACCATTTTAGCAGGGTTATTGATTTTGCTAAATTTTCTGTCATAACCTCTATTTTAACAGTCTTGTTTAAAAAAATGATTAATTAACTATTAATTAATTGTTGGCAATACTCCACTCTGTACTAAGAATAAATAAGCCAGAAAAAACATAATTTTATTTTAACTTTGAAATAATTTTCTACTTCACATCCGCTGAGAAGTGTTAAATTTTTGACTTGTGATTTTTTTTTCAAAAAATATTAATATCTGTGAAAAGCTATCAGTATCTTAAATTTGGGGTTTTGTTTTTTGAGTTTTGTTTGTTTGTTTGTTTGTTTGTTTGCTTGTTTTTTAAAGAAAGAGACACTGGATATGTACTAGTTAAATTTTGCAATGAAAATAAGTTAAATATCTGACAGTACTGTTTTGTAAGGGATTTTAAGGGAAATCAAAAATTGGATCAGAGCTATGTTCAGTACTACAGCATATTTACAGCAAGCAATTTATCATTCTTCCATTAAAGTGGGCTAACTCTGATAGCCAAAAAATAGGTTTAGTTTTATTTAGAGTCTGATTGATTTCAGTAGTGAGGACTGCATGCTATTCGAATCACATATATTTTATATAACATCACATTAATTAAAGGCTTAATACTCCACTTTGTATATGAGCCAGATAGTGACAGGGAACTCAGAGCAGAGCAAAGTTACAGCCTCACAGTAACATCCACAATACACAGCTCCTCAAAATACCTAATGATGTGGTTCCTACTAACCACACTAGCCTCTAGGAAATCGATTTTCTGTATTCTAGATGCTTACAAACACTACTCTGGCTGTAAACTGTGCCCACTTCAGATGCCAGAACTAAGCATCCTTCTTTGCAGGGATGGGGGTTTGCTGATCCTGTGAATCCCCATCCAACTTCATGGCACTGCAAAGCAAAGTGAAACACAGCAAAGAAGCAGAAACTTTGAGGAAGAAGATGACAATCTGGGAAAGCAGGGAAGATGCCAACCCACATCAAAGCTGTTTATGAGGCACAGTCACAAAATCTGAGAAACACTAAACATTGAGGTTTAGGCAGTAGAAGTTCGTGTCATTGTGGCTTTTGGGAATTCATAGGAGCATGTGGTGGGGAGGGAATGAGAGCTCAGCTAAAACACAAGGGGCTTCAGAAAGATATTTCAAGCATGAAAACAGAAAAAGTAGCATGACTGGAAATCATGTCAGTATGATAACAAGAAAGCCATGTTAGCTGGGACACCAGACAGTGTGGTGCTTGTGTGAAGCCTGCCAGGAGCATTTGATGCTAAATAACCCCAATACTCAATAACTTCGAGATAGATCATCTCCTTGAAATGAAGCTAAGTATAAAATAGAAGTTGCCTAAAATAGGGTTTGTGAACTGCAGTTACAGGAAAAGAAGGAATGTGACAGGCCAGTACCCCACTGCCTGGCTGCTGTGGGAAGGGACCAGAGACCTCAGCACTGCGATCACATCCCCACCACATTACACAGTCTCCTTTTTAGGTCAGTCAAGCCCCATCTTAATGATTATTAAGACATTTCAGCCACCTCCCCTTTTGTTGAAGGTGGCTCCTGAACCCCTCTGCTCTGTACTTGGAGACTGTCTTCTAGTTTCCAACTTAAATTCATCCATGGCCAGCTTATAAATACTTGTCCTCTGGCCAGAACTGGGGTTCAAGCTAAATCAAACCCATTGAAATTAATGAGGTTTTTTCCCCATTGACTTCAACAAGCCTTGAATTAAGGCCCTGTGTGTGGACAAAAAAGTTTAGGGCAGTTTTTGTAAGAGGAGAGTTTTATCCTGTTGATTTTGGCCTCTCTCCTCAGCCTGCTGTGAACTGTCTGCCTTATTTTAATGCTGTATTCTCATCCTGCTCTAGCGCAAAACTCCTATTGAAATCCAGGACGGCCTTGCCAAGTTGTTATTAATTACTGTGGTTCTCGAGGCTCAGTCCTGCAAACTGATCTGCGTGAGCTCAGAGCTTTCTCTTCAAGGATCTGCTTTCAGGATCTGGGCTGTAGGGCTGCAAAACTGAGCACCAAAGGGACCGATCCGATGTCGTCTGGCTCTGCCACCCCAGTGCCACTGCAGCCCCAAGGAGCTCACAAGCTCAGCGCTGCTGTTTTCCTTGGAAGGCAGGGAGGGGGCCAGCAGGGAAACAGTCCTGCACAGGCAGCCTTGCCTTGAACACAGAGATTTCCAGGCCAAAATAATTTTTGCTTGTTGGAGTTCAAGCACAATTGAGCTGTGCTGGAAGAGGGCACAGCTGAGCTCTTCTTTTGCGGTCGAAGGGAAGGGAGCTGGGTTTTGAGGAAGCAACAACTGCTGTGGGATTTGATGCCTGTGGCTGGAGCATGGAATATTTCTTACCCTAAGAAATGGCAAAGTGTCACACAGGATTCATGTGAGGTCAAAAATTTACCGATATGTGAGCAATTTATTGTATTTCCAGCACTGGGAAATCCTTCTTTTATTACAAAATGGGATGTGGATCCCGTGCTTGGCTTCATTATTGAACCTAGTACTTAGGGGTGCCAGGACTGCATGAAAAGCAAATTTGGGGTATGTTTGTGTTGTTCATTTTAGCTGAATGGTGAAAAAACCTGGGAAGAGCTGCCTTGCAGTGGAAACAGAAAAATCTCAGCTAGCTATTGAAAAAAGTTACGAGCTCTTCAATTAGACCACAGGCATTTTATAAGGCAAGCAGGTCAGGGTGTACTTTACCCCCTGAACCTGAAATGTTAAAACAGCCATGTGACATATTTGCATTGAGTTATGTAGGATGAGTTTAGATCTCACTAATCTGGCTAGGCAGAGGCCTGTAAAAATAAATAAGAACCTAAAAAAGAGTGACATCAGCCATAACTGCTTATTCTGCCCCAGATTTGGCAGGTAAAAATCAGCAAGAAACCGAGTGCATTATGCTGCCTGGGCTCTGTGCCTATTTCTCATCATGCAGGGAGCCAGGCCAAATCCTTGACACAATAGCAATTTTTGCTCCATGCCAACTATTCCCAGGCTGGCGGCGCGAATGTGGAGCCGGCTCCTGAGGTCACGGAACTGTAATGGAATCCAAACTGCAACCAAGCTCCTTGCTCCAGGAGGGGAAATGGCTGCTGCATGTGAGGCCTTTCCATGGATTCAAACTCACGCTGTCAGGAGACGAGTTACAGTGACAGCAGATGAGAACATCCTGAATTGGGTCACCCCTCATGCCAAGCCACAGGTAAGGCATGGAGCAGTGGCCTAGAGAAAGGCTGGGAAAAAAGTGAGTCAGAAAAAATGCTCCAGTTCCAGGTGTCTGTGTGAGCTGTGACATAACAACTGCCAGTCATGGTAAGTGACAAGTGACATCTATTTAGATGAGCTCCACTCAGTCAGTGCCATGATAACAAAAGCACTTCACCTCACTACACCCTTCCATGGAGACAGGAACATCTGACAATGGCACAGTAAAGAGTTTAGCTGCTAGGTTGCTATTAACTGCAAACACAGAGAGCTTCTCCTCACCTTTATGGTTGATCATCACGCCCTCTATATTGAACAGTGGGTGGAATGACACTGGCTTAATAATAAAAACCTACTGAGATAGACAAACTAAAAAATAAAATTATGTATCTGCCACCAACCAGCATGCCCAGCACATGCTCTGTTTGAAAAGGGAGACCCTTGTCTTCATGCTAAAGAGTCACAGCAAGAGAGGCAGACAAACAGAACAGTACAGCTCTGATTTTCAACTCTTCCTACCTGCTTTTTTAATTCTAATTCTATGTTGGTGCTCACTTCTCATGCCCATTTAAACACCATTTTAACCAACAACTAAATATAATAACTAAGAATAGGACACTAAGCCAGCAGCATAAAGCACCCTGATTCACATCTCTCTAAATGGCAGCATCTGTACAGACTGGGCAGAGGGGAAAACAGGCTCTTCTCCATGTAACCTGGCCCTAGCAGCAGCAGTTTGGGTGATTTCTTAAATCCCATTGCCTAGCACCAAGCTGGCAAGAGAAGAAATAGCGTCATCACTCTCTCTCTCTCTCTCTGCTAAGTAATGCATTCTATACTCATCTGCAATCAGGAGAGAGAAGAAAGAAGAGTTCTTTGAGCTTTATGGAAAGTAGATTGAAAATTATCCAACTATTCAAAAATTACTTTAAGAAAATCCCAGAGCAGCAGTGATGAGCCTCTGTATCAGGAGAGAGCTCCCACTGCCTGGGGGATGTTTGTGCTGCCCAGGCACAGGCACCCTTGGGTGGACAGCCCCACTCACATGTGAGCAGGGTGATGCTCCTCAGCTTCATGGGCAGATTTACCAGGACCAAAACAAGTCCTAAATGCACGTGTTACCCCATGGTACTTGAGATGTGATCCAGGGCAGCCTAGCCCAAAGAGAGGGGTAAGAGCCTGCACATAGAGACAATGAGGAATAGCTGCAGTAATGAGTAACCTGAAAGAGCTGATTCACATGTCTGTAATCTGCTCCACACAGGACTCACAGTGGTTCTTTCCAAAGATCAGCAAGACCCTTACACTTTGTGGCAAAACCATCTCCCACTGGCTGAGGGGAGCACTCCAGCATGCAAACTCCTCATGGGAGAGCAGATGCTGGCCCTGGCAGGTGTGCATGAGGCCAGCCCACACTGAGAGACCATGACCTGCTCACACCCCTCCCCTCCAGGGTACAGCACCCACAGGGTTCTCCTCTGCCCCTGCTGAGGAATCTCCTGCCTTCCACTCTTCCTGCTCAGATGAGCTGGATGGGAAAGGATTCCCAACACCAAATAAGCCTCAGGCAGACAGCCAGGTTTCCAAGCCCCTTGCCAAAGGGGAGACCATGCTTCTGCTTTTCCAAGTGCTCTGATCTTGCACTTGCAAAGCTTCTGGAGGCTTTTTCCTCCCACTGCACATTAGCAATTCATCAAGTGGTTTCTACAGGTCTGAAAGGGAACAGGACAAACTTTTAACATATGGAATGGAAGAACTGCAGAAGCCTCCTCAAGAGACCATCATTTAGCCCAGAGCAATGGGGTCAGTAAACTGCTGCACCCTCCAAAGATGGCACAGCCATGGTGGTGACAGGGTAAAAAAAGCTGCCACTTCCTAAGGATGAAGATCTATGCATCTTCCAAAGCTCCCCAGACATCTTATTAGACTTCAAGAAAGTTACTTCTCTTTCCCAGTCTCCCTCCTGTAAAGTGGTGATAAAACTTTCACAGGAGGCTCAATTCATTAATTCTGAAAACATTCAAATAGAACAGTAAAGATTATCTGTAAATATGCAAACCCACAAACAAAGCAGTATTTGTAGGAGAGGACAAACCATGGGTGGGGCTGAGAACATCCAGAATTTGCAGCCTCCCCCAGCACTGTCCTCCTGCAGTTTCCTGGAAAAAGGCTGTTCTCATACGTGCACTGCTCTTGTAATGTGAATTTTGTTCAATGGTCTAATATTATTATTTCTAAATTTACTAATACTGGATACAAAGCCATCTGTATTCATGAAAATCTACAAGTTTACAAGCTCTCACACACAAAAAAAGAAGCCATTTCAAACACCATGCTGTATTTAGAAGGCTGCTTCGAAAATCTGGCTCTTAGAATCACCTTTGATTGCTAAATAAACTTCTCTGGAGTAACCACAGCCCACACAAAAATAGTTACAAAACAGTTTCATGACTTTAAGTGGAAATGGATGTTGGTAAGAAGCATGCTCATTTTTTCTTCACTGAAGTTGAAATGTAAAAAAAAATACAATAAAAGCTCTGTAAGCAGATTCTTCATGGTAAACAAATATGCAGAGATGCAGAAAATGCTAAGTGATCATTTTTAGAACATTTATTTTTGGCAGGATAAACACTTTCAGATTCTAAGCAACTTCTCTGTGTGTACAGAAACTCCAACTGTGAAAAGAAAACAAATAGCAGAGTTTCATTTGTTATAATCAGGATTTTTTTCATGACTGTTTAGAATAAAGTTGGATCACATTTGGAGTGGCTTGGAAATTCATTGTTTAGACATTAGCCTCCAGTGGTAAACATCCTACAATATGTGTATAATACAGCAACTATTTTTGTACTTCAAAGCCTTCCCTCATATATTGGGGAAGGTGCAGGATAAAAACAACCTCTTCTTTTCCTTTCTAGGGAACGATGGTTTCATTGCTTGGTTTCACTCAGAAGAGATCCCTGATTATCCCTCACCAGATTCCATTTATTCATTTAAAAATTAGCCCCAAACACCAGACCACAAATTGTATTTGAGAAATCCAACTCTGGAGAAATAGGAGTATAATTGGGG
>VWZU01012053.1:196775-283745 GCA_013397095.1 Sterrhoptilus dennistouni | reverse complement strand
ACTGTACAGTTCTAGAGCTTTATCATTCCCAAACTCCTCAGGGGACAGGGTTTTTTTTTAATACAGGAACTTACTGTTGACTCTTCAGGACTGAATATCCTGCAGATGAGGAAATGTGGAACAACAAGCACAGACACTGGGCTTGTTTGAGTGATCACATCTCCGTGGCCAGCACCCCACTGCCCTCCCAGCCACCACCACTGCCCTCTCAGGGCAGGCCACTTTCATCGCTGCAGAGGAACAGAAAGTAAGTTCAGGAGCAGGGTTGGAAACAGCATTCTTCTCATTTTGAGCAGCCTGGTGGAAATCTGGCTGCCCAACACTTCTGAAAACACCCGGCTGAGCTGTCCCACTCCGAGTGTCCAAGGAACCAACAGCCAACATGAGTCAACGCTCTGGGAAACGTCGGCCTGCCAAGGTCACGTAAGTCTGTGGCAGGAGAAGTAACAGGATCAGCTGGCTCTTCTCCTGTTTCTCAGCCACAAAACTTTCGTCCTCCCCTAACAATTACATATGTGGGTTTCCTTAACAGTTTCTTTTTACATTTCTGTTTAAACAGCGCAGGGAAAAGGAAGAGGAGACTTGATGTGGAAAATTAGTTTTGGAAATGTTGAGCAGCATAGACTTGCCAACTTCTGTTCCTCCAGTCAGTTCATTGTTGATGCTCTCAGCTCTCATCGAAATGCTATTTTTAGGCTGTACGTCAGATTTCACAAGTGAGACTGACAGGATTTTTAGAAAAATCTGAGGCTTTTCCTTGAGAATTAAATGAGAAAAACAATGTGGGAATACTGCTTCCCACTTTGTGCTGCTGAGGCTCCACCACAGCTACTCCTGGGCAAAGCTCCAAAGGGACCCAACTGCACAGGAGCAGCTTTTCCAGAAAGCATCAGGGGATTCCCATCAAGAGGGAGATGTGCAGGTCTTTTACACCTAATGAGACACAGGGAGTCTGAAAATGTTCTGAGGAGATGCTCTGCAGCAAACCAAAGCACAGGCACAGAGTGGGGCTTCAGAAAATGCAGCTTCCTAATAAAATCCCCCAGCTGTTGCTGGAACTGCCAGGTGGCTCCTTAGGGGAATAGGCAGCTGCAGAGCCCCTGTGCCAGGAGCTCCCACTGCTGCCCCAGCCCAACTTGGGCACAACGGCTCCCCAGACCTTCACCACCACTTCTTCCCACTCCTCGGTGTCATCTGCTGAGCTGCAGCCTTTGAATGAGAAGCCAGGAATGCAGAGGTGGCACTTTCTGCTGCAGGGAAAGACCAGCAAAGCCTGGAGGCAGCAACGGCTGTCTCCAGTGCATTGTTTGCAGAGCACTTGTCATGCTGTTGGACATGCACATTAAGAAATTAGAGTTTCTACATGGCTCTTTCTTTGAGCTGACAGGTGTCTAAAACCAGTTTCCAGTGCTGCTTGCCATCCACATATAAGGAACTTAGAGCAGGTTTAACTTTTGGGGGTTTTTTTGGTTTTTTTTTTTAATAGAGAGACTCTGTGTTTAAGATCTTTGCTAAGTGTTTTGATGAGGCCACGGACATATTGACAGCCCTTGCTGACAGAACAGGGCTGTCATCCACAAGTAAACCAATGGTTCAACCAAAAAAGTATTGCTGTAAAAAGACTTACTATTGCAATGCTGCTGAGCAATTTTTTTTTTCAATATCCACATGGATATTTGAGACTGCTTGATGATGATGCAGATTGTTTTGAATATTTCAGGGTCATTTATACATAAGAGACTTTATACAAGTAATCCAGCCAAATTTCAGTTTGCAGATCAGCATGTCTAGATATTTGACCACACAATCCTACAGAGAAAACGTGGTGTCGCTATGTTAGCTGAGGGTGGTGACTTCACACAGGTGTAACTGAGTGCAGAATCTACCTCCCAAGGGTTTTCTGGGGCTTCCTGAACCTGACAAGATTAATTTAGTGATTTGGAAATCTGTTGCCAAGCCCAAGTCCCCAGAAGACTGCATAGCAATAGGAAGATTAAAAGCAGATGGTTCAGCAACCGAGGTTTTCTAGTTAAACTTTTAACAGACTTAAAATTCTTGGGCTTCATATAATCATCTTCATTCTTTCCTTCAATTCAGTGTGTGTTAGTATCTTTGGAGCACTTCCTCTGGACATGAAGCCAAACACATCATACTAATAATACAACCTCAAAAAACATACCTTTATGATAGGCTTAATAAGAGGTTAAGGAAATGTTGACTCCAGCTCAACAAGGCTCTGTGCAATTAGACCATCTCCATGTGGTTGTTAATTTCTATAAAAGGATGCTGGAATCTAAAATATGAAGAGAGATCATTTCCAGGAGGGGCTTTAGCAGATGAGCATGTTAAACACAATTCAAACACAGTTGCAGTTGACAAAGGGTCTCCTCTATTAAGGTGAGGCATTTGAAAAGGGTCAGTGTGGGAGCCGATGGTCTCACAATGCTCCTGATTTCCTGTTCCCGTTGGAACCACTAAACCCTCTGTCAAGTCTGGCCGGAGTAGGGTTAATGTGGGTCAGGCTGTCAGCATCCCTGGGCCTCTGGAGACCTGTGATGGAAAGGAGCAAGGCAGGAGCAGTTGGAAGAAATAACAGTTCTGGAAATTACCTCAGAAACTTAAGAGTTTCTCTGTCTGCTCCAGGCTCTCTCCTGTCCCCCTGCTCTGACTTCGAGTCCTGCAACTTTACCCATACCAGGCCAACCACAGCTCATTGTGCCAAGGTCAGGCTCCCCCTCAGGCCAGTAGGATCCAGACGCTGCCCAGTTCAGCTTCAAGTCCTGGGATGATCTTCTCTTTAGATTTTTTTCATCTCCAGTGCTAATCCTGAGCATTTGTGTGATTGAGACAGAAAAGCAGGCAGTCCAAGCAAGTATGTGCCTGGCTGAATCGTAGTGACTCGCCCCAAACTCCCAAATAACATCAGAACAAAGACAGGACAAGTGTCTCCCATTTGTCTACTAAAAATCTTCCCTCTCTGCAGAAGTGGCAGCTAAAACAATCCCCCAGACATTCCACATGAGGTCCAACCAACACTAAATACAAACCAAATACACAGAAACTCTCTGCTGGGAATTTCTTCCTCTGCAGTGTCTTACAAACATCTTTATAGCACCAGAACTAACTTTATGACCACTTCATGCAGGTACTGAATGCCAGTACTGAGCTACCAAGGACACTGTGCCCTTCCTTCATGTCACCTGCACTGAACAGCCTCAGGATTTGCTTTCCAGGGGTCATTTGGGTCAGCCTTCGCAGAAGCACTCAGGGGAGGAGGACACCAAGCAGCAAATATTCCTCTCCATGAACAAAAGGGTGTTTTAACAGCTTTTCATGCCCAAGTACCTGTGACACCAGGGCAGCATTTCTCATTACCAGCCCCAGGGTCCCCGAGGCCTTGAAGACATGGGTTTCCACCACATGGGTCAGGCTCATATCAGCACATTGCCCACACCAGAATAAAGCACAAGAAGTGCCTGCAGTGCCTGATATTGCAGCCTTCATCCAGAGCACACAGCTGGCCTGATTCTTCCCATCCCCGAAAAGAGACTTGCAGGAATATTTTAGACTCCCCCCACTGACCCCCCCGGTTCCAGGTGCCCACTGTGTTGTGCCACTCCTTGTGCTGCAGTGAATCCCACTTTACCCCCTCCCAACATCCCTTTGAAGGCAAAATTAGTTGCAAGGACAAAAAACTGCACCTGCAAAAGCTGAGGAGTTCTGCTTTGAAAAACCAAACCCCCAAAACACATTTGGACACATGAACAGCCAAACCTCAAGTTAAATCTTCCATATGAAGTGTAAGGAATCAAATAACCATCCAGAAGAGATGTCTGCAAAATAACTTGGCTCATAACATTTTCATTTGGGTTAAATTAAAATAATTGTAAATCTTCAGTGCACAGCACAAGAGCTGCATTCCGTGTAACACTGTATGTATCCTATTAAGCTTTAAGTCAGTTCAAGCCTACAAAAATGCTTTGAAAACCAGACTGAGTTGCCCTTCCTTGGGCAACCAATCACACTACTGCAAGAAAGCAGAAGAGGCTTTATGAGTGAATTTTCTCCATTGTAGTTAACCAGAGCAAAAAGAGGCAGGGGAACAGCAGGGGCAGAAGAAACATTCCTTGGAACGAAGTGGGAAAGCATCATTACACACTGATCTCTTGAAGCTGCATTAAACCTCAGATGTGCATCAATTAGAAGCCAGTGCCAAGCTAACTATCTCAGACACAAACATGGTTCATCTAATGATCCATTTGTAATGACTTACAAGTTGTGACTTCCTGGGCATCCTGGAGGTTTAAGGGAAGAAGGTGTCTGAGCTCCAAGGTTCTTCATACACAGAACTGAGCACTGCTGGCTGCAGCTCAGTTCTGTGGGGAGCAAGAAACTTGGGACATTGTTTACCAGCTTTCTGCTAGCTGGAAAAGCTACCTCCATTCACGACCCTGTAAAATCATTGTACATCACTGCAGATCACATTTTCATAACATCAGATTGTTCAGTCCCACTTTGGAATGGGAGTTTACAGTGCAACATATGTGCAGTGGCTCCTGAAAACTGGCTAATTCCTACCACTTCTCCCTTCATTTTGGATCTTTCTCATTCTACCATCCTGTCTTAACAACCTGTGGGCATTCACGGAATTGGTGTGAGCACAGCACAGGAAAACTCAGGTGTAGCCATGCCAGCAGAGCAGAGTCACCACTCACACCTGGGTCTTTCTGAAGCTGTCATTGACTTTGCAAGGCTTGGAATTAACCAGTACAGGTCTCTAGTCCAGCTGTAAACAGAATATTAAAACTCCCACCCCATAATTGCTTTGGTATCAAGTGCCAACCCTAAAGATGGTTTAAAAATCTTTACTAAAGGTGGCATAGAAGGGCAGAAGTCAGTGATTAATTGGTATGGTTCTGCTCATTAGTTCTTGTAGAGGAAGAGTTCAGAGTAAGTTAAACCCCAACACATGAATTTATTTCCAGAGCTCTTTCTGAAATTGCTCCTTCCTATTGGTGCCAATAAATCTTACATTCCAGCTATGCTTCTCTAATAGATACAGGCATAAATTTTTATTTCTAGTTGGCTAGATTAATGACAAGGAAAAATGGAAGAATAAAGCAAAAGCTGCAGCTAGCACTTATCTATCTCTATCCTGCAGCCTTCTTTCTCATTACTCCCGCAGCTCTCATATTTAGAGGCAGCTGAGCTCTCCACACACTTTTAATGGAACACCTATCCCTCAGCATCCAACTGCAGAGTTCAGCTGGGAGCACAGTTGCACAAAAACCCCCATTGTAACTCTTCCTGAATAAGCACAACAAGGATAGTGCAAATAATACTGCTGAAACAAGAGCCTTGCAAAGATTTCAAAGAGCTTTGCAGACATTCATAATTTAAGACAATCCACATCCTCCTAAAGGTGATACTGGATCCTCACTTTGCAGATGAAGAATAGAGGCATTAAAAAATTAAGGGATTGGGGGACATGGAAAGCAAGGCAGCACTGAACAATGTCCTGCTCACATACATCACAGCAACCAGACCTTTTCACACCAATACCAATTACACAGCCTGTATCACCCTGCCTGGCAGCCCATGGTGACACTGGAGACACCATTCAGGCATGACCTGATTTGGTGAAACAGCTACAATGTTTTAATTCTTTTCCACATATTATACGCAAGATGTTATAAATAACTCATTAAGTGCACCCTACTTCTACTGTCTTCCCACTTCCTGACAGTGTAAAAGCCATGGTTCAGTGAGGTGAGCTGTCCTGTGCAGGAGGAATTTGGGGTGGCAGCCTTGTTAAGCAGGGCCTGCTCTAGCCTAGGGCTTTCATTCAGCACAGGTTCTGTTTACTGAGTAACACTCAAAGTTCCAGAGCCCAGTTTAGAAGTTTTAATTGATGCACACAGGAAAGCTGGATTAGGCACTGTCTCTCCTGATGGATGTCTCCCTGCAGACTGTGAGACTGGGGAGTTTAAAAGCAAAGATTTTGCTCTTCCCTGCCATAAAATATATCTTCCTACTCTATAATTAATCCCAGTGAAATGAAAGAAAGCAGTCTAACGGATTCACCTGTTGTGGTGCAAAGTGCAAGAAGACTGATTGAATATACACCTTCAGAGGTGCAGTTTGGCTTTCCTAAAGTACCTCTTTAATGAGCATCTTGGACTTGGACATCACAGAGCACAGGACAGGCCAGAGAGACAAGAAGACGCCTCAAGAAGAGGCTTCTACAACACTCCCATAAAACGAATTATAAATGAAAAAAGCAAATATAAAGACAGTCTGTCTCATGAAAAGCCTAACCCAAATATAAGGCTTACTCCAGCCAAAGAACAAGCTTAAAGCAGAGAATCCAGTGGTGGCCACCTTCTCCCCTTCCGACTCTTCCCTGGTCACGGGCTGAAGGAGGGGAAAATCAAGGTCTGCCCACCAATTCACCACAGGAACAACGCCTGCACAGGGATTGCTGTAGCCAAAAATCAGCCCCATGACTCTGGTGAACAAGGGAGGTGGCACAGTCCTTGTACAGGGCAATGAAGGCGCAGCCTTACCCCTCTCCAGAAATGTCCAACCTCTCACATGTAGACCAAGGCAAGGGCACAGCCAAGCACACACATCTGGGACTGGAGGAACAGCACCAGGAACAAAGCAATGCATGGAGCTCAGAGATGTGCCTTTACCTGCATTTTCAGGTGCCTCATATGAGCAATTCCAAGAGCAGCTGCCTGCTGGCCTCTACTCTTACCCAAAATACATCCCTTCTTCAAAGGGATGAAATTACAATTTCTTCAAAACAGCACAGCACCTGAGACCAAACAGAAATTAGTTACAAGTTCATGGAGCTTAAGAGCAGTGAAATACTAGAACACAGACTTTCCCCACCAGAAATCAAGAAAACCTTCCTCAAGGGTACATTAGCCCTGTGCTGAGGACATAGGCACCAGGTAAGCCATAAGGTGACAACTCAATTGCAACACTTAAGACTCGGTAAATATACAAGAAAAAAATGATGCTACAGATACTGGTAAATAATTGTGCAGTAGGACTGAGCTGAAATAAAACATAAATGGTATTATGGAGATGAAATAATGGTATTTTTATACTTCAAAAGAGTAAGATAAAAAGCTGAGATTTTACTGATGGACTTTAGTTAAGGAATTAGTCATCATTATACAATACCAATTTGAATATCTTAGCACAGCACGTCACAAGAAAATCATTCAAAGTTTGGATACGTTTTAGCTGTATCAATTAAAATTTTACATCACAGTACAACATCAGACAGCAAAACTTATTCCAAGCAAGTATTTACATAGAGCCATTAAATGACAAGGATTTGGTTTAATTGGTGAGTAAATGGAGCTGGAAGTTGCTGAAGAGGTCTCTAGCAACCACGGAGATCACTGGGACAGAACAAACTGTTTTACTCTGTTTTGTGTGTCTGAGTTTTAAGCCTTCCAGATGCAACAGTAAATGCAATAATAACATTGGCTAATAAAGATGGATTTAACTAATGAGTTTGGGGTTGAGAGGGCAAAGCAGTGACTTGTGTAGCAGTATCTCACCAGGGAAGTAGAGAAGCTGACAGAATTTCTGCCTGGGAGGGGATGTAGAAAAGTGGATCACTGAGCTAAACTAATGGAAAATTCTCCAGAAACAAAGACATCATTTAGATATGTAGGACAGCTTTACCCAGACTCAGTAATTTGCTGCAACACCAAGAAAGTTTAGTGGTACTGTAGGCAAGAGCCAAAGCCCTGGGAGATGGTGAAAAAGGTTTGGAAAATATGGCCAGACAAATCCGGATTTGTCATAAACTTTCATACAGCACTTACTTGAATGGACAAGGCACGGCAGCACTGTCCTTTCCAAATGAGCCAACCCAGAGACTGCTCTGGCAACGTGGACACATCCTCACAAGGAGTGAATACTTCCCTGAGCACCACTGTTAGCAAAGCTTTACTCCTCCACATCTCCCAGAGAAGCTGCAATCACCATCTGAACAGATCCATGGCCAGGATAATTTACACCAGCTGGAAATCTGACCCACCTATTTAATGCAAGGGAACAGGCATGACTTCTTTCCTGCTGCATTGACTAAGATCTCCCCAACTGTACTCTGAGAACGCTTCAGGCATTGGAATATCAACCACAGAAAAATGACTGGAAATCACCAGGCAGGAATAAAACATATGTTTAATAAAAGGTTTTACAGAAACAGAAGGAAAAAAAAAAAAAAAAAAAGGTTTGCAATTGTGAGATCATAAGAGTCCAACCATACAAGTCATTACTAAGTGTAATCTTGAGTTTCAAGAAGATGAAGAAAAACATGTTTTTGAAACTGTTGAGGCTGGTATTCCCAGTCAACAAATATTCCTCTATTAGCCTGTGAGTGACCCTTTCAGGCTGGGCTTTCCTCCAGCCCGTGGGTCCATGGCAATGACTAGAGGGGAGAAAATCCCCGCTACTGGCCAGCTGTGCTCCAAATTACCTTACTCAACTGTGCCTATAAATGTAATTGCATGTTTCCATGGAATTGCATCAGAATGACCTGCTCACCCCTGACATAGTTCATATAGCTGTGATCTTTGTCCCTGTAGATAAAAATCTCTTTCTTCTGTGTGTGTCTGAAGATTCTGTAAGGACAGTCAATTCCCCACTAACCAAGGAAATGGAGGGAGCAGATAGACCAGATACAGCCAAACTGTGAAGGGTGCAAAACACAGGGAAATTATGTCCTCAAATGGACAATAAGAATATGAAACACAGAAGAGTTTAGTGTTGCTGCTGAGTACAGACCACAGTACATAAATTGGCAGACCTGCACCAGGCAGCACGTGTGGATATGCCACACTGAGCCCAGCTCAGCATCTCCAGTAGTTGATTTCCATGGGGACAGTGGATGGTGGATATCTAGAGATAACCAGAGTTCACACTGGTGGTGAACAAGCACTGAGGAAAACCAAAATTCCAGTTCAGGTGAGAGCAGAAATATTTCCTGCTAACCCAAAGGAAGTTCCTGTCAAATTGAGTAACTGAGAACTCTCTCCTGTCTCAGCTCAGCCTCCCTTTCCAAATTTCACTTCTTCTCATGCCCCTTCTCTCTCTCCTGGCTCTTCCCCCACAGGCTGAAGGAACTGGTACCTGTAATTTCTATGCTAAGGAAGTGCTGTTCTATCCCAGAGCAGCCCAGAGCAGTGGTCCAAGCAAAGGGGAAAGTCAAGCACAAGCAGAGGCTTAAGAGGAGGACATTTTGGTGGCTCTGATGAGAGAAGAATGCCCTGGTGCAAACTGCAATTTGGGTCATGGTGTGGCAGGGGAAGGAGAAGATACAGAGCCTCAGATGGCTGGAGGACAGTGTTTAGCAAGAGCCTGGGAGATTCTGCTAGAAAAAAAATTGAATCTAAGACAAAGGAAACCTATGATTCAGTTTCAAGATGTGTCAGGTCAGCCACAAAGATAGATAAAGACAGAGAGGAGGAGAGGTGAGAATGCACCCACCTCCCTTGCTTTTAAAAGAAAGACCAGAGAAGAAGAAAATCAACTAAATATAACAGCCAGTGAAATAAGAAAAACATCTGGGAGGTTATTTTCTTGGTAACAAGCTAATGTAAATAGACCTTTGTATTAGGACATAAATGTGACTTCCACAAAGATGTAAGTGAACTCCCCTCATTCAAAGGCTGCCCTGGGCTGGACATTTCCATGGAATTCCCTCCCTGGACCCACCACTGTTTCCTGTTGGGCCCTTCACATGGCAGGGCAGTCCCACTCCTGACAATGACTGAGGCTCAGGACTATTGTAACCAAAACCCAGAATCTGTTCCCATTAAAAAAAAAATCTGGATTATAACAATTAATTCCACATTTTTGTGAATAAATATCATGTGTTTTGTGCCAGAACACTTTGGCTTCTTCGTAGAAACTAACAGTGACACATAAATCTATTTCTCCTGTTGCTCAACAGACCATTTTGCTCTGCTGACCAGTTTTCACAGGGGAAAAGGGTTTTTTTCTGTCTTTCAGTCAGCACCTTCAAAGGTCCTTGCTCCCTATCTTCATGTCAACCTGTGGGTTACAAAATGCACTCAAAGCTACTGATGTCAAGGTAGTCCTGCAACTGCTTTGGGTTTCCATCAACCATTGATATGAAAGAAATTTATTTCCAAGTGCTGCCCCACCATTTCCCAGGAGTGATGTTATTCAACTGGAGTCAATGACCAGGATTTCTCCCCTATACTGTAGCCAAACCCAGCAGAACAGATCTGCTGGCAGCATCTCTGACACCACAGCTATGCTGAACAACCCATCCTGTTCTCCCTGTGGGGCTGCTAGGAAAGAGCTCTCCTCTGTCATCAGTGATTTGGCTTCATGTGGGACAAGGAAGGACCAACACCTGAGCAGAGAGTGGCCAAGCAATTCAGAAAAAGAGCTGATATACCCCTGTCTTTTCCCAGCCATGTTTACTTTGTTTTACACTGCTGATTTTGGTGTATTACATTGCATAAGTGTAAAACCAAAGTAAAGCAGTAGGATTCTGGCTGTTCTGAAGTTTTACAGATGTTTTCTGGCTTTATGTGGGAGAAACATCACTATTTTATTGACCAAACTCTTTTTTGTTTTAATAAGGAAAATCTCAGTGGCACTTCACTCCATTTGTCTTATTTATTCTTCTTTAGTCATATGATAATGTACACTTACAAGCAGTGAATCATCCCCCCCAAAAAGTCATAAAGAGAAAAATAGCTCATATGTATGTCTCAGAGGTCAATGAATCATTGACAACAGGTATAATGGGAATAATTATATACTCCTGAGAAACTTTACCCAAAGCCCAGCTCAGAGGCCAGTTTTCAAAACTTCTGAGCTGTGCAGTTGGATCCAAGGCTGTGAGTGCCAGGTTAGGAAGCAGCCAGGAGAATTTCAGATTTGTATTATCGCAAGGAAATGTCTTCCCCAAGTGTCTGCTATGTGTTGACAAATTGTTTATACTTAACCAAGCAATAATAATGAACAGTCTAAATAGACATTGATTTTTATGGTCTTAATTCACTTTTAGTGGGAAAATATCCTGGCAACTGAAATATGGATGTCAAGCTTTGGATGCCAGCCACTACTTTAGAACTATGCTATTTTAAGCAGTAATATGTATTATTTGGTAAAACAATATATATTTTTAGGGTCTAATCCTGGAAGTTCCTACTCCAGTGAGCCTCAGCCTTCCAATCAAAGTTCCTGGAATTACACGTATTAATGTAAATTGGTAGCAGTCTGCAGAAAAAAAAAAAAAAAAAGCTTCAGTTTCAATGTAATTTGCCTCCTGCCTTCCTAGAAATAGTTGAAATATAAATGTGAGGCAATTGCTCCAGAACACAAGTGCAAAATCCTTCTCTAAGCCAGCCCAAAGAGCTGGAGCAACTAAGCAACTAAAGACACATCCATGGACCATGTCCAGCTCCAGAAGAAGGCTTTGCTTTCCAGTGCAGGGTCATTGGCTATTTTGAAGAGAATCTATCACACAGAGCAGTCAGGGCTGCCTCCCAGAGCTGCTGGCTCCACTTTTCACCTGGATTTGTACCCTGGGCTGAGCTCAGCCCCAGTGCCAGCTCTGGCAGCCCTGGAGATTTTGCACATCAGTGTGAAGCCAGACCCAACAATCACCCTTGGGAACAAGGACAACTGCTGTTTTTTCTCAGCTCTGCTGAAGCCTCTTAGAGAGGAAAGATGCACAAGTGCCCTCACAATAATGTAGCTGCATCCCCTTCCACCAGTGCACAACAGGAATTCTCCTAAAGGACAGAATTCCTCACACAAGGAAAATTTACAAAATAAGTTATGGATTTATTAGATCCAGTGTGTGCAGCATGAACTCTGCCATCCACCAATGGCAAACAGAAGCCCCTAAGCATCTGTTTTCCTCTCAAATATCCCAACAGTGCAGGAAGATGGTGATCAGCCCCATCCTGCTCCTGTCAGAGCAGTACAGAGCTGTAATTCAGTGTTAATTCAGTGAAGCTCTAATTGCTCATACCTGGGAGGAGATGGTGGTCACAGGAACTCTTCCAGTGGAGACAAAAAGGCACCTTCTGAGAGAAATCTTCTGATCCATCATAGATATCTGCCTTAGGACATGCTGAACCACCTTCTGGAGGTTCCCATTTCTCCTTGTAGACTGCAAAGGGAGCATGGCTGCAGCTGTGGCCAGCTCAAACATAAATGTCTGAGTTGGAGAAGAAATATTTCACCTTTAGCTGAGAAAGTAGTTGAAGAGAGATGGGTGGCTGCTGTGGCATTTCTGGGAAATGCAAGATATTATACGACCTGTTAATTTATTCCAGAGTTTCCCTTTATGCTTTAACAATATTGTTCAGCATTCAATTCAAGTCATAATATTTAATGACTTGTGGTCAGCTCAGCTTATCCTGCATTTCTGTGCCAGCTTAAAAAATAAACAAAGCTGTGTCTACTGAATGGCGCAGAGGGATTTACCCTGCTCCTGCCACAAAACATGTATCAGAACATAGCAACACAATTTCAGCTCAGTTCAGAGAACATGGGACTGTTCTTTACATCCTGCTGTAGGAGACTGAGAGAGGTGAACAGTTTGGCAATGAGTCTTTAGAGGACACAAAGACTGAGGACAGCTTCAAATTAACACTACTTTTATTTCAAACATGTCCAGTGGCCTCGGATAGGAGATGCAATGTGCTGGAGGCTGCACAGTTATTTGGGACTTGTTTCCAGCCCTGAGTTAACTCAGTGAATAACCTAAGTCGTGTCCTCACTCAAACAGAAAAGCTGTGGGGATGGAGGGTGCTTTGTAGGGGTGGCTGTCACAGAGGGCCAATGTGGCATTGTCACATAGGAGCCACCCCTCTGTCAGTTCTGTACACACAGTGAGAAGCATTAACTCCACTGCAGGGTAAACTCCATGCTGCAAATAATCCCCTCAGACAGTAAGAGGTAATCCCTGTCCTGATGAATTTACAACCAAAATCCTCACATAAGGTGTGGCAGGAGGTACACTGCCAAAAAGAGGTACAGCAGCTCTTACAAAAGTGTGTCTGCTGCCGAGTTGGGAACAGAATTTAATGCTCAGCTGGTGACAAACAACTCCAAAACAACATTTTGCAGACAATGCTCCATCCTTAGGCAATGGGAAGAAAACTTGAGTGTCTTCCTCCCTTAGAGGGTCTACACATACTCAGCTGATTCCAGCACAATCTATAAAAATAAATTTGTAATTTCTTGGCCTCAAAACCATTCTCTAGACATACCCAGTCTATGAATCTGCTGCACAGACATTCTCCATGTTCTCAGCTTTCTGGTTTAAAAGCCATCAACCAACCTATATGGCTCTACTTCTTCAAAATCCTATTTTAATGTAATTTTGGCAAATAGGACTGTAACTATTTAAAGCTATTCTAGGGGTTATGTGCTTTGAAGAAGAAACCATTACCAGATACTTTAGAAAATTTCCATTTATCTTCTCTTGTTTCTCTGCTTTTATGCACCTTTCCTACCAGCTGCTGGACTGCTGCCTGCCGACCCACCTCCCCCTGCTCCTGCATTCCACATTCAATGGGCTCCTCTGCAGTCAAAAGCTTTCTCCTATCTCATGATGCCTTCATGTTAGAGAAATAATTTGTTTGTTACATTCAAAAGGGAATTGTTTGGTCCTATCTTTAAAAATGTATGACATAGTTAGAGTCTATTTTTTTTTAACCCTTTTGCTTGGAAATCTGTACAATTATGATCTTAGGATGAAAGCACATTGTTGAGTAGATCATGCAACAAGACAGGCCTTTTCATCACAAGTGCCTTTATGGAACTTGGAGTGGTTTCTTAAATCTATCATAATAAAGGCACAGAACCAAACTAAGAGGCCATTTCCAAAAATTGAAGCCCTTGCCCCATCCAGATCAAACTGTTTCTGGAGTTGACTGATGTGGGGGCAAAGGGTGAGGAAAAGAGGGAATATCTTAAAATACATTTTCTACTGTTTCTATTTCTATTTTTCTACTTAAAATACATTTTCTACTTTTTATCCTCTTCTCTGTCCTAAGCTATGTACTTTGGGTTGCACCCCAATGGAGACACTTTCCAATGTTCACTATCCTCTTCCCCTCCTATCCCATGAAAAGCAGCAGTTAACTACTGAGCCCTTTGCCTCCCCCTTTAAAAGTCTTCAGCATCCATAGTTCCTGCAGTTACATCTTTGTAATCTATAGATTCATATCTAATAATATGAAAGTTCTTCTGTAGCATCTCCTGAAGCAAGATTTCCAAGCTGTGCAGTGAATATGTATTAACTTGCAGATCAAAGCTGCCCTTGTCATTACGTTAATGATCAACCCAGTCAATGTTATGTTGAAATACAGCACAGACTCAGCACAACCTCCAGATCCAGCCCTATGAAAATGTCTTCATTTCAAAGAGATGGCTCTGAAACTCCTCAATGACCCCTGCTCACCTACCAGCATCACTGCCTATATATGGGGACTGAGGGACATGCTGCAGTTCTGCCCCATGACCAGGATGTTCTCAAGAAAGAACGGAAGGAAAGAAAAGAGAGGGGGGGGAAATAGAAAAGAGAAAAAAAGAGAGAAAAAGAGAGAGAAAGAGAGAGAAAGAGAAAGAGAAAAAAGGAGAGGAAAAAGAGAGAGAGAAAAAAGAGAGAAAAAGAGAAAAAAAAAGATAAAAAGAGCAAACTTGTCTGTGGAAAGGTTCTTGCTTAAGTTTGGGAAAAGCAATCTTTCTTCTCTTCTGGAGGAAAAGGCAGTGCTCAGAGCATGTGGTAGAGCTGCCACACAAGAACAGGAGATGAGTGGGGGCATCTGGCAGCAGTGTGTGACATGAACACACAAATCCAGGGGCTGGCAAGGCAGCAGCACCACCAGCAGTGAACCCCATTACCACCCTTCCCCTACACCTTCCCAAAGCCCCTCAGTGAACAAGACCCTCGGCACAGGGAGGGCAAAATCCCAACCCGCCTTGGTTCATATTTCCTGAGGGCTGCTAAAACCATGTGCTAATCCTGTCAAAGCTCTCTCTCTGCATCCCCTGCCAGGGGTGCACACATAAACCTGCCTCATGTGAGCAGCCACCACAGCACACAGAGGAATGGGCTATTTTAGCACAGCTCTGCTTTCAGGTTGCCCTGCTGGCTCATGTTACGCACCCAGTCATAACACACTGATATACAATACCACACCAGAACAGATATGTGACAAATTCTCCTCCAACCACACAAGTGCCTTATCCCTGTTCTAATCCAAAGTACAGCACTGCAGAGCTCCTGCCAATCAGGCATGGACACAGCCACACAAGCACATGGGTTCAAGCAGAGGATGGCACTTCAGAAGCTGGGAAGGAGGGAGAAATAAAAAATGTACCCTCTTGGTTATTTCACATGGGTGTTTGGTTCAATTATGAGGAATTCCTTCATAAAAATACACCAAGGACCTGCCAAGGAGGGCAGCTATGGTGCTGCAGAAAGAAGAAAGAAGAGAGGCAGCACCTCCTACCCCACAGCTACTTCTACATTAGAAGCTTTATCAAATCTGCTTTGCAACACCTATCGCTTTAAAATGGAATAAAGGCAAGTGGTGCAATAGGTAGGGAGGATAACATTATATTCCAGTGACAGAGGCATCAAGTGAAAAAACTTCATTATTGGGAGTCAAAGGAAATTTCATCCTCTGAAATCCTGGTTCCATGCATGAGGTCACTAAAATTTCTCAGCTTGCCATTGACTGCTGTGTAGATACAGGGCAGGCAAACATTGTGCCTCAGTTTCCAAACCAGCAAAGATAGAAATGTGAGCACTTCCCCTGCTTCAGCAGGGCTTGTTGAGGCTTGGAGGTTTGCAGTGTGCTGCAAGATCAAAGGATCAGAAGAGCATTACATATTCAGGACAGGTCCACGCACTATTTGAAGATCTGGAGGCAAGGCAGGTTGCTTAGCTTGCAAAGGAAAGCAGGAAACCAGAGATTTCACAAGCCCTTTTATTTTAATTACTGGGGATTGAATTGGTCCTCTGTGAGATGGGCATCTCGCAAATAGCACTTACCTTAGAGGTACCTTCAGGATTTGCCCTAAGAGTATCCTAGAAGTGAAGACAGAGATGAGACTTCTCTTTGTGAAAACACAAGTTTTTCTTCAGTTTGAGAGTCACTTTCAACAATTTTTCTCTTGCAAACTTCTCTATATCACCCTTCTATTTGCTGGGAAACACAATATAAATCCTGGTATTCACAACACTGTCACAGGTTGTGGTACCCTGAAAGGTCTCATATTTCTGCAGAAGCAATAACTCTTCTGCTTGTCACTGTAAGCCAAGGTCTTTGTTACAGCACACACAAGCACAGAAGAAAATTAATGTATTCCAGGAAAGCAGAGGGGTGAATTCACAATTACAAGTGGGAATCGGTGCTTTTGTAAACACACACAGACAAAAATTTATGACACATCTCTTTTACCAGCTACCATGAAAGGTCATTTCAGTCGGACAACTTGACTGAGGACCTGTGGTAGCACATGGACTCTATTATTCTCCCTTTCATGCCTTCACAAACCAGTGCATCCACAGCAAGTGGGCTTGGTCCTCCCTGGGGCTCCTTGAGGCCACAGATCCCCAAGCTCTGGCCCTCAAAAAAAGGGGCCTGCTGTTCACCATAATTTCTGGATTTTCACAGTTCCTAACTTATCTATCACCAGTGCTCATAGTGCACACACCTAAAACCAAGTCTCCTGCTCGTTATTAATTCTTCTTACCCACCACACATGACAGACAATGAATACAAGAGTCAGCACAGACATTCCCACAGACACACACACGTCCATTTGAGGTGCTCCACCTGCCACACCTCTCCTTTTTCAAATCAAAGTATCTTAAAATGTTTATAAATAAAATGTTTGCCAAAGATTAAATGTTGATCCAACACTCAACAAAACCAGTGGGAGTCTTTCCACTGACTTCAGTCAGCATGACAGGATAGGGCACTGAGTGCCTCACACAGCTCTGAAAGCACACAGGTCACACAGGATCCAGTCAGAGCTCTTGACACTCGGCAGGCTCAGACCTCACCTTGCCAGTGCAAGCAACTGGACAAAATGGAACCAAAAACCAGTACAGGTGTTTTTTTATAATTTACCCAGGCCACTAATCTAGGGCTGAGACACACACAGAAGAAATTATAAAAGATGCAGAAAATGCAGTCAAATAAAACTGCCAGGGAAGGTTGGATTTGGTGCTTCAGAAAATATGATTGGAGTGTGGAAACCTGTGGAAACTGGAACAGTGGAAATTACTAAGACGAGCATTGCAAGAATACAAAGCCTTACATGAGAAAACAAAAAGCCTTAGAAAAGTAGTCAAATGAAAGCCCATGCTAATGCTGGCATTACCTGAGATTCTCATTACAGAAACAAAGCCTGGGAGCAGACACCACCAATCTTGGGCTTTACTCAACAGCAAGGACAGACAAGATTTTATAAAAGAAATTTCTCAGCTGGTGCAGACAGCAAATAAGCTTTTTGGGAATTATGCCAAATGCAAGAGGAAAGACAATGAAACCAGATCTGAAAGAACCAGGAAAGAAGTTCACATGGATAGTGCCTGCAAGTTTGACAATGGGGCTGAAGAGCAGCACCTTCCAACCCACATACACACAAAACCCACAGGTCTCTACATCCCACAACCTGAGCTGGTCATGTCCTGGCTGGAATGATGTTGGAAGGCTTCACCAACAGGGGGCTCAAAGTGGAACAAGCCTCATGATGTCTTAATCTGCTACCTCAGTCAAGTAGAAAGAGGCATTAAAAAGCTCAGTGACTACAAACTGGATCAAGAAGTATTGAGACATGAAATAATACAGACGCTCTTTGCACTAATTAACAACTGTATATGCAGGCTGTGGGACATGGTTGCTGGGGCCTCACCTGAAATCTTGAAAGCTGAAGTACTCCAAGGGTCCCGTGCATATCTGGAATATTATGAATTATTTTCCTTCTAACTCTATGAGGTCCTTTTTGCTAAAAGAAGCTTAACTTGAGACTGGATGGTGTTCTCAGAGGCACGCTCCCATTCAGCCACATCTTAATGGCTGTAATGCAGAAAACTCTGAAATGCCACAAGCTGTAACATGCAGGTGTTCAGGCAAAAGAATCAGAGGGGTCCCTATAGGCCTTGAAATCAGTGAACTGTACAGAGAGCAATTAAACACTCTCACAATTGGAGATTACTTTGGCTTCCTTTCCTGAAAGCCTCAGTGTGCAGCTGGCCTTCTCTTCCTCAGAAATTTTGCTTGGCAACCCTGAGCGTAAAGACAGAACAGAATCTGATGTATGTGCGCATACATATACATATATATACATATATATACACACATATATGGACACATATGGCCACTTTGTGTGACTCCATGGAGCAAACCAGAGAAGGGATCAGACTGCTAAAGAAAGAGAACCTCTCCTGGAGCATTTTCAGCTGGCACTGTGTCTCAGTGACCGACCAATGCCACACACGGTGGGGAAGCTCAAGACAGAGGTTCCACTCCCCAACCAAATAACAGCTAAAGAGAAACCAGAGCTCAAGTAAAGAGAGGTGCACAACTCAGGGAGCTCTCAGGCTTGGGGAGTTCTCTGCATCTCTTCTGCTAAGCTGCTACTGGTAATTCTAATTTTAAGTACTTCTGCCAATGGGCTTACTTGATGCAGTGGTTTAAACCAGAATATGTCCATACTCCCAGTGACCAAAGAAGTGAAGCTTTGCTCAATAACCTCTACAAAACTATTCTCCCCATTTGGGAAAACAACTTTATTCCCAAAAATACTCAGAAACATGTCTAAATTACACTGTTTTTACATGCCACCCTGTATAATGGGGTATAAGCACAGACTTAAGGAACTTCCCTTGTACTGGGTATTGGAAAGTATACTGGGGAATCAAGGAGAAGAGGAATACACTTGTCCTCCTGCCAGATCTTTTAAGAAACACCAAAAAAACCCGCTCAGACATCATTAAATAGTAATATCATGCTGTGAACATAAAAAAAAAAGTGCGCTAATTGGAGACTGGAGATTTACAAAAGTATATACTGAAATGAGGGACAAAAAGGACACTGGATAGTCTAACAAGTACAAAGAAATGTAATACTGCATCTGTACAGCATCTCCCAATCTAATATTCAGTGGGAAACTGGTATCATCACCTCCCAGTGAGAAACTGAGGCAAAGAATGGTTATATGACTTGCAAAATGCTGTATCAGACCTGGGAAGGCTCCCTATGAAGTCACTCAGTGATCTCTGCCCCGCCACAGCAGCCAGAGGAGTTGTTTCCAAGCCAACACCCAGGTCACTAAAGCACTCAGGGCCAGGGACACTGCTGCTTGTCACAACCATGTGTCCAAACCTTGCAGATACCTGGTTTGGTACAGAGGGTGACTAATTCTGATAAAAAGTTTAGAGCATAGCACAGCAAGCCCACACATCTGACAGATCCCAAAGTCTCATCTGGAATGAATCAGTATCAATTCAGACTTTATTTAAACATACTGTTTAAATACAGTTTATCCCTCCTGATACTGGGTTGAGAAGTTCAGTCTTTCAAGTATACTCTCTCACACTGAAAATTTCTTCTCTTTAGGATCAATTTGAAAACATGCAAGTGCACAATTACAGTGGTCACATATCTTCATCCTATTATCATCAATGTGCATTTCTTTTCACAAGACATCAGACTGATGTGTCTGTGGGACTGTGCCCACCACATCACAACAGAAGTGAACAGATGAGCCTACAGAACACTGTGCCACATGCATGATATACACAGCCTCAGTACATGGAGAGAAAGCTCCCAAAACTCCTCAGCCAAGAGAACTAAAAGCAAAATTTATAGATCAGCTATATATTTTATTTTTATAACATTATGTACCTCTGTGACAAACAGCAATTTCCTAGAAATTCACAGTTCAGCTTCCTATAAATTTGTCCTCTGGACTATGTTATTTGCTGCTGTGACATCAGCACTCACTTCTCCTGCAGCTCCCTTGAGTGACAGCATAAAAATGCTGGTTACACTGATGGCACAAGATGCTCTGCCTGAGATAGAAAACCCTTTCATCAAATGCACTTAGAGCTTATCTAGAGAAAGCATCATGAATTAAGGAGCTGCTCTCTCAGCTCTGGTCAGCAGATCAAGCAGCACAGTTTGTCCCCACTCAGCAAAGCAAACACAAATCCTGGATGGCAGAAACATGCCCATGCCTCAAAAGAACCCTGTGCTTAAGTGTTTTCATGACTGAGCCTGGACTGCAGCCTGAGGACCAACAGACCACCTTCTGCCACCTCCCAGAATGTGGAAGAGTACCTGGCTCAGAAGAGCAAGTGGCTCTACTGATTTCCACAGCACTTTTCCTCTTGGGTAAGCATTGGCAAAATCCAGCTCAAGAGTACCACCTAGCCTTCCTCCAACACTTTACAGACACTAACCAGTGAGCTCAACATCACCAAATTAGGTAGCTATCAACTCTTGCACCTGTCCTATAACAGATTTAAAAGATGGACTGAGGACCAGGGTAGATCAAACTCTACCACACCATGAAAGGGTGCAAAAAATACAGATTTTTCTGCTGTGTCTCACACAGCCTTTGTTCAGAAGCCAAACTCCCCTCTCTGCCCCCCTCCTGTGTTCTCTGCCACATTCATTCTCTCTGAACAGCTGGTGCCAGAGCTGAGCCAAAGGGACTGACTGACTCAGCAAGAGATGCCCAAGCCTTTCCTCAGTGTGGGAGACACCAGTGCCACTCCCACGGCACTGCCTCAGGAAGGGGACAGCTTCCCACAGCCCTTTTTTCCCAAAATGATGGACTGGAGAATGTTTGTGTGCTCAGGAATAATCACAGTATAATGTCACAGCCCACCCTCAGTGTTTTATAAACCCCCAAAGCCACTGACTCACAAACCCTCCAAGTGGTACCCAGGCTCTCCAAAGGCCCACCAGTGACACAGCCACTTCTCAACTGAAGCAGAACAACATATAACACCAAACAGCAATATCTTCTTAGAGTGTAGCCTAGGAAAGATAGGATTTGAGCCCATTCCAGGAAATACAGGGCATAAATTACACCAGTAGGTACCTAAAGCCCAAAGCACAGCTCTCCCACATAGCCTGGTGAGTGGGAAGGACAATTGAAAAGCACCTTTGTGGTGTCCTAGTTGCTGCATTGGTCTGGCCAGAGGTGAGTCAAACTGAGCCAGGAAGCAGCTCCACTGCCTGTGTAACAGCCTGGTCACACAGCAAGGACAGAGACACTCCTGGCCATGAGCTGGGAGGCCTCAGCAGTGCTGGTTTGTGCCCTCAGGACTTGGTGGCTGTAACTTCTGATTGCTCAGGAAACCCTCCTTCGAAGACAGTATAAACACCCAGAGTTATCCAACCTGGAATCGTGCCAGACCTCTGGCATGAAATTCCTTTTACTTGGAGGAAAAAAAAAAACTCCAGATGATCTGAGTGAACAAGAAGAGACATGTTGCAAAGGCAGTGCAGGAGATCCGGGATTTGTTCTTAGCTCCACCCAGCCCCAGTGATCATAATCCTTTGTTTGCCCATTTTTTTCTATTTATATTGTAAGTTCTTCAAGACAGAGACAGTCTCTTGGTGTTTGTTTATACAGAGTTTATATATCAGTCCCAGGGATTACTGCAAGGAGAATAATGACCACAAATCACTGCGACCCCTGCTTTAGAAATCCTCTAATGTGTGTCAAATAGATGTTCAAAAAGAGGCTCCAAATTACAAGGTCTCAGATACCGCAACAGCCTGCCATGCCAGTTGCTGTCCAGTAAATCCAGCTGGGAATCAAATCCCTGTATTCTTGGCTGTAACTTACTTTCTTGAGCAGACTGGGAAATTACTCTTAGTGTGACTGGGAGGACTGTGCCTTTCATCCCACAGGCTCACACTTGATAGAGAATTAAGAGAAGTCACTTCTTTTTTTGCTGCATTAAAACCAAGCCAACAAAAAATAATGAATAAACAAAAAACCCCAACCAAAATCAAACAATAAAACCCTACGATCACAGAGAGAGAAGTTCAACACTTCACAGGAACTTAGACTCTCTTGTAACTGAGAGCTTTAAAATAAAAGTAGGAAATCCAAGGCAAGGCTGCTGACCTTAAAAATGTACTTGGGGCACAGGCAGGAAGACAGACAGGAGAGAAAGAAGAAAGGTGCCAGGAATGGGAAGGACTCTCTGATTAAAAATATCTGTTAAACACAGAGCTGCATCTTGAATTTTCTTCTAATTTCTAAGCAGCAGCATCAAGAGGGAGTACCAAGGGATGAGCAGAAACCATCTCTGAGCCCAGGAAAACCCAGAACCCAGCATGAGCCTTACTGCCAGATTTGTTTCTCCAGGACTGCCTGCCTTCCTCCAGTGGCTCCTCCACCTTCACTCATGTGCTACAGTTACATTAGCATAGTCCTAGAACTAAAATGCATTAACAATCACCAAAGTCCATCATTTCAAAGGGTTCCTCTAACCTACAAAACTCTCCCTCAAACAGTTTTGCATCCTGTATGTTCTCTAGAAGTGGCACCATGAACACTGCAAACTTCTTTTGAAGGAAGTTTGATTCCCTGCAGTCACTACCTCTCCTCTCTCTAGCACCTATCCCCTTCCTGGGGAAGCAGAGTCCAACCCAAACAGAGCTGTGCAGAGATCAGAGCAGATGAGATACAGGTTTGCTGTGTGCAGACTGCAGATCCAGGGTTTGTTTAGAAAACTGACTCTGGTTTACTTCACATGTCTATCCCTACTGTACTTCTTCCAGTTGAGATAATTAACGTGCTTGAGGTAAAATTGATTGTTACCTAATATTCATTCAGCCCTGTATAATGAAGCTCATTTTGGTGCTGAACTCAGTCCCGTTCAAGTAAAGTGCTTGTTTGCATTTAAGATCTTACAGGATGTTAAGATGAATCAAAGTGCTTGGGGCTGTCAAGTTGAAAGCTTAGTATCCTCAAATTGCTGTCCAGGTTACTTTGAAATATTTATGTAATGTACCTTTCTTTCTTGGCAAATTACCATTAATGGGAAAGGAGCTTAGAATTACCTACCAGAAGCACCAAAGTCCCTTTAATGGTAACAATTATTCATTCTAACTTTTTCTATATACTATTTTTCTTGTAGTATCTTCAAAATACCTGCAATTCTAGCAAATGTTTTACATTCATCTAAACTCTGATTCTATCTTACTCATTTTTCTCAAAGCTGCTGCCTTAAGGAACCAGGCAAAGTAATAGATAAACACTGACTTGACTCTTCTGACTGTGTATTTCATGCAAAAAATCCTCTTGCTGTTTTTAAAAAGGCTGAATCTACTTCAGTTGGAAAGCAGACTATTAAGGCATCAATCCAAGACCTATTGAAGCCAGAAGAAAATATTCAAAAAACTGCTCTTCAAAGGGGTTAATAAGTCAACAGTGGATATTTTCATATGGAGTTATTAAATTTTAGACAATTACCATAGTCATAAAAGTCAACAGGCTTTGTCTTAGCTACCTAAAATACTCAAGAACATGTTTACTCAGAGTTCATTTTTTTAAAAAATAACACGCATTTGAAGATAATAATGGATTTTCAGTGAAATAATGAAGAACAAAATATTTCCATGCTGAAATACTTCCGTGCCTTGCAGGGATCCCCTTGCTCAGAGTAAAAGTCTCCACACAAAACTTATTTAAGAGAACTGCAGAAAGCTTGGGAACAGAAATTAGAGTAGAGAGAAAGGGTAGTTTGGGAGCACACCAACAGGCAGCACATTTGTGAGATCTCGGTGAATTCTCTAATATTGTTGCAGAATTCCTGCTTGAGCTTGGGTGAGCTGCTCGCCCTGCACAGTTCCCACCTGGAACACCGACCTACCATCACCTCTCCCTGCTCCAGCTCTCTTCTTTGGAGAGAAGAAAGACTCCCTCAAAACACATTAGCATTGTGCTTCTTAGCACAAAACAGCTTCATTTTGGAAGGGGAAGTTGGCCACCACCTTAATTCAAGCTGCCGAGCACAATGCAAGCCCTTGCCTTGGGGTAGTGGTGCCACACAGCCAGGAAACAGCCACAGTTCTGTCATGTTATCAACACAAACCAATTCAGTTTTGGGGGGTTTTTGTTTTGGTTTTTTTGGGGGTTTTTTTGTTTGTTTGTTTTTTGGGGTTTTTTTTTTGGTTTTTTGTTTGTTTGTTTCCCCTGATGTCCCCTAGGCAGTTTTAGCAATGCCCACTAATTCATACTGTAGTCACAGAGTAATTTTACCAGGAGCAGTGAGGGAGCCCCAGTTCTGCTGGGCCATCCACCCCACCCCAGAATGGCACCATGGCAGGTGCTCCCCATGGGACTGGGACCAAGGAAAGGAATCATCATCACCTGCAGGAGTTCAGCAGGCAGCACGTGGGTGATGCTGCAACCTCCTGTGCTGTGGGAAGCCTTTAACATTGGTAGGTCCCAATATCAAGACTGATGAAGCTACAAAAGAAGTGTGGAAGCCAAAGGAGATTCTTTGCAGCCATGAGTTGCCCTTTTTACTGTTCTTTTAATATTCTATCTGAGAATTAGGTTGAGGCTTTTTTGATTCAGTTCCAATCAAGAGGGAAAAGCTGCCTGTAAGGTACTTGCCCTTGCTGAGCTGGAGAATATTTCAGAGAAGATGGAGACCCAGAAGGATAAACTCTGGGTACTGAAGGGCTGCATGAGAGAAATATGGGATATCCAGTTGTATGCTAAATTCCAGAGACAGAACAAGCTCCTGCACACCTGGATATGAAAGTGACTATAATGTCCTCTAGGACCAGAAGAAATGTGAAGATAGAAGATAATGGAATAAAGTTTTTAGGTAAAAAACTAAGCACTGCAAATACACAAGCACAATGTAAATACTGAGGAGCACTCAGCCAGCTCTGTACATCTCTATTTTCTTCCTTAAGCCAACTGCAGTGAATAGCAGGACACTGAGACCATACTTTCATATGAGAACAAAACAAAATCAAACCAACAAAAAAAATTTGCAGCCCTCACAGGAACCACTGCCTGTTTATGAAAAAACAAACCATTAAGGCTCTTGGAGAAATGGAATACTCTGGTCCCACCAATAGTGAGCAGGTAAGTAAGAGTGAGATGTAAAAGCTATGTAGGGCACCACGGCAGAACTGCAGCTCTTTGGAGTTGAGTGCAAGTACTTACCTTCCCAGTTATGGTTTCAAATCAATCTCATATGCCCTATATTTACCAGTACTTGTGCTCTGGCCTCTCAGACTGCAGGATAGAAAGACTTTTTCTTCTTTTTGTAAAGAGATGTCTAGACAGTTGTCTTCACATCAGACGAAAAGCGATCACACAAGAAATTCAAAGGAGAATTGATGTGGGCTGCTACAAAATAGAGGTATTCAGGAGGAGGATGGCAGCTCTGTTCCCTGACAAGGTTCTCAATGTGGGGTGAGTGGCCCACCTGCAAATGCCAACCAGATTCCACCATCCTAGCTTTGCTCCCAGAATGAAGAAATTCAAAAGAATCAAAGGAATCCTTCAATTTTCATCTCAGCTCCACTGAAACCAATGAAAGCTGCCCCCTGTAAACCACTGCTGCACCACTGGGTGTGACACTAAATATCAAAATCACCCACAGAGAACTCAAATCAGCACTGAAAGAGAAAATCCAAGGGGAATAAGTGTAATTCCCATCAATTTGTAGCAAATGAGTGGAAAATAGACATCGAATTGAGTTTCTGCTCCTTCCCTCTATTAAACACACTTAAAAAATAGATCTTTGAATCACCTCATGATTCATCACAGCATAACACGATGTATTGAGTGACCTATCTGGTTACATGGGCAGGTGACACATGAGTGGAGCAAAGTTTCGAGATCAAGAAAGAATTTGGCTGTGTCAATACAGCAGGTGTGAGCCTGATTCATTAATTTTCATAGTAACTATGCCTCTATGTGAACTATTTAAATAGAATTTATAAGTATTTTAAATTTTTTTTGAGCCACACCAACTAAACAAGAATAACTTTGACATATATTTTATGTTACAATTTTTTCTTCTTCTTCCTCAGGCTGTATTACAATCAGGATGGACAAAAACTTAAGTCTAGTTCATCAAAAACTGTCAAAGTTGCAGTGGCTTTTGAAACTTTTTGAACAAAAACCAATCCATAATATGAAATGGATGGATTTTTCAGTTTTTCTTTGCTCCTTTTTCATTTATGCAATGTGTAAAAATGTTCATTTTTCCCTACAAATGCAAATATCCATAGCCTTTGACAAAAATTTAAATGAAAAATTAAACTACAGTAAAATAAAAAAGTAAAGCACGCAGTTTAGAATAAATATGTTTAAATGTTAGTATGTTTAAATTTTAGATAAAATGCCATTTTCTCAGTTTTCCCCTAGAAAAACCCAACTCTTTCTTTTTGCTTGTTATGGTTTCAAAATTCTAAAACCCACTTAGGAAGCAAGAGAGCAAAGAATGAAGGAGAAAGAGGTTCAGACAAGAAATGTATCCACCCCCCTTCAAAAACTCTATCAATTTACATCAAGTTCTCAAGCCAGTGTAATTTATAGTGCTGGTCTTAGAGATATAAAATTTATATTTAAACATAACCTTAGCTAATGACGGAGAACTTGCAATTAATAATTATATGCTTAAATCCCACAAGAAAGTTTCATTGTTTAATTTGGTTTAATATGAACATTTTAAGGCAAAAAAGATTACTGAATAGCTGCTGTCACCCAAATGACAATATTTTAAGAGACTCTAGGAATAACCCTTCCAGAAGCAATTGCTTCATCTTCCATAAAAAGTCATGCAAGGCATTCAGTAAGACAGTATTCATATCAGAGCAGCTGAAACTCCCAGGGCAAACATGAAAAGAGGATTCCTCATGAAACTTTTAATGGTCCCATAACATTTTTTTTCTTGCCTGTTTTTGGTTTTCAAATAATATATATATAATTTTTTACTGCCAGTAAAGTTTACTGGCATTTTCAAGCACAACGGTCACTCATGATGGAAGTCAGAGCAGGGATTAAGGAGGATGCTATTTTTATAGTTCTTCTGGCAGAAATTGCTTCTTCTCCGTGCAAGGAATTGAGCTGTGGTTGGCATGCTGTCCTGCAACAGGTAAAGCATGGCCACAGGAGACAAAAGCAGAAAGCCTGGAGGAAGGCCTTAGGCTTGGGGGCTGGTTTTTATTCACCATGGTGTGCCACACAGGGTGCAATTCATCCTTTTAACAAGAAACAAGAAAAAAATGAGTACGCATCATGCACACCTTGTTTGGAGAGCTGAAATGGGAGCTGAGGGGCAGGACAGCTTCAATTTCATCTGACTTGAGTAAAATCCAATCAATAAAATAATTACAAAATCTGAGGGCAGGCAGAAAATCCTCATTTCCTTGCAGTAACTCTGAGAGGGGCAGAACCACTCAGAGCTCCATGTCAGGGGTGCCAGTTACCACCTCATTCAACAAGTAAACTTGAAAGGATTTCTGTTGGGAATGATCATGCTCGGAAGTCTCTAACCAAGCAGTGATGTGATCATACGTGTGCTCCCTGTAGATTTGGCATTTTCCTTTGTCATATATATGCTGAACTTCCTCAGCCTTGTGCAACTGTTCCATTCCCCAGCTACAGCAGGGCACTGTCTTAGCAGCAGCAACAACAGCAACAAAGGAGACAAAACTCATCCAGTTGTCTCAGGAGAAGTATTAAATGATCCAGTGTTTAACACATTTGAAATGTAAAGACCTTGTGAAAAATGAGGTTCACTTTTCCAGTAAATTTTAAGAGATAGATTTAATTAAAAAATTAAGACAATTAGGAGATAAAACGCAAAGTACGGCCGGCCGGGTAACTTGTCACTCAGCCAAGTCCACACCCTGCCATATCAGAGACATTCATTAAATACCCTTTCTATTGCATCAGTTTGTGAATATTCATATTTTTCCATAAACTAGTTTCCATATTCCAGGAACTGTTTTACATGGTCCCTCCTTGGGTCTGCCTTTGTAGAGCATTTGTGTTTTTGGGCTGTGTCTTCATTATCACTTCCAGCTCGGGCCTTGGTCCAGACTTTCTTCAGATGGGAGATGCCGATAGTTGGTGTATCAATAGCAGAGTCTTCTTTACATGTTCACTGGATGTTATCCCAACCAAACAGACAGTTTAAACATACTTATATCAACTACTGCCACTATGCCTAATTTTCTTTACTAAAAGCAGAAATAAAAAACTTTTATCCTATATCCTTCCCACAACGTTATTCATCATATAGCACACATCTTGCGAAAAGCCAAGTTTATAATATACATTTATAATAACCTGAACCACAAACACACGGGGTGGATAAGCCAAGGAGCCAGGCTCAGGTGTGCAGGGCAGGGTCCGACAGACGTGCCCGAGTCCCCAGGGACAGAGCCCAGACCCAGCCCCGTGTCCGGCCAGGCAGAAGTCCATGCTCACCGTGTGCCTGCACACAGGGACAGCCTCGGTCAACACTGGGAGGCAGAGAGGAGCTGGGCTCGGAAATAGGTGGAATTCCTGAGCCGGCTGGAAAGGCAGGCGGCAGAGATCCCACAGACTGCGTGGAAGCGGGCGTGTTGCTTTGTTTACCTCAAGCTTTATTTTTTAAAGCGCCGTGACAGCTCTGAGACTGGCCGTGTCTCAGACTAATCTATTTTCCCCTCAACACCTTGCAGCGAGCCGTCGACCAGAGTTTCCCGTCCGGACTGGGGTCAGCGGCTCCCGCGGGATGAGCTGCCGGAGCAGCAGAAACATCAGCACAATCTGAGCCTCCAGCATCCCCCCGCTCCACGCTCAGGAACTCCGCACACCTCGGCCCTGGCACTCGGCACATTCCAAAACACACAGCCCGCTCCTCCGAGAGGTCCCACCTCCTCTACGAGCAAGGCAGAAAGGCCCTGAGGGCCCAGAGCGACCGACTTGAAACGCTGCTTTATTAATTTCACTTCTGTAGAGGTTGGAAATGGGAGAGTCCCGTTTCTGCAGGGCTCTGTGCAAAATAAACTCGGAGGCATAACAGTGATAATCCCATTAAGCAACAAGGATTTGTGAGCCCTGTGTTCTGCTGGGTTTCTCTCACCAGCATTTTACCGGTTTTATCTCACCAGCATTTCTAACACTAGAGGTGAAAAAAGTAATGAGTCAGACTTCTTAAAGATCAGAAATCTGTGAGCTTTTTCCACATCTCAATCCCCAAAGTTCCCTTGAAAATCACAAAAACAAGAAACTTGCTGGGGTTTTTAACATGAAAGCTGAGTCTTATGCAACGTTTTAACTCTTGGTGCTGGGACTTTCCAAATAACACTAATTAAGCCAGTACTCATGATAAGATCCTGAGAAGTGATCCTACAATTTTTGTAGAATAGACAATAATAAAATTAAATATTACTATAATTACGACTAGATGTGGCTCTTCAAAAATCTCACCAAAAAAATCCTTAACTTTTCCCAGTTTGTTTTCTATTTAGATTGTAAACTTGCTTGAGCCAAATCTTTCCCTATTGTTTATACAGCACATGGGGATAGTGAACTTGTTGGGAAACTCTGGACGTTGACATAAAGCAAAAATTACCAGTGTGCAGGGAATTTTATTTTGGTTCTCAAAACACAGGTGGAAATTTCCTGATGGGAACTATCAGACTTACCATGCACATCCAATAGTCTATTTTATAGAAACTTTGTTTTTCTGGAGATTTTGGACTTAGCTGAACACAACTAAGGCAAGATTCTTCCACTGCAAACAAATGGATAAAACAAAACAAATCTCTGCCTTTTGGGATTTTACAGACAACAAGGCTAGAAAAATGTGCTTGAAGCAAAAGTGTTTAGAGCTCTTCTTGCACAGCTGACCCCCATTTCAGGAAAAACATAAACAAAATGGGATCTAACTTGTGACAGAAACCTCTAACTATTAGCACAACACACAGTTAATAGCTCACATTGACAGTTTAACTTGAAAAATCCTAACACGTCCCAGTGATGGGTAGAAGGCAGACAGCAGGGCTTGTTAATTGGGTCATTCTTTACTAGACATCTTTGAGTGGTGGTTTGGGTTCTCTTAAAACTGCTGCCTAATGAAGTAATTCATGGTTACTATCCTCTTGTCACTTCAAAAATAATTATTTCACGTACAGTATTAACAAAATCTAAATTTACACTCAATAATTTTTTTCAATAGCCATGCAGACTCAAAGCAATGATGCTCTTAGACCAGCTCCCTGCTCAAATTATACACGGATAAAAGGCAGAAAAATAGAGCCAGCAGTTCATGGCATCAACATCCTCTCTGCTATAACAGCCCAAAAGAGATGAGAGTAGGGAGGAAGAGAAATTGGCAAGATTTAGGGGACAAAAAAAGCCCATGTCTGAAGTGTGGACCATGTCTTCCAAACTTCCTCAAGTCCTGAAGTAAGAGGAGCACAGACAATGCACTGCCAGCACCAACACCCAGGGAGAGTCTTTCCTCCAGTTCCTCTCAATGCCTGGATTTCAGCTGGGAGAATTCAGAGCATTTCCACCCCTCTCCAAAACACATCTGTGTTTATTATTTTTTTGCCCGCACGACTGACAATGAGCAACCCTGTTCACATATTTTCTAAAAGAGACAGCACAGTTTGTTTATGTGTCAGCTGTATGTACCAGTCCTTAATATGTCTGGGGTTACAAGAAAATAAATGGACTTTCTATGTCATATTTAGATCCCCTTCCTATCCCTCACCAGTCCCACAATGTGTTTGTCTCATTTTTGCCCTCACAGGAGATTTTCAGCACACATAACATTCTGCCCTCACTTCTATTCACTCTGATGCTCAGAGGGCATTTTTTAAAGTATAGGATATTTTTTCAAGGACTTGACCATTTATCATCCCAATGGAAAAAACTTCTCAATGATTTCATGAGGACCGGCCCTTCATCAACAACTGCAACAGCTTTTACAGGCTGACCAGATTCTGCAATTTCAACTGCTTCCTCACACAGAAGCAATGGAAGAATTTCATCAGATTTAAGGCCTACAGCGACTTTTATTCCTGGTACAGGAACCAGCCTGAAGGGACCTAAAGGTCTCTGAGACATATTTATGAAACAGCTCAGACTTTTTTCTGAACATTTAATTTACAGACCTGCAGCTGAAAGCCTGACAGGCTTTCCTTAACTGAATTTTTACACGTAAAATATGAAGAACCCAAAAAATTAAAATTCCAAGTCAGAAACTATCATGTCAAAAAATGGGCCCTGGTTTGCACCACGCACTGCCCCACACATTGAGGCTCTTCTGCCTGTGACAGAGACTGACCAGAGCTGAGGAGTACAGGACCTGCCCCAGCCCTCCTGGCACTCTGTGACACAGTCTGGAGCACTGTCAGAAATGCCTGTTGCACTGATACTCAGCTAAAGGAGAATTAAAGGTCAGACATTCACTTTTCTCATCCTTAAGGAACTGCTCTACAGGCGTGTCAGGCACATCTCTCTAGATTAAACTAGACTAAGCATTTAGATGTCCACTCTTCCTTTACACTAACACAAGCTTTAAGTGCAGTGTCAACCCCCAGGCTAAAACCACCATGAACATGGTAAAAGAGAAATGCTCTGAATCAGCTTTCGAAAGTTACTTACAAGAGCCAGGATCTGGGGGGAAGGAAATTCAGGAAGCAAAGTTAATAAAAACATTCCCAGACTGTCATCTTAATTAGCTTCAGCACAATATTTAATGTGGTTGAACAGCATGGGATGGTTTGGGAAGCTTAGCATCAAATGCAGCAGGCATGCTGCACCTCAGCAAGAAAGGGATAAAATCTCTTTCTGGGACACAGCAAACTTGCTGGGAAATGATTTGTTTGCTGGGAAACAATATCTGGCTGCAGGATGAATGTGCTGCCCAGTTTTGGCTGGCAGGGGGGACTGAGGACAGCACTCATTCCTGGCTGGCATGGGATGCAGTCCTTTCCCTTCCTGGCCCAGCATGGGGCACTGGAGAGAGCCTAAGTGTGTCCCCCACCCTAAAAGGGCTTTAAAGCCTGGTAGAGGGGGATTGGAACACCTTTTAAATAGAAGGGGATCAAACTTGGAGCTCGTAGATTGGATCCAAGCCTCTCATATAGTACTGTACAGGGTGTGCCAGCATTTCCTCCTCCTTGGGCAGCTTTGCAAATCTTGGTCCTTCTGCCCCAAATCCAACAGCCCAAAAGTGAAACATTTTACATGGGCTGGAGTGGCAAATGGAACATCCTTGTGGACACAAAGGAATTCACTTTTTGATTGTCAAGCCAAAAGGTCACACATATGTACAGGGCATTACTGAAATATGCAAATTAATTTTAAAACCTTGGTTATTCAGACTAATATATTGGCACTATTATCCCCTCTTGCAAATAGTATCAAATGATCTTTAACTGGTGAAAATTCTGATTTTGTAAATGTAAATATTAACCAAGAGTCCAAGCCAAAACTGCCCCTGGATTCCTAAGGACACTTTGGGGGATCAGCTTTAAAGATTACTGCAGGACTAAACCCTTCATCTTATAAAACTGGCCCCATTTCCTGAATATATTCATGAGTGCTAAGCTCAAACTATTTGTCATCCCCACAGTAATTTGAAAAATATATTAAGAGAACCATTATATTAAAATAAAGACTAAAATGGCTGAAAATTGAGGAGCGGGGGAGAGGGGGAAGGAAAGTTATCACTGAACAGAAACACTAAATCCCTCCTGCAGTAATTCACAGCTCCATTTATGCTTTTTCACCATCTGAGGATCCTGGCCCCATGGCTGTTTCAGAGGAGGTCAAGGAACAAGTCTGAGAAGCTATGTACCAGTTTCCTAATAAGATTGCCTTGTCTCACATTTCTGCTGATTTCTTTCATACGTTCAAAGTTGTTACAGCAGCTCATAAAGAGAAAATAAAGATTAGACACCAGCCTTTGCCCTTGAGACCCTCCCTGACCTCTGGTTTGCCATTTACATTTATTACAAAAGAGTCTGAAATGTTTTTGAGTCATGGAAAAGCATCTGGTGGTTACAGAGGGTTTTGCACCAATAAATGCTCTGTTTGCCGGGTCTCCTCAGACAGAACTTTGCAAGGATATTGAAACTCCCTCAGTTGCAGGCAATAAACGCAACTATGCCAAAGTTGGGAGGAGGAGATGGAGGGGGATGGTTCCTTGCACACCACTGCTTTCTTATCCATCTGGAATTAGGAAAGCACGCCTGGAAAGAAAGAGCCAACAGCTTTAGATAAGTCAGCCCAATTCCTCGGCTATGACATACTCTCTGCATGCACACACAAGAGAGAATGTGAGTAACTCATTTGTCTGTATTCAGACATTATTTAAAATAGAACAAATTAAAAGATTCACCATGGCAGTAGTAGCAGATTTTTTAAAGGATTTGCTAACAAGCCTGGCCTGGGCTGAGGTCCCTCCTGCAAGAAGCAAAGCAATCCTGCCTTCTAAACCAGATTTAAGAGGACTTGAGAGTGTTCACATCTGGTAAAACCTGACCCCAGATCAGTGCTTCCCTACAGGCTTTGAAATCAATGGGAATCACACTGGAGATATAAATGCGGTTAGCTAGGAGTCACAGCAACAAGAGGGCAAGAGTGAACTGCTGTGACTGATGAGCCCCTGTAAAAAAACATCCTCTACCGCTCCCCTCCTTTCTAGGGTCAGTTTTCTTCATTTAGCTAGATATAATTTGTCCTTGCAGAATAGCTATAGCTTTCTTTTACTCTGCCACTCACAAACTGCCCATTGCTACCACATGCTGCATTACAGCCTAGAGGAGAACGACAAACTATTTCCCAAGAGCGTTCGTATATTCATTTCAATTCAATTTAAATGTGAGCTTCATTATGACCTTGTTAGCACCCCCTCTCCTGTTTACTTTCCATTAACTTTCAGCCTGTCAAACTTTATCAGCACAAATGACCATAGAAATTGTGAGCTGCTTGAATTCTCGCAGTTCGAAACACATTTAGTGGGTGAAATTCAATCTGTCCAGTAGGCCAAGGGAGAGCTGCCATGCCCCAGCCTTCTGCTGACTTGCAAATTTTGGGAGTGTTCACAAGCAAAATGTGATGACAAGAATAAGTCTCTCTGAGTAAGGGAAAACAGAAAGGAGACACGGTGACTGCCACGCAGCAGCCCCAGGTACACTCCTGCTCTACCACAGATGGGAGAAAATGTCAAAGGGAAGGAACCGATTCTCCCCCACCTCCATCACCCATTAGACAATTAGGGAGGAAAAACACCTCAAACACAATGATATTTATAAAGAGATAAAAAGTGGAGGGGGAAAAGTAAAATTAATTCTGTGACTCATGGAGCTCTGCAAACCACCCAAGTGTTTTGCATGCAGCCCACACCATCCCATCTGTCCCAGGAGGACACGACTTCTCGGGTGAACTCACTCTTCCCTTTAGTCTCAGCTAGATTTCTTGTCCCCAGAAGAATATTATAAAATATGGTTAACTTTTTCACATAATACCTAGTTCCCAATCTCACACAAAAACTTCCACAATGTATGTCATTTTGACATGGATTTAAACATGATAAACAGTGTAATACAATCTCCAGCTGTTTGAACAATTCTGGTCATAAACTGCCTCACTGCACTGTCATCGTGCTCATTTCTGCAGTGAGCCTTTGTTCTCTTTTATTCCCTACATTGTTTCCCTTCCACTCCAAGACATTTTCAAAGAAAAATGCATAAATTCAAACTTCAAATCAACATTCACTTGGGTTTTTTATCTCTATGAAAAAAAAAAAAAAAAAAAAAAAAAAAAAAAAAAAAAAAAAAAAAAAAAAAAACCAACCTCAATTTTAACTTTTATTAAAATCAGAGATGGACAAAAAAATAATGTGGCTTCTTTTTTGAAATCTGGTCAGGCCATTCTGAAATATTAGGCATAACTTTTCCATGAATACTGGTAAAGAAAATTACAAGAATTGAAGAAAACACAATCCAGAAAAATTAACCATTCCAATATTTCAGTTCAAAATGTCCAGGTCAATAATTGGTTCATTTTTATTAAAGAAAATGATAAGATTTTAAAAGCTTCTAAATAAAACATCTTGTTTATTAATTTATCAATAACTCTCAGAAAAAAATACTTTGGTTACAATCAATTGCCTTACATTTTTCAGTTTTTTTAGTGTAGCCTAGAAGACCAGAAAAAAACCCTTCCATTTTTCTTTGCAGTTATAGTCAAATAAACTTCACATCTAGCAGTGCTGATTAGAAGAGGCTAATACCCACTGGCAGGCTGTTTTCTAAGCTCCATTTCTGGAGGTTCCCTGTGCTGGTCAGATATGAAACCCTACCTGCCCCTGCTCTAGTGACACAGTCCTGGCAGAAAGCTCCTCTGCTCCAAATGCTCCTGGGATACTTGAAAATCCTGGAAAATACGTATTTTCCTACTGTTCTTCTATGATGGCCCAGGATACACTGAAACACCAAAAGATGAGCCCTATAAAGACAAGCCCTGAGTCTACCACTGGCTGCAGTTGTAGGGGGTTTATTAAAACCCTTTCCCATTGAGTTAAGCATTTCTTCAGTGCTCCAGCATAGCTGCAGACTAAATTTAAATTCCTCCCTGCCAACCCAGGTGTGGAGGAATATATTTTAATATCATAAGAAACAGAGAAAAGGGAAAGGAGTATTTCACTTCATTAGTGTGCTTTAAAAAGGGGAGATCTAAGATAAAGATGAAGAGAAATTTAGGGCAGGCTTAGGAACGAGTTCCCAAGGGAAACCATGGAAGTCCCATCAAGTGAGATGTTTAAAATTAAACTGAATAAAGCACAAGAAAGTACATGGCACAAAACAGCCCTGCATAGCAGTAGGATCAGCTGCATTAAGTGTCTGTTTTCACTCCTGGTTTCTGTTGATTTCTCTCACTCATGTCCAAGTATCCCAGGAGCATTTGCTCTCCTCTAGCATCACCCTCACTCCTTGGGCAGCCAGAGACAGCTCCAATGATCTTGACTGGTTTAGCTTCACCTTAAATCCCTATCTATAAACACAGATGGACACAGTATTATAGGCTCATTTGTGCTGAGCAATAACTTGCTCTGAGCTGGCTTGTAACTTTACAGTTTGCTCCAAATGAAGACAATTGCTGTCCCAGTGCTCAGCAGGGAAGAAGGAACTCCCACCATTTGTGCCGTTTGATTTCCCTCTAGCAGCAAGGCATCATCTTGGGAGCAGCCAGCAGGTCCCTGGGACAAGGCTCTCAGAGCTCACACTGCTGTCAGTCAGCAGAGGCTTGGTGGCATCCCCCATGGCAGTGAAGAAACCATGGCAGGTGCCTGTGTGGGTAACTTGTTCTTCTCACTGCTCAAACCTGGGGCAAAACTGGTGTAGTTCTGATTTGCAAATATGATGGGGCTATTCCTCGTGTAAGAGAAAGAATTACCAAAATCAAATAGGTCAAAACCCATGTTGGCTCATGTCAGAAAAGCCATTAATATAACTAAATACTATTAACAGAGAGCAATATAAAAAAATCACATGTCAAGGCTGGGGAGAGGATGATTTGATTAAAGATGCCCTGATTCAGCAGCAATTAAGGTTTCTCTCCCAACTGGTACAGTTCATTCCTGCCAGGAAGGAGCCACTGGGTCCAACACTTCTCACTTGCACCAGCCCTGCACTGGTGAAAGCCATCACCTCTGCTCAGGCAGCTCCTCCCAGGGAGCTCAGAACAGAGAAGAGCAGAATCCTGCCCAGAAAGGCCTGTGGCAATTGCACAGGATCAGATAAAACACCTCAGGAATGCAGCACCGAGTGGAGCACCAGGTAATGCTTTCATTTCCATCCTTGGCTTATTCAGTCCCAGCTTTCATTTAGACTGCACGGTGGTTGGAGAAAGAGTTTTAACATTAATTAGTTTAAAGGGCGGGAATTACATTTCGATTTTAATAGTGTGGAAATGAATAATCCGAACAGGGAGCAACAAACTGTGGGAAGGGCTGCTCCATGTTTTGTGTTTACCAGATGGATATAACCCTGGATTTTCTTACTATATCTTTGATTAGCTGGCAGTAACCTGGCAGACACAGAGGCTCCAGCCCTGCAAAGCACACAGATGCAGTTTGGGGGATCATTTGTACTGGGATACCAACTGGGGGCCCCAGTTCAGCTCAGACCTGTCTAGGATGGATTTTGCCCCACCGTACAATGCCATAAATGACTGCAGGAGAAGCTGACAGCAGCGAATGCAGGAGACAGAGTGAAGTAATTTGCCACCTGCAAAGTATAGCTCCAGCTCCTTTCCCAGTACAGAACCCAGAGCAGATTTGGGAAATGCATCAGAGTACCAGCAGGAATCACACCACTTCCCAGGGTAACCTGTCGCCTTAAGTTTTCTTGTCTTATGAGTGTTTGCAATTTTGTAGTGGAGATTCTTACACAGTTTCATGTAAACTATGTATATATTTAGAATTATTTATTTTATTTACATATTTCTCCTCAGGGAGGAGAAATATGATTGATGGTGATGTTCACCTACAAGGTCGAAGAGGTGGCAACCTGTGTAAATTTTTTGCTTTCTGTAAAAAGTGTATATAAATGGAGTCAGAAATATTAAAATAGAACTTTTTTGCTTGACCTTCTGCTGGCTTCTTCGTTCTTTGTGTGTCCAATATTGCAACAGTAACCTGTCTCCTACTGATGATTCTAAGAGTGCTTTAAAACTAGTTATTAATTCCCATGCACCTGCTAGGGAATGAATATTTTAATCTCCCATTTATCAATATGTTAACTGAGGTCCTGTCCATTAATATGTTGCAGTGATCAATGGCAGAGCCAAAAACATAAGCCAAAATTCTGCTCCAGGAGGAGTTTGTTCATCAGATAAAGAGGTGTTTGCACATTTGTTTTATTCCTGCATAAACTAAGACAGCCGACATGCTTGCCTGAAGTTTAACAATGAATCACTGCAAAAGCCTGGAAAGACCCGAAAAATTCCTTGGGGAAAAAAAAAAAAAAAAAAAAAAGCTTTATCCTAACGCATCTTTACTCAGGGTGCTTCATTGTTCACATGAGTCATGTGCAGTGCAGCTTCCATCCCAAAGATGAACTGTAACAAGGCTCTGCCTTGGGGACCATCAGGGTTTTGATTTTTGCAAGGACAATCCCACAGATGAAGAGGCCATGGTGATCTATCCATTGAATCTGGCAGAAGAATGTGCTGCTGCTAAAAGTGGCCAGGCACACACAGATACTAGTTTTCCCAAAGCACCTGGCAAGAGTGAGGAAGCAAAGAGAGAGGAAAATCTTTGACACAGGGAGGGTCCACCTTGTGCTAACCACGGCAGCCAGGATCTCCTTGCAGTTTACCCCTCTCAGCCAGCAGAGTATGGAGTCCCCAGTAGCCCCAGAAAGGCAAACTGGGCTCCAGGGACAGTGCAAGCGTTCTCTCAGTTACTGAACAGAGTTATGTTCCAGTTGCCATCCAGTTTGAAACATCCAACCTTTGTGTTTCAAGAGTGGAAAGTCTAGTCTAGAGTAGACATAGTCTATTATTTCCTTGTTTATGTTGCTGCACTGTACGTCTGGACTGCTGAAATTGTACCCCCTGAGCACAGGACAAGAGGCTGTAGACAGCTCCTGTATCTTATTTGTGCCTTATTTCCAATCAGGCTCCTGTCTGAGACCTCAAAACCACAATATCTGCCTCTTGGAAATACGCAATAGCGACCAGCAGGGTAGTGCTGCTTGTTGAAGACCAATAAAACATGGAGTTGGATGAATGCCACCCACAGAGCTGAGCTCTTCAACATTTTCTACACAAAAACCTACCTACTGACTTCAGCAGGAATTGCAGATCTGTACCGTTACAAATTCTGAATTACAGTTCATAGAAATCAGAAACACAAACTGGTATCCAGTACCAGAAATAGAGTTTTGTGGTGGTGCAGGGAACCAAGCTGCATGTTCACACCCCTGGCCTGTATGAGTAACTGGACAAAGCAGCTGCCCCTTGCAGCTCATCCAGGGATCAGTTTCTCTTTAGACATGACTCTGGTGCCATCATATCTGCAGAGAGGGGGTGGTTGGTTAGGAGATTTTTTTAAGTATAGTTTGATTTTGGTTACACTACAACTGTTAGTCTTTGAAGAGAAATGATCACAAGGAGCCTGCAAAAAAACCTCAAGCACAACTGCCTGTTCCCTGGGGAGCTCTCTATCACAAGTACTGAATCTGCTTGGAGAAATTAAGGGAACAGCAAGTCTTTTGCTGCTCTCTGACTCTCCCAGAAGAGCATCCCACTCTACAGCAACACCAAAGGATGGAGGGATGGGTGTGTTTGGATAGGGCCATCTAGTGATGGCAGCCTGAGCCATAGGCATGTGTTTCACATATGTACTTACATGATATATTGGGGACATATTTACCACAACAGTTTGTACTGCAAGCAGTATTTCAGTTTCTTCTTAGCTGTAGTGACAGTCTTAAGGTAGGTCATGAGGAGATCTTAAGAATATTATCTCACTCTACCACCAGTTCTGCTTGTTGACATACACTTCATGCTAAAAATGGTGCTGGCTTGTTTCATCTCAAGGGTGCTCATTCCCTTTATAATATACTCAGTATTCCTTCAGGGAATAAGACCTTACTGGATAAGTACCTGAACATCAGTCTCAGGATTAAAAGAATCAATTTTCAGTCAGCACAGAGGCACACCCACACACACGACCTGAGAAAGACCCAAGGACACAAAAGGAAAGAAACAGGTACAGTTTAGCTTAAAGCTACTCTCTGTAAATAAAGCAATAGACATGAGCTCTAAAACTGCAGGGTATGAAGGAAATAAAGAGGCTTGGGGAGAACAGTGGAATGATCTGGAACAAAAGGAATCTGGTGTATACAAAGAGTAAGGACAGGAATAGCAGCTAAGTGAGCTGGGAGGATGTTCTAGGATGGCACAGAACACATGGTCATTAATCTCTGCAAGAGAGGCAGCTCTTCTTTTTTGCCCTCTGTTTCTAATTACTATCCCAACTCAGCTCTAGGCCTAAATTGCACAATTCAAACTCTTTTCCAAACCACCCAAAGTGCTAAAGGTTTTGGAAGGCACAAGAATGGGAGTATCAGGCATAAATTGCAGGGTTTATGGTATTTACACAAGAGCACCCAATTAGTTCATGCACAAGTGCCAAAGCAATACACGTGAGGACCCCATTGGGTCACACATTAGTGCAAAATTGTTTCACCCATGTACACCACCCAGAAAGTTTATGCAGGAATGAGCCAGCAGTTCATGCATGAGCACCCAATTAATGCATGAGTGTCCAATTAGTACACACACGAGTTCCCAATAAGTCTGTGCATAGCCAATTAATTTGTTCATAAGGGCACAATTAATTAATGCATGAGCACATAATTGGTTTGTGCATGGCTGCCCAACTGGTACATGCATGAGCACCCAGTTAGTGGTACACAAATGCCTAATCAGTGTATGCTTGAATGTCCTATCAGGTCATGCTTGAGCACTCCAACATTTTATGCATGGGCACCCAATTAGCCCATGCAGGAATGAATGGCCATGCAATTTATGCTTGAGGACCCAAATACTCCATGAACAAGCCACAATCAGTTTGTGCATCAGTACCCCAATACCTCACCCCAAGTGCTGCCATGAGCAGGTTTTGGTAGCAGGGGCTGCAGTGATGCCTCTGCCAGGTGCTGGGCACAGCCCAGCCAGCTGTGAAACTGATGAAAAAAACCCAAACACTCCAAAGCATTAGCCCATCAGAAGAATCTTCAGGATCTTGTCTTTTACATACTCAAGAAAGAGGAGCAGCTGTAAGCATTTGAGAAATGTGGAAAGAAAGATGGCTGAGGAGATGTGGGGCTGGAGATGTGCTCTTGGAAGGAAGCAATCCATGTGCAAGGAGTGCATCCCAAGGGACTGGCTCCAGGAAAATTCATGGGTATTTTTAATTTCTTTAATTCTGCATGTCTTTTACAGAAGTGTCAGGAATGTCACATCTGGAAGCAGGAACAGAAGTTGCCTTAGAAGCTCTGAGCCAGCTGCTTGTGATTCTGTAGCATGCCCATGAGAACTCAAATCCAGAGAGTAATGACTGTTTTCTAGAGAAAAAACTCACTCTAACAAAATTTATTGGCTTAAGAAGAATAAAGAATGAAGTTCTACAGCCTGTAGAAGTTATACAGCTACACAGGAGCCCAGATAAGATGATATAATGACAGAATGGTCATAAAATCTGTGATCTTATCAGGCCAACTTGCTTAGGTCTCTTAATCACTGGTAAGTCCAACTTGCACTACTTTCCTTGTTCAGGCACAGAGAAAAACAAGGTGGTATGTATTAAGCCTTGCTCATGCCAATAAAAATGTACTAAAGGAATGAATGCATTTATTAACTCTCAGCAGTGGTGCCAGTGGTTTTGGCTCAACTACAGTTTCCTGGCCTTGGACACAGGGTCACAAATCTCTAAGACTGTTGAATCTTGCCCTGCACTAAGTCTGAGCTGGAGCTGTCTGCCACAGGGGAGAGAAAGCAAAGCCTAGGCAGCCCTAAATAATAACATTTTCAGCATTCAAACAAAACAATTTAAACATTTGTAAGAGCAGGGGAAAGGCTGGCTTCAAGATGTTTTGGATCAGCTCTTTGCACTTAGATGCAGTTGGATGCAGTTGGATGCAGAGAATGGCCAGCCAGAGCCCCCCTGCCTTGGAGAATTTGCCACAGCCAGGAAGGGGAGGCTGTTCCCAAAAGCACACAGCAGGGCACTGGTGATTCAAGCCCTTCCAGGAGAATGGCAAGTGCAGGATTGCCTGTAAGGGAAGAGGAAGCCCATTTCTACCTAGCTGGAAACCAAAATCACAAAAGCAAGATTATTTATTATTTACCAGGACCAGTAATTTCTTGAGGTAACTGAAAGAAGAAGAAAAAAAAAAAAGCTATAAATTCAGTCCTTTCAGCATTTTATTCAGAAAATTTCCATGGAAGAATGGCAACAAGTCCTTAGCACCTAGAAAACAGCAAATGTGGGCATAAACAGGCATCATTATTATGCATCATTCCCAGCCACAACTGTCTCATAACTGTAAAAGCCTTGCCATTAACTTCAAGCACCTCCCTCCTCTGCATGCCTGAGCTCTCCTTTGCCCAGGACAGGATGTATTTCTTCATTTCATTGCATATCCAGAGTCTAGCAAGACGAGAGGCAGATAACTCACTAGAGACTACTCATGCTCAGACCCAACAAAAACATATTTAGCATTTGCCCATGGCCAGCCAAGCAGGGTCACGGTCAACCTGAGCATTCTGAATGTGCTCAGAAAGGTGTATCCCACACAATCCCAGTGCTGGCACATCTCTGAGAGTGACTCATCTGAGTTCTTATAAACACACATCTCAGTAAAAGACAATCAAAATTATGTTCCTAAAGTCCAGACACTCTAAGCTGTACTTTTAAAAAGTCAATGCCTAATGATTCATGTCCGTAAGGCATCTCTCTGGGTCATATCCAACCAACAGCAAATAGCAGGCACAGGGAGTATGTCCTGGCAATTCTGGCCTGAAGCATCTCCTCTGAAAATGAGTCTTGATCTCCTAAATCCCCAAGCTGTTACCTAATAAATACATTATTAGATTCTGAGGCAAATAAAAGGCTATATGGCTGAAGAATTAGTGGGTTTGTGCAGAGGCATTTGGTGCTCTAAGCACAATTCACCAAACAAGATTTACTGAGGCTCCTGCTCTGCTTTCAAACCAACCCTCTTTACTAGGTGAAGTCACTGCCCTCATCAGATGGAGCCCTCCAATCCACCCCCAAACGACAGAATCAACCAATTTTTCTAGAAATCTTTCAGGTTCAGATTTCATTTACACCTCTCTGTCAGTTCAAAATCAGGGACACTTCCCACTGTCTGAACATACTCTGGCCACAGAAACAAAAAGTTTTACATTTCTAGAAGAAGTCTAACAGCTTTTTCACTTCAAAAGTAAAATCCATAGATATTGAACATTTCTTCATGTGCTGAAAACCCTGCTGTTACTGCTGAAATTTAACCTATCAGAGTAGGCATTGAAGGAGACCATCAACAGTCTGTGGTTAAATCCTCAAGGGAAGGTAAGGACCCGTACACCTGTGAAAGCCTGGATTTATAGGTTTCAGCAGAATCTCTCTCTGCCCATAGTACTTTAACATAAACATGAGCTGTATGAAAAGGCCCTGAACAGCCACCTTGCACCTCTTTCCTTTTGTCCTCTCTGCCTGTGTGGGAAGTTTTTCAGGGGAATCTGGCCAATAATACTGTGAGCAACAGCATATTTTGGACAGAGCAATATTAGCTAGAAAAAAAAATCAAAATTAAGAAAAGCACATGTAATTAGGCTAGGATGTGATGTCATCAGTGATATGAAGCATCATTAAATATACTTGACCCAGCTAATGAATTGCAGGCTAGTTTTTACAGACATGGATAATCTTGACATAACTAAATGGTTCACAAATCACTGGCATTAATTCTTAGAGTGTCAGTGAGTTTCCACATGAAACAGGAAGAAAAGGATGTTGCAAGAAGATCAGCAGGATGGTTTAGGAGCCTGCTGTCTTGATTGATTTTCAAGCTGAGTTTTGCAATTAGGCAAGAGGATGCCCAGTTCCATGCAGACCTAATGTGCAGACTCAGTGGTTGAGAAATAACACGTCCTAGAAACAGGTTCAACTCCCTGTGTGCAGATGGGAGAGAGCCCTTACTGCTGCTCCCTGGCAGGACAAACACAGGCAGCTCCTCCTGTGGTCCTGAGCACTTGCCTGGCCCCAATTTCCACAGCATCTAAGCCCTACTTTGCCTTGCAACACACCCTAGGTGTACTGATCCCCATGACAGTGCTGAAGGGTGGAAAATACTTTCATAGCAATTTTACAGATATTAAAGGGAGGTATCAAGACATTAATTAACTCACCGAAAGTCACAGAAGAAACTTGTGGAATAGAAGGGAACTGAATAGAGGTTTTCCACACTTCAGATCACTGTCAAGAGTTTGTACTTCTCTTAAGAGCTATTTCCTGAAAGATGGCTTGGCTGTAGCTGTTAAATTCTCTCCTTATCATAACAACTGATTTGTTTGTAGAGAGATAATGCATGTGTGTAAAATGTGCCCATAAACCATGATGAGGTTATTTCATTTTCAAACAGACACTCCAAACATTCCAGAGTTAAAAATAAAAGCAGCATTTAGCTCTACAGGGCATTTTTCCTGTTCCAGACAAGGTTAGTTCTGCTCTTGTTTTAAGAAAGTAATATTTTAAATTTTTTTACCATTCATATACCAGGTGTTTCTAAGGGTGTGTTTGGCCCCAGATCAGCTCTGGATGAAGCAGCAGCACAGCACATCCTTGCTGGCAAACAAATCTCTACACATTTGGGAGCTACAGACTGGATGAACCATAAATCTCCTTCAGTGTAAGTGCCTGGACTCTTCTCCAGGTTTGTAACAAAGCAGATAACAAGTGGGGTCACTGAACAGTACAAAATAAAAGTTTTGTATGGGGCTGGAATATGTCAAGCTTTACACTGAGACATTAGGATTTGTTCTTCCAGTGCACCTGGGCTCTTCTCAAAGCATCAAGCAAGGCACAAAGCAAGGAAAAGGCTCAGCATCTGCCTCCAGGCAGGTAAAGCTGCAAGGCTGGGTGGGCAGAAGGACACAGGATATTCCAAGTTACAGCCACATACATGGAAAGCTCCCAGGGCTGTCAGCAGTTGGGCACAATCATTTCCAGCTGCTATGCATCCTCTTTGCTGAGTATTTTGCTTTTCTCATGGCAGGATCCACACGAGCTTGAAATAATGCAAAGAACAGCTCAGAAAAGGAAAGGCAGGAGTGAAAGTGATGATTCCCAGCTCTACCATCTCACTCTCTTTCAGATCCCAAAAAAGGATCCCAAGAAGGGACCAGAACCATCTCTAACACAGGCAGTATTTTAAAACCTCACTGCAATCCATGCAAATTTCCAGAAAAAAAGATAAATCTGCTTTACACTGACCTACCTTTTTCAACAAAGCTACTTGAAATAAACTGGATGTGTTTCTTAGTATGTATTATCTGACCAATGTACCAGTACTATTTATTGCTTTTCAAGGCATGTAGTGGGTATTATATCAAATGCCTCCATAAGGCATTGTAAGAGAGTTTTTCTTTCCACATCTAAAACTCCCTGTACAGGGCAGGTCTTTAGAAAAGAAAACATCACTGAGAAGCAAAATACTTGTCAGAGGGAAGAGAATCACACACTCAGACTTTACTAAATCAGCTTTTATCAGAGCAAACTTTCTTCTACAAAGAAATATTCACAGCTCTGGGAAAGGAAACACACTTATCAGATCAGTGCTGTTTGCATTGGAAATGAAAAACGGTGACTGTTTATAACTTAAAGTGTTTTTAATGAACTTAACTGCTGTATTTTAGTCTGGGAGGAAGAGTAAAAGTGCTTAGGAAAACAAGCAGTATAACCAAGATTATGAGATCTGGTCGTTCCCTTGGAACCACTCTGTGGAGCTGGGATTCTTTCACCACCTTTGCCAGTCCTGTTTTATGGCATGTGGGATAATTGCAGCCTGGCAGAGAAGGAACATGCCTTCTGCCAAATGTGACAGTGAGCTACCTGTGTCACATCCCTGTGGGATTCAGTAAAACTCCTGACTGAACCTCCAAGCACTTGCCTGTTCACTGGTTACCTTTCCAATGGGGTTTTTACATTACAAACTCTGAAGACAGCAAAGCACATTCCCACTTTTCTGCTTCTGTGGCCACAGCTGGGGTGTGCTGCAGGTAACAGTGCAGACAAACCCATGTTTGAAACCACTTAAAGACAGCGAGTTAGAACAAGAATCTGGGAGTGTAACAATTTCATTAATCATCTTCCTTATCTTGGCACACATCAGGAAATTATTAGCAAAACTTAGGAGCTAAGCAAAAGGGTATGAATACTCAAAAAACTGCAATTAAAAGAGGACAACACACACCCAAAGAAAGATCAAATGAACACTAATCTGTTAAAAAAGGAAAGAATAATACAGAATATTGGAGAATAGGTCCTTATCACCAGTATGTACCACACAGACAGATCCTTCTGCCTCTACAGAGCCCAAACAGGTTTCACTGCTCCCCAAGAGTTGCAGGGCTGGAGCTGGAATGCTTTGGGATTCAGATGCACACACAGGCAGTGATTGATCAGACTGACCATGAGGTAGTGTAACCCAGGCAAAGAGTAAAACACAGAGAGAGTAGCTGGATCCACCTGTAGTGGGCTTGCTGTCAAGTCTGGGACCTCAGCATGTTTCCAGGTTGCCAACATGTCCTTAAACACTGCCCTCTATAATAAATGCACTTAGAGATTGCAGGGAAAGTCCAGCCCCTGCACTCCTCAGAGTGACTGACGGCTGGAAATGAATTCAAGAAATCTCCAACAGGATTTTCTGGAAAGAGAGGTTCTTAGATATGTGTTAGGAAACAGATCTCTCACATAGTACATAAAATCCTGCAAATTTGGACAAGGTATAAAACAGCCACTTGGGGGCTTTCACTTGGTTTTTTTCTAGATGCAGTTTAAAACATTGTTCTTGGTAAATTTCACAAGTGGAGAAAAAGTCAGAGTATAAGCCTGGCTTAAGCACAGGGAAACCAAGGCCTGTCTAGGTTTACATGGAAAAACTGAGACTCGATAGAACATTGACCTCTGAGGAGTCTCAAGGTATTTCAGTGGCAGACACCAAGCTCTGGGCAGCCCATTTTGTTGTGAAAACATCAGGCAACAATTTTGGCTGACACAAGCTACATCTGGCATTTCTAAACATTGCAAAAAATTCCTTTGAATGCCAAGTGACTGGTGTTGCAAGGACTTTTGAAAGCCCATAGCAAAGGGAAGCCTTCACCTTTCATATGACAGTACCACTGGAGAATGGAAAGGTGCCTCCCCACAACATACTGAAATAAAAGTGGAATGGGGATAATCCCAGCGACACGAGCTGAGACACAAGGCAGTCTTATATTGAGATTTCAAGCACAGGCCATAATCTGTCCTTTGGAATATAACAGCGTTCCCATTCAGTTCAAAATAGGGAGAGCAGGCACCCCTCAAAATATGTTCCTTAACCACAACAGCTCAAAATTGCACTTTCTAGAAAAAACTTCAGGGCACTAATTGAGCTGCTACTGACTAAGATAAATCCAGATCTCCAAAGTGAAAATGAAACAGCAGAGGACATCTTAATCAGCTCATACATAGAGACAATTAAAAAGAAAGACAACTCCCATTCTGCCTTGTCCTCCTCCAAGCACCCAACAAGTGAAATGCTTAAACCGTTCAGATCTAACCTCATATTTAAACTCCTACCAGTTTACACCACCTTGGGGGTATATAAAATGGCCTAAATATGGGTATAAATAATTACATGTAATCAAGAATTCAGGCTCTCTTTGCCTGAGGTGGAAAAAAAAAATGCTCATTCCAAATCCAAATTCATTTTGGAAATGAATTTTCATGACTGATCAGCGTATCCACTAATCAACATATCTACAGTCGAGCTTCATAGCATGAATGCCAAGAACAGACGGTGCTGATGACAAAAGATGATACAATTTACATGTTCGTTGAATTTATCAGAGTATGATGGATACCCTGTGCCCCGGGCAGGTAATTAAATGTGATTGATTTGGGTTGAAATGGACCGAGCTGAAATCCATTTCAGAAATATGTTTTTTTTCTCCAGAGGAATAGCCAAGACCAGTGACCAAGTCCCTGACACACCATCTTTTCATTCATTGCAGAATTTCAAGGTTGTTCTGCTCAGTCAGAGAGACACAGGACCACCTGTTCTGCCTGAAAACAGCAGGTCATGACTGTGGGTTTGAACCCTGAAGATGCAGTGCAGAGCATCCTTTGGTGATGACCACAATGCCTCTCACCCCTGGCTCTGGCCTCTGACCCTGCCATGACAAGGCCACCTGACATACTTATGATTCAGCTCCTGGAATCTCATGTGTTGGAATGAAACTGGGATCTTTTCAGAACATGCTGGGTAAGGCCTACAGACCTTCACTGCTGCACTAGCCCGGATCTCCCTCAATCCCTCATCTCAGCTGGATGCCAATAAGGCTCAGTTATTGCATTTAAAACTCCTAGCACACATCCTTCAGAGCCTTTTAGCCTAAAGCCTTGGCAGAGAAATGTTGAGAATGGCTGTAAAGAGGGCCTGAATGTGCTTTAGATTCCTCAACAACATCAGGACGGGGATACCCTGAAATGAGTTTGCAGCCCTCATCTGTCAGAATCACCATGTTTCTCCATCCATTAAATCACTGGAAATATCAGGCCATGAAAGCACACAAGTGTTTTGTACAACTAGAAAGACTAAGTAAGGAAGCAGGCAGGTTTCTTAATACAGTCAGAGCTTGCAATCAAGGAACCACAAAGGCAAATACCTCAGTTATCTCTAACATAAGCCTTAGCAATTTTGCATGAGCATGTAGAATCATTAGCAGTTGCAAAAAGCATCTGACGAATTCTCATGTAGCCACTATCAATGATAAATTAGGATTTAGAATCTGGCCTTTCTTACTACTTCCCAGTCCAATTATCTGCTGGTTAAAGTGGACTGGTTCACAACTGGAAAGTTCTTGTTAGGTTGTCCACTTTGGGATCTGCTATTTTCTAGACACTACTGAGGATGAGTAATGGCTGGAGAGAGAATATATAGATCAGCTTTCGTGTTTCTATCTCTTACCCAGCCCTTACTTTCTGCAGCCTCACTGAAGAAAAGAAAAATCAAAAACCCAATCATGAGACAACATTTCAAGAGTGACCTAGTTACTTACTGTAGGTTTGGATCCTTCACATTCTTGGCATTTGCAACTGCATACATGAAAACCAGCTCACAGAAACATGGATTATTTTTCCCATAGCACTTCAAAATAAGATAGAGGTTGAATATGGCCTGGAAATTTACACAGGATGAATCCTTCTATCTGCAATCTTCAGGCTGTAAACAGGAAAATTATTGTTTAAAGGGAAGAAACAACCCAACTGCGGCCATCTGCTGTATGTGCCCGTGTTTGCATCCAGTACAAGATGACTGCAGAAGTAAATGAACACCTACTAATTATTTAGATCTAGAAATGGAAAGGCAGCATCTACTGGCCTAATTCCCATGTCTATCTACTCCCTGGAAATATTATACTGTGAACTTCAGCACAAGTAACTCTCGCAGCAAACTGAATGCTGAGGTACATGATCTGCAACAGTGAGCTCAAATATGGCTCTGGCCACTTGGGTTGTTATGGCAAGTACTGAGACATGACAAACCTTTTCTGGCTCTTCATTCCCATCCACTGACCTCAGATCTTGTAACATATTTGTTATGTAAAGTCACCCGTTATTCAGTAGCAAGATTAGCAGCTGCAGCGAAAACCTGTGGGCCCTGATGTCAGACCTGAGTGCAGAGGCACCAAGCTCAGAAACTAAAAATTCCTACTTCAATTTACTATAGAGATGATTTAAACAATCACCCCAGATTTGAAAATCCCAAGTGGACAGGAGGAGTGGGCTCAGCACATCCACCTCACACCAAATTTCTGGCGACTACCACAACCCTACCAGCACTTCAAGGCAGCTTTGCCCTTTAAACTGCTAATTCTAAGAAAGAAAAGCTCTCTCCAACAATTCTGGCTCTGCACAGAATCTGCTGTTGGCTTTTCTAGCTGAGCACGCTGCTGCATATCCACTTGGCAGAGCCAAAGGAAAGTGCACTTTATCCTGCATCTGTCAGCATCGGTGACAAGCAGATTCCACATAAGGGCATGAAATAGCACATATCAGGGACAAGGTACTTGTAAGAAATGTGAGAGATTTCAACAAAAATTTCCATCTTTGCACTTCTCCCTTGGGAGAATGGACCTGAGGTGCTGCTCAGGAAGAGGACAGATTTTTCCAGAACTGCCAAAGAAACTTCTACAGAGTGGCAGCAAATTTTTGTCTCTTTGCGCAGTTTCTGACACACTTGGAACTGCTGTGAGCAGTGCTGAGCCTTCTGCATCTCATCTGAGCTCTCATTCACATCAGAAATCCCTGCAAAGAAATGCAAGCTCCTCTTTTCCCAAAGTAAAGAAGTTCAAATAAAACAGCAGCATCTCAAGCCGAGGAGGAAGCTTTTAAGGGCCAAGGTCATGTACAGACTGAGCAAAGTGGACAGCAAGGGCCTGGGTTCTGGGACACTGCTTGAGTTGTGCTCCTGAGCTCTGCTGCCAAAATGTAGGGTCTGAAGCAGCCCAGCCTGCAAAACAGGTCTCCCAACACCGTTCTGAGAATCAAATCCATGTTGCTGTAAAGTCCTTAATGCTGTCATACAGAAATGTCTTTCAACCAGCAGATAATTATTAAACTACTACAAAAACCAATGGTTACTTTCCCATGGCTCACTTCTCCCTTTATATATAATAGACTAAAAAAAAGTAAAATACCTGACTGATTAAATTCACATATTTGCAAAGGTATGTGTGTTTGTGCACACACATGAATGCTGCCGCTTGCCTTTCCTTTCAATTCCCAGGCAATTACACAAGTTCTTAAATTCCCTTTGGCTAATCAGTTCGGACTATATATGGGCAGCCCATTTCTGGAGTAACAGATGCTCCTAATTTAACCTTCAACATCACGCCTAGAAATTGTCCCATTTGGATGCCAGAGTCCCTAATTTGGAGCGGTGCCTGCCAGAACAGGGATGGTCACAGAGCGAGCTTCAGAGCTGCTCTGCCATTCAGAACAATGTGAACTATTTAAAAGGAAAAATAAAATAATCAATGCTCAGTAACAAATGCTGCAGGGAGAGGGCAAAGCTGCAACAACTCAGCCAGAGCTGAAATTCAGGAAGGGGAGAAGAATCAAAAATAGTTTATTAGTGAATCAGATGTGGAAGGAGAGACAGTGAGCAATGGAACAGCATGTGGAGGAGGAGCTCTGCTGGAAAATAAATGCACACATTATCACGGACAGAAAATAGAAGAAGTCTGAAATAGAGCTAGTCCAAAACAAATATTTCTGTGAATAGAAACATTTTTAAAATAATTTTCTTCCTACTGAGTCCACGGGGTTCTTTTTGTATCTGCAATATGTGACAGTTCTAGCAAATGTTGTAAGTAGCAATGTTGTAAACAAGAGCATATTAATCATATGCTGGCATACACACAAAGAATTCACATAGAAAATTATTTTCACTGAAATCCCAGAGTCAGCCTCATCCAATCCAAAAAGAGAAACAAAATCACGTGTAAAAGGAAGCAGAAGATTATTTGAATTTAAATACAGCATTTCCAACTCCAGCCATTCAGATGTCATCAATGAAAACTTCTACATCCCAGTTTTCTCATGGAAGCTGATATTGATGAATTGAAAGAGCACACTCACTAAACAGTGAGGCACAGACAAATGTGGTCAAAGACTTGTGTGTCTTTTTCCAGCAAATATATCAGAAGGTTTCTACCAACAAAACCTCTGCCACCCCAGTGAGGTAGGTGGAGAAAGGAGGAAAGAATTTGCCTAAACAGACACACTAGAAATATCATCTACAAAACACAGATGAGTTTAGGAACAGCTGGAGCCCAGTTACTGGAAAGCAAATTAAGATCTTGGATGAGGTATTCCTTGAGACACTTTGAATCACTTTCCCAGTATCTGATCCCAGTGGTCTTCAGAGTATGTGGAATTGATGTCATGTTGTCTTTAATGTAAGTCAATGGAAGCCAGGCAGTTACAATTAGAGACATTTGCAGCTATGTGTTCCCTAACGAACATGAAGAAAATATTTTTGAAGCAATTTGCAGGTTATTTTAGGTGGGAATTAAAATTAAAACATAGATTTGCTTTAGAAGGAGCCACTGAATTGTGCACTAGTCTCAAGATATCAAGGTGCAGTAATTAATGATTTTACACCTGCATCTTGGAAAGGCTCACTTTAACTGAGAGCAGGTTCATTTCTCAGCTTATTCTAAAAGAGTTGATCCAGAGGTATGGGAAACACAGGCCTTTTCTGGAATGAAGTCTGATTAAAAATAAATGAAAAAACACCAATGTTCAGTCTAAACCTTTACTCGGTTCTGGCTCTTTTTGGAGTTCTCTGTCACTCGGGTCCAGCCCCAGCTGAGGCTCTCTGGAGGGTCACACCCATCTCCTTGGGGTACATGAACTAACAGGGGCTGAATGCAGCTGAACTCCTCCTGTGTACATTGCAGTGAAACCCCTTGAAAAGAAGCAAAATGTGTTTATTAATTTGTTAATTAAGTTTGTTTTGATTTCCTCAGATTATTTGGTTCCACATTTAAGAGAAGCAATGGAGACTTGAAAATATTGAGTCATATACTGCAGGTTTTATTTGCTTCTACATTTTTATATATAAATAGTAAAAAAAGCAATTTTTAGTATTTATTTCTCAACACAGATAAGGGGGTTACCATGGCTACCAGTCTCTAGTAACGTGGTTTAAAAGGATAAAAAAAGGAAACCAGACTGGAGCTTGAAATAATCAGGTTGCTCTGCCCAAAATGTACACCATGCGTTTTATGATAGGAACAGGGGACTAAAATCAGACAGGCTGGAAAAATACAACACTGAAAACAAAAACAAGGAAAAGGAGTCAAAAAAGTATGTGAGCCATGCACACAACTTCAGATTCAATATATTTTCAAGTACACAAAACACCTCAGCAGGACATAAGCAGCTCTGGCTTTGAAGCAAACACAATAAAGTCCCTGAAAAAAAATTAAAGAAAACTGCTTCCTAAGGAGGTTAATGCAGCTCCACAGGCAGTGCACACAGGACAGTCCCTGGGATGAATGTCCATTTTAATGCCCAGGTACAAAGATTAAACACTGCCCAGCTCCTGACCTGTTGTGAGGGACATGGAAAATTCCTCACCATGTCCATGCCCTTCGTCCTCCCCCCTCACAAGGAAAAACAAGGCTAAAACCCACTTCCAGTGCTGTAAACACATGCTGGAAGGTCTTGGTGTTGCTCTGCCCAAATGCCCTGGCAAAGAAGACAACAAGCATGACTTGCTTCTTCCAGAGTTTTTTCACCCTTCTGTTTTTATTATTTGTTTTATTTTACTTTTAAACTCAGAGAAGAGTTAACTGGTCTTCAAATATGACAATCTGATGCTTCCAACACTTGAGTTTCTGATATACTGAAGGCTTTAGACAGATGTTTGAACTATTTTATTGATATGGTACAAAGGACTCTTTACATGCCAGACTTCCACCAAGAACAGGCAAAGAGATATATTCTTATATTTCGAAAGCTGAGCAAAGGAGGTGTTAAATAAAGGCCTGGGAAGAATGTGTGAGGGTGATTCATTTTATATTGATATACACACACTGTTCACAAAACTGTAGACTCATTTAAACAGTGTAATATATTTAGAGGAGGAAAAAATTACTTGGCTGCATAGGATGATGCACTTTCCAATTCATTGTCATATGAACAAGCTGAGTGTGGTGATAATTTATTGAGAAAAAGTAATTTATACATATACAATTGGGACTTTAAATCATAAATATAGCTGTGGGACTCAGATTTTTTCAAAATTACCTTTTTTCCTCTCCCTCTCTCAGCTCTCCTAATAGCATCCTTATATTCCCTTACTACTGATACCAGGTGTTTAGAACACACTGGCCCATCCAGCAACAGGCCCCTTTGTGTGCACTTTGCCTGAACACTGCTCAGTGGCAGTAGGGAAGGCCTGGTCCTTTCACAAGATCTGCCTCCTAATTTGTCCCATCCTGAATTTTCTCATTACTTTAAACCACATGAGCAAAAAACAACAAGATGCCCCCTTGGCAATGCCAGCAGCATCAGCAAATTTTAACAATAGTTTGTTCGTATGCTTTTCAACCTCATTATGGCCTCTGGCTGTTTGACTCAAGAGCTTGATATTTGTTGGAAATTCTGTAGTGCCAGAAGCATATTCTTTGTGGAAGAGTTAGAAGTACAAGTTGTTTTCAAAGGCAACACAAAAATATCTCTCTGAAGATGACAGGACACGGTTTTTATATATTTAAATTTTAAAAGGTCCTAATTTTACAAGTAAAATATATTTTTCTGTCCCTCACTAATTTATCCCCACATGTCCCTCTGGCACAGCCCAATGAACTGCAGCAGCATTGAAGCAATTTTTCCTCCTGCTCCAGAAGCAGTGTCTTGTGCAGCAATGTGACAGTTCAAAGTGTGCATGTTATTTTAATGAAATATCATGATAGTTCGTTAAAGAAGATGGCAACGGAATTGTGGATTCTCTCCTGTTCCCAAGTTATGTATACAAATGAATGATCACTTTTCTTCATGAGGTACAGGCAGAGTTCAGCTGAGACAGATGTCTGCTACATCAATTGTGGTAACAACCCCCTCTGACAGGCAGCCCCAGGATAAGGCTCTGATTACCACAGCTAGACCCAGCTTATGGGTCACTGGGGAATTATGATTAGACCATATACATTTTTCTTAGAAGGCAGAAAAACAGGATAGGATGAGTAAGTTCTGGCTCACTAGAAGCTTTTTTTTTTTTCCTCAGGATGGAGATGCTCAAGTTCCTAATGAATGGCTTAACATGGATGGAAGAAGGGGGAGGGACAAAAAACAGCAAACAAGAAAAGCAGGTAAGGCAGACTTGTAGACTTCGTTCTGCAAAGCTTTCAGGAAAACAACAGAGAGATTGGCTTTGGCAGAATGAGACACACAGACAAAGCACCAGAACAACCCACAACTCAACCAGAAAGGATGCAGAACTATGCAAACACTCCACAGGAGAATTTGCAGAATACAGGTCCTGGTAGTTGGCAACCCTGTTCTTCCAGCATTATTATTAAAAAAAAAAAAAAAGGAAGACTAGCTTTTCATACCCATTCAGTTTCTCTTTAAATCAACCTAATGAGTCAATTAAATTAATAATAAAAAGTAAAGGAGAGCTTGATATACTGCACTACTCTGCAGGTTACATTTAGCTGCAAACAGAATAGAAACCATCATAGAAAATAATGCAGAGACCATGCAGGAAGGGAAAGAGCATAGGAAAGGATGAGAGGAGTAAATTTTCAGGGTTTGGGTTTTGTAACCTGCCATTTTTCCAGTCAGGCCACACTATGTTCCATATTTGTGGAACAATCTTTTTCTGGCTTTATTTGGACACATCCTCACTACCCCTTCCACTTTCCTGCTGAGTCTGTCCCCTCCTCTGAGGTACTTGTGACAGTTGGCTTCTACAGCCTACATCAGAAAATAGAAAACAACCCAAACTTTTTCTACAATACTTGATGAACACTAGAAAAAGTGTTGGCTTCACTAAATTCTCAAAAATTGTTGAGATTTTGTTTAGAATTTGCATGCTTTAAAATATAGCTAACTGTTTTTCTACGCCAAAAGAAAAAATTAAAATTAAAATTGGATTGCTAAAACAAAGCACTTTATTAATTCATTTGATCCAGTAGAAAAAATAGGGAGGGGAATTGAATCCCAGATTTCTTTGCTTGTTTGTTTGAGCACTGGTACACATCAACCTCCACCAGTACATCATTGTGCTGGCTGAATAAAAGTGGCCTCCAGATGAGTCTCAAGAAAAGCTCCTGCTCACCACTCAGCTAAAATTCTCCAAATTACTCATCACTCACTGCACCTGTGGCTCTCCAGTTTCTTCAGCTTCTTTGCACTGCAAAGCTACAACCCCGAGCTGTCTCTACCCAATGCTGCAGACGTGAGGCACAGAAAGATTCAGGACTCACCTACAGCCACACGAGAGTTGTGACATAGAACAAGAACCCAAACTCAGGTCCCCTGTGCCATGGTATTTAGAAAGGGCTTGAGCACCAGATTCACACAGGCAGCTAATAAAATACAGAAAATGTTCTTCAGAGGAGTGCCTTGGAGACAACACAGCGCTGGAGTTATTCCCTAAGCCTGACAGACACTTTTATATATACGCAGGTGATCAAATTAACAGCATTGCCTACTTTCCCATGTACAGCATCTCTAATACAGCTCACATTATGACCTGAATTCAAGACTGAAAATAAACGGGTCTTTTGGAATAGCCTGAAAAGTTTTGGCAGATACTTCTATAATAGGATTTTTAAAAATTAAATATGAATAACAGTATGGATACCCAATTCAAAAAAGAAAGAAAAGCCACAAAAAAATTTTATTATTAGGATTTATGGGTCTCCCAATTTTTATCGTAATTATAGAATCTCATATTCATATTGGGGGGGTATTACAAAATGTTATCAAATTCAAAAATATATTCCCTGTTAAAACCTGTATTCAATACAGTCCTACAAAAAGCCATGAGCATAATGAGAAGGGACACTGCTAACATCAACAATCCTCTCTTCCTCTTCCAAGTCATTCATTTCCAGTGTTACTGAGGAGGAATTCCTGAGAGCATCCTTCTGGGTTAAGGCATACGGATCATTGATTTATGTATAAACTCATTTAAAAGAAATTGAATCTACCTACATAAATAAAGGTTATAAAATAGCAATTCCCCAAGATTTTTTATTCCGTTAATCCAATAATGCATTTTCCTTTTAATTTTTTGCTTTACTTGATGTTTCTTCCACCCATATTTTAAGGCAATTTCATGACAAGTAAATCCGGGCAATAAATATTTTCGCTGGGTCTGATCTGCGAATTATCAAATCTAATGACACACTGACGGGGCGCGTTCTTCCTGCCATGAGAAATTTATCACACACAGCCCGAGCACCTCGGAGCAGGAAGAGCCCGCCGCTCCCGATTTATGCGGCCCCAAAGGAAATGGACCCGTTTTAAAGCTGCAAAGCTGCCATTCCGTTTTGTCTTCTGCTGGGCGTGTTTGATCAGATCAGAGCTTGCAAACCAAGCTCTCTGCTGCGGTCTGCATCTGAGAGCGGAGAGAGTTGTTTTTGTGGGAATGATGTAGCTCGGGAAAAATGCCGAGGTTAGCACACCCTTGTGTAAAACACATTGCCGGCATTACTTGGCACCGCTGCCTGCAGGTCAAACTTCTGCTCATGTCAGCAGTCTTGGCTCCTTTGGAGGAAGCTTGGCAGGATGATGGAAAAAAAAAAATCATACATCCCTCCTCAATGATTCCTTCCCTCTTCTCCTCACCCTTTGGACACCGGCAGCAGCACCAGTAAAGTTGCATGGTTCTACTCACCTGTGCTAGGACATTGTCTAATGCTAATTTCAATCCTCACAGGAATAAAAGATTTATTCCAAGTTTCCTTGACCTCTCTCAAAAAGTTTCAAGGAATGGGCGAGAAGTAAAGAAATAAAGTCCTACTCATCCCAGGAACACCAAGGGCAGAGGGAGACAGGTTAAAATGACTTGGTTAAGTGGCTGATTAGAATTGAAAATAAATCTTAATAATATGCTGTGACCACACACAAGTCTGCTTTGATACACTGGTACATATCACTGCAAAATCAGCACACCTGAACAGCGGCACATATCCACAGGTTGCAACATCACTTCCTCCAAACAATGTTCAGTATCCCACCAGCTCTGAGAAACTGCTTCCCAGAAGGAAAGGCTGGCTGGATGGCACCAGGCACCATGTCCCACTCAGGGGACACAGGGGAGGGGAAAAAAAGAAAATGGGAGCAACAGTCAGGAAAGGGAACAGCTCCAGCAAACCACAAGGTTGTCCTGAGGTTTCGTGCTGCAGTGAAGAAATGTTTAACATCGGAGAAAACCAGGATTCAGATTCTCCTGCCCCATAAAGCAGACGCTTGACTGAAAACAATATTCGCAGCACGAGCAGAGCTGAGACTGCGCACGCAGCTGAGTTCTCCCTCTACCCACGCGAGGGCAGGGCTGCTCTCACATGTTACACGTATGACACAAGCACATTTTTACATAATATTAAGACATCTGTAACTTCAGTACCAAATACCTCTTACACAGTTTGAAGCAGCTTTGGTTAAAGGAAACAGTTTATCTTTACATAGATGTCAGATAGCTGGAGGAACAAATACACAGGGTGGTTCTCAGGGGAGAACTGCAAAAGAGAAATCAACTGAGCTCTACAAACTGCAGCTGCAGTCCCATAGCCAGGACTAGGAAATTCCAAAAGCATATTACTGAGGTGGCAATGAGATGGCAGGAAGAGCATTTACCCAGGAGAGGAAGAAAAAATTATTTACACAATGGTGTTAAGATTCTTCTTAAGCACAACCATAAGGGCTTTAGGAAAAAGAAAGAACAAGTGCAGACCCTCAATTAAGATTATACACAGCAAATAGGATTTCAGAAAATGCAATTTATCTTTGCTGTAATAGCAATGAAGTGACTGACACTTGCATAAAGATGGAACTATCAATCCTTGCATACACAAATCTTCAAAATAATGATCTAACATAGCTGAAGTATTTATTTTAATTCTCTATTAGGTGTGCATGTTGCTACTTTAAAGGAATCAGAGGCTAAATGGAGGTCTCAGTAACCACAGAGATTTCAGCTCATATTACTCCTGTTGCTGATGGAATGGAGAAGACTCAAGCTACAAACCATATGTACACTGCTTCTCATCCTTACAAATGACATGTCATATCTCCTTTGACTTAAAGATTTTACCATTTTTTACTCCACATGGAACAAAAATGTTAACCTATTTATTCACATTATCAGATCCAGCAATTCCAACCCAGACAAGAAAATAAAATGAAAGACACTATGCAGGCCAGTGCACAAATACAGAGCATGAATCTTCCTCCAGCCAAAAGAGAAGAATGTCCTTTTTATAGGGCTGTAACATTTGTTTATATTATTTTCATAGAGCAGATCCAAGTTCTGCATTTGGCACACATTACTCAGCAGCCAACAGAAGAATTAAATCAATCAATATAGCTGCCAGTGTGCAGGCCCAAACAGCTGGCCAGAGCAGTTGTATGTGCAAACATGCACTGCATGCTCTGCTAATCCATGCACACATGCAAATGCACAGCAGGAAAGTTTAAATTAATCTCAGTTTAAAATACCTCAGGTATCAGAACTGCAGCTAATACTCAGCATGGAGCATTTCAAGGAAGCAAATTATTTATTTGGCAGCTCCAGTTTTTGTTCTTTGGGACTTCCCACCTGCCAAGCTGTAAGGGGTCCTTTTATCTGAACAGAGATATCTCTCCCACTCCAAAGCCAAAGGCAGCTGCCCAGGAATCAGCACCTCACAGAGCCAGGGCTGGCAAATGAGGTGAAGTAACGCTTCCCAGGCTTTGCTAGAGACAAAGTGGAAGTAAAATACAGCACAGGAAAGATCTCCAGACTTCCTGAAGGTCTCACTCCTGTGTCATGCAAGGACAGGTGGAGGAAGAGCCCTCCTTTGCTCACCCACTCCCCTTGAAGGGCCAATCTCCACTGTGCTCCCAAAGGCTCTTTGCCTTTCTTTAACACACCCACATAATGGTCATTCACTGGTCCTCTCCCTGTCGAGCCTTCATGACTGAGACCATGTGTGCTGAATGCCTGATCTGTGATCCTGCATGCTCTGCTGAGGACACGGGTGCACAAAGTGGCTGTCCTCAGGCTGAGAGGCTGAGCACACTCTGTTCTAGCTGCAGGAACAGAGCACTGAGAAGAGAGCAAAGGAGTGCACAGAATTCAAGTGACCACAGGTGGGTTACTCTATTACCTCCTGAAATACAGAAACTCTACAGCAGGAGAGCACCTGTAGCTCTGAGTGCCAGAGAGAAACCACCGACATGCTCTGTGGGAATGAATGGAAAGTTGCTCCCTTCACACCTCTGCCACTGTTTTGGAAAAACAGACCAGAGCTGCCAATTGCTATGCTGGGAATTAAAGAGAAATAGGAAAGGGTGGAGGAAATTGAGAACCTGTTTGCACTGACACTGAGATGCCATGCTCTGGGATCAGTGTGACAACCCCAGCCAGGTTTTCCTCAGGTCCCTGATGCTGCTGGGATGGTCACTGCTAACCTCAGGCTAGCAGAGATGGATGGCACCTTGCTTTCCCACGTACCAACTGTTAGATACAACTCCCTGTGTCTTGTCAGCATGATGGTGCAGGACATAATAAAAAATAATTAGTAATGTTTCAGCAAGGCCCTCTCCCCCTCCAAGCCCACCATGTCCCAAGCCAATGGACAAGACACCACATAGAGACAGGTGAAGTCAGTGACAGCCAATGCTAAACTACTCCTGAAGAAATCTGAGCTTGAGCCAATATCCACAGAAAACACTGGGAAACGTTCTTCCTCAGTAGGTGTTGGACAGGAGTTATCACTCATCACTCATTACTACATTAAATGGAGAGAGATAAAAATTCCAAAACTAGGACCCTTGGGGATACAACACTTTACATGGAGACAGAAAGTTTAGCATTAAGAGTCCTGATTTAACATTACTTTTACAGACAGGTGTTAACCAGGAGCAAACCCATTGAAGTCAGTGGACTTACTCCAGTGTAAAATCTGCTCAGCTGAGAGAAGAGACAGGGTCAGCATCAAATGGGGATAGCAGAGGTGGGGATTTTGAGAACCACCTGTGTAAAAATGTCCACACATACTTTGCACACATCATTGCTATGATTAATTTCTTGTGCATGCATGAAGTACTCAAAAGGTGGGCTTGAACTTGCTAACTCCAGCAGCAGGAGAACAGACTCACAGAGCAGATCCTCAGCTGGAGTAAATCAACATAACCCCATCTAAACTAAGAGAAAAACATTGATTTATAGCACCAAAAGATCTGGTCTGGAGGCATTCAAAAACTGTATATGGAAAATAAGCCCATCGAAAAAATAAAACCAAGAGGAAAAACCCTGCAGGGAATGTACTTCTCTATCCTACAAGCCAACTTTGTTTGTTTTCTTTCCCTGAAGATATACTTACTCATCACACTCCTCTGGGAGTTGTTCACAAAGCTTTCTTACATTGCTGTCCATTTAGTATCAGGTTTCATTCTCACCAGCCTTTTAGTTTAGGAGGTCCCTTGCTGATTAAGCAACCTAGAGTAATTCAGTAATAGTCCAGATGCTAGACACTGCCTCTCTAGGTAGCTATTTGAGGCCTGGTAATTTTAAACCTTTTATTTAAATCCCCATCATCTACCAAAACACAAATTTTGAGATCTAACTTATTGTGCTTTCAAAGAACTGAAAGCAGCAGGTGGGCTCTAAGTAAGCAATTTGTTATAAACATGATGCTGCCTAAATAATGGTAGCTGTTTAATCCTACGGTGGTTAATGGCCAGCATGCTGGAGAAGAGCATGGCACAATTTATAAATTCCAAATATGGTTTTTCTAACAGAATTCTGGCCTCCAGGAAGACTAATGTGATATATGGAGCAGATGACACTGATTACACCTCAACTCTTCTTGTAGAACCTGAAGGAAAGATTTGAGGCTATTGATAACCCAGAGCTGTTTAGCAGCCTAATTTTCAGATTGGAAACACCTTGAATCCCTGGGGTCAACTTAGCTTTTCATCCTTTCAGTGTACAATAGGGGCATTGAAATTGGGAAGCATTTCTGAGGATGAAAGCTCTGCAAACAGCACAGGAAGCACATCTTGGACCAGGAGATACAAATCAAGAAGCTTTATGTTGCTTACAGATACCCACAGCCTGGGGGCACATGTGGGTGCTGCCCCAAACCCAGACACAAGTCCTTCTAAAAAGCTCTGAGGACTGTTTTATGTTCATGTACTTGAACTTTCACTTCCTTTCTGCAGTCTGTGTATGTGATGCTGGGCACTCTCTATGAAAAGAAAAAAGACCATGTCTTTGGATCTCTATGCTGCAACTGAAAATGGAAGAGCAACTAAACAAACAGCAATGGATGTTGATTCATACAGCCAATCCAAATTAAAAATAGCATTAGCAGCTGACTCTGGGGGGTTTATTCTGTTTTGGGGGTTTCAGTAAACATCCAAGCAATGAGCCTCAACTGTACTGATAATGCCCAGGGGACAGCAGAGGGTCTGTTTATGAATCCTGTATCCAGGACTGACCCAGTGTGATCCTAGTGTGCACGGCAAAAAACCCAAACATGCACAAGAGGAAACAACCCCACAAAGAGAACAAGAGGAAGCTTGGAAGCGATGTCTCTTCTAAATGAACTGGAAAGAAAATGCACTTACCGCTTTGACAGCAAATCACCAGGTAATTGTTTCTTGCCACAGACATTATTGTAACATAGACAAAAATTGGTCACCATTAAACAAAGTTTACTCAGTGGCATTTTTACTGTTCTGATGATGGGCCAGTTAAAAAAAACACTGAATAAATTATGAAACAATAGAAGGGAGATGGCTCTTTATAAGCTGTGTTTGATATAACAATTTTAAAAGGCTATAACACAAGCTTATTGAATTTGGCAGAGCTTATAAATCCTAACTCCCATTACTGTGCTGCAACTTAAAAGAAGTATTCTTCACTTTGTCATTGGAAATTTCAAGTTTAAGTGGTCCCAGTGCAAAAGGATAACTTACTTACATGCTTGAATGTTTCCATGCACAGACCACAGGTCAAACATCTGGTAAAACACAGTGCTCAGTACTGCAGCCTGTCCTGTTCATGCATGTGTGAGAATTGATCCTTACATATCCAGCAGGCCAAATATTTCTTTCATTTGAGATCTCATTGGCAGTGGTATTTTGGTGGAGTTTCCAATATTTGCCAAAAAAGCCTGAAGCTTTCTACTTTGCTCTATTCTGTGGAGGATGTACAGCTCTGCACAGACTTCAAATTAAAAGATACAAATATTTTGTAGTAAGAAATTCACATCATCCTACTGTATTTTTCAATTAATTTCTGCTTTGAATTTGCAGCTGCAAAACTGAAACAAAAATCCAGTTGCAATGATTGTGAATAAGATCTTGCTATAGAACAATATTAATTTGAAAACACTTAACCAGAGAAGGGCATGAACAAAAGATCAACAAGATGTGATTAAAAAAAAAATCTGCACATCTTTAACAGTTTCTGAATCAAGTCAATGTAACTTTTAATTGCTCCAGTTATAGATATCTATATACATATAGCTTTGTGTAACTGCACAAAGGATAAACTGTGTTTTCACTGTGCCTGATAAATGTGGACTTTTACAGGGACCAGGATGAGGCATCTCTTTTTAAATCTCAATAAAGCTTTCCAGAGTTCTGTACTCTAGATCTACCTTGGAGAAAATGCACCACCATTTAAAAAGAGGGATTAGAATATCCATAAAACAGTCAAATCTGTTTCTCCAGGGACACAAACAGTTAAACTAGAAACCTGAAGTTCGACACTTGTGCTTGTGTGAAAGCACACTAAGTCAACTGACATTTCCAGGTTTACAGCAGAAGATCAGTGATGTTGTGATGACTCCTGGGCTGGACTGGCTTCGGAACACCAGCCTTCGGTTAAGAGCTTTCTTTCAATACACGCAATAATATTTGGACAGCTCCAATAGAGCAGGATTTACCGCTCTGCTCCTAGGGCCCCCTCCCTCTCTAGGATGAGTGCTTTCAAAATACTAATGATTTTATAAGCCTCCTATTCTTGGTGAGGCACAGAGAGAGTAACAGCTTTGCTCAAAGTCAAGTGAAGTGAGAGAAAGTGATATTCTTCCAGGTCACACTGAAAAACCAAGACAGCCTAAGAGCTGCATTCAGACCATGAATCTCAGCTCTGATCCAGGAGTTGCTGAAGCTGATGCAAGGCTCTCTGCTGACTTTAATGGGCAACAGACCAGGGTCCTTTGGCCTTAACCCATGGGTTAATCCTTGGCAAAAGCCTGAATATAAGTAATTGCAGAGCAACCACACTTCTTACAAAGCAGCACGTCACGACAACAGCCAAATTTGCTTCACATGGACTGCGAACGTGCAGTGCACTGAAAAACAAAATTCTCATTGTTATCATATCGTTTTATCTCTTAGTAGTTTGACATTTCAGTTTACTGCTTTGAGAAACAACCTTCCTGTGGACATGCCCTGTCACAGCCCTCTGTTATTACAGGGTCAGATACTGCACAGGATCCATAATCTCTGATATTGCTCAGGTTTAATAGGCAAGACAAGCGAAGGACACTCAAGTCCCTGCCACCTTCTCACATAAATGTACTGAAACTCTTTTAAATTCAGGTAAACTGACAAGTTTTCATATGAAAGCAGAATAAATTAAGGTACAAAGTGTAAAGAGGGAGATTTTGCTCTAAACTTTCATTTTGTTTATTTCAAAACAAATATTCCTTATAAAGAGTACTGAATTCCTATGCATCTGAGAGTCCAGCTGTATTTTCATTTCAGGTAATCATATTAGCCCAGACACTGACTTGATGCTAACGAAACCTTTTTTTTTTTTTTAAATGTGCTCTAAATAACACATTTTGAGACGTTGTTAAACTAAATGCAAACAGAACTTGAGCCCTGACGTGCTCCACACATAAAAAAAAGGATTCCTAGAAGTTGCACTTTATGGGACATATCGCACACTGCTGACGTCCTTGGTTGCTCTGCCAGAGCCAAGATTAACAGCCCATTTGAAAGCCTGAAAATGTTTAAGAACTGAAAGGCTCGTGCTGATGGCTGAGCTCCCTCACGTTCCACTGAGATCAATGAATTTGAAAGCATTTGGCATCTTACGTGATGCGTGAGCTGTGCTCCAGCTACCAAATCTTGATTAGTCCAAAACAGAACTTTGAACACAGTCTTGGAAGAACACAGAAGAAAATGTGAGCTGTCATGGAAGAGAAGTAAATCTCTTCCCTGTCAGCCACAGTGAATCTTTCTCTCTCTCATCAGCTTTCCCTTTGCCCCATAACCCCAAGGAGGTAAAAAAAAAAAAAAAAAAAAAAAAAAAAAAAAAAAAAAAAAAAAAAAAAAGGAAAAAAAGAAATCTATTTTAATGGACAAGCTGGGACCACCTGATAGTGTATTTCTGACCAGCTATGTACAACCTCCTGGGAATTTCAACAAACATCATAAACAAAACCAGGTGGGAAACTGGTTTATTTTCATTCTACAAAGAAGTTCACACTGAAATTGAGTTGTTTACAAAACTACAGGACTTTGAGAGGCCAGAAGAAAAAAACTATGTCAATCTGAGAGCCACAGTCCACATCTCACTAAAAGCAAGAGTATATTTATGTAACGTGCCCAGAATTAGCAATAAATGAAACTCTGTTAAGATGCAGAGGCAAAAATCCTAGTTTACACAGCTGCACCAAGCCAAAGCATTTTATAAAACTATGCAGTACCTGAAAAAGTTGAATTGCAGCCTCCTACAAAGGTGAGTTTTGCTGCAGTTTACAGCAGGATGTGAGGGTGAACAATAAACAGCTGTAACTGCAAAATCATTTAAAAAGAGGTGGAAGTAAGAAGGTGGAGTTTAGCCTGAATAGAGGGATGACTTGGAACATGAGTTCAGGGGATTTGAAATAAATGTTTCATCTCCCTGAGAAGATGGAGAGTACACAATTTGCATTACGTGAAGCAGGGCTCAGACTGAAAACAGGAACATCAGCTAACTGGTCATCCTTACTATTCCTCAGAAATCTCTCTCCAAAGCATGTCTCAAAGTATTGAAACTATAGATGGGAAATACAGGATGAAAAAACCCATCTCAGAGGTTAAGAGTCATCTGTGGCAGCTCTGCACCACCAACAGCTGGGTCAGAGCACACCTGAGCACCAGCAGTACACCAGGAGCACGTGAGGATCCACAACTCCCCAAGCTCTCTGCTTATGAATGGGTGAACCATAACTGCAGAGCCCTTAATCACAGGGCAGAGACATCTGTGGGTTTCCATTTTCTTGACACGACAGTAAGTGCATGTCAAAGAGAAAATGGCAACACTCCCTTAATCAAAGCAAGAAGCAAGTTTTCACCAGCCAAAAACACAGATTAAGACTTAACTCTGATGAAGCTGCTGTCAGACCAGTAAGATTGAAAAAAGATTCACATCCTTGCAGAAGTAGACTAGAAAATGTCATTTGAGAGGAAAAATAGTTTGCCAGCACAAGCTGATCTCTGTGCAGCTCCTCTGCCATTTTTCATGCAGATTCAGAAAATGCAATTTCATAAGAAAAGGAAAAATTACCACTTCGTAAGAGCTGAAAAATCAAAACAGCGCCTTTGCATCATTTAGCTGAGCAAAGGAGCTTTAAAATACATTAAATTTAAATTTACTTTAATATCCTGGCAGATTGCTGGGGTGGTACAGACGGTCTTCTATGCAATTCAGAATCAAATCACACTGCAAGTTGCAGAGAGTCCTGAATACCCTATTTTATTAGCACATAGAAAAGCAACACACAGTACCAAATAGCTTTCACTTGAGCTCTTCAGACAGCAATGTGCACATCCCACCTATGCATCTGCACAAATTTACCAATGTCTTTGTGTTATTTCATTTTCAGGAGAAAATGCGCAGACTGGGCAGAAAATGGACAGATTTCCACAGTGAAAGAGTGACCACTGTGCCCAAGAGCACAGCTGTGGATGGATTAAGGCAATGTTGGGCTTTGTGTTGCCCCATATCAGGCAATGCAGGGATGAAGGGGGCAATATTTGTCTGAACACCTCCACCACCACCCTCCCACCACACCACTCCCTGCACAACTCCAGTGTTATTTCTCCTTTCATGGCAATGAATTAATCCCCACATTTCAGTCACAGGAAAGGTTCTCCATAAAGACTGTATGAGTGAATAAATTCCAAAAGTTTTCAGGTCTCGTAACAGAGATAAAAACAGAAAAGAAAGGAAGATTGGAATAAGAATCAAGAGGAAAGTGCAGTGAGTGGCTCAAGGTGTCCCCAGTGTGTGCCAGCACTCCAGGCCTTCCCCCAGCACTGCCAAGTTCTGGCTGCTTCCTCCAGGGACAGCCTGGTGTGTCCATGCAGCCACCAGAGCAGGAGGAATTTTAAATTTAAAAGCAGCACTGCATTAAGAAGTGACCTTGGCCAACTGCCACAGCCCCAGCTTTGCCAGAAGCTGCCTTCCTCAATCACGTAGCACCTCCCAGCCAGATTACCTAAAGGCAGCTGTGATTGCTCCCTCCCCTAAAGTTGGAAACAGACATAAGACACAGGAAGCTGCCGAAAATAATAATGTGAAAAACCTAACCCATTTACACCAATATCACAAGGAACAGGTAGCACTGAAAGCACAAGGTAAATTCTTGCATTTTGTAGGTTTTGAAAGATGAGAATGTACAAGATGAAGAGAGGGTCAAGAGCTGTAGATTGAAGGCTGTGTTGGAAGAAAGGCAAATGGACTGTTCTGTCCTAATATAGAAAATATTTTTGGTGGAGCTCTGCTTTGGTATGAATGTTCTGAAATGAGACATAAAATAAACTTCACAAAGATTACCTGGTTTCCCTGTGCCTCAGTTCTCTGCCTACAGTTCCCTAAGCAGCAGGGTGTGATACACATGCTGAAAGTAATGATGCATTTCTATTCAAAAGTAAGATCCACACGGACTTCATAACCCTCAGAGAAACTATACTCAGCACCTCCCCTCCCTGAGATTTTTAAACAGATATGCAAAGGGTTCATGCAGATCCCAGGAAGTACTATGATAATTTTCAGCAATGAAGATTAGCCAAATATTTCTTGTGAAGGAAGTATTCTGGGTACATGCTCAGATTTTAATTCAAACAGATTTTTCAGCACAATGTGATGAACACAATGGGTTGTAACAATTTATGCCAGCTGAAGTTCTAATCCTGGACACTGCCTCTGTTTATTATTTTATTTTGGTTTTAGGAGTATGCATCTACTGCTACTTTGGAGATCTTACTTTAAAAAAAAAAAATCAAACAAAACCCAAATCCACCCCCATAATCTCCAGACAGACAAGTTTAAAGAAGAAAACACACAACAGCCCAGGTGTGGTTTTAAGGGCTCAGTCTGCAAGTCTTCAATAAATCTGTCCTCAAAGTTCTGGCAGCAAGTTATCTCACATCAGAGGTGTTATGAGGAGAGGGTCATAGCTTCAAAAAATAAATCATTACTGAGAGCACGTGGTGTACCTGGCATCCACCTTAGAATGAGATGTTTGTTACTGCACCAAACAACCACTACGCATTCAACAAAGCCTCCCTCTGCCATCTTTTTCCCATTTATGGCCTTTTTTTTTTTTTCAATATTCTTTGAGTGAGGCATTTCCATGTAGCTACTGTCGAGATATCACCCATGCAAGCTCCCAGGCAGGTGCAGCACTGACCAACACCTGAGCAGTGCATGCCCTGGAGAGGAAGTACAGCTGCACCCCTGCTTTGCTGCAGCTCCTGTCAGCTCCCCCGACTTCTGCAAGGCAATAAAGAAAAAATCCCATCCTCACAGTGAACATCATCCACACAGAGAGCAGGAGCCAGGCTGAGGCAACTGTTACCTATGGATCTCACTTCAGAAGGTGGCAGGGATTCAGGACCAGGAGCTACAGCAAATGCATTGCCATCACTCCAACACTCCTGTTTGATCCTGGTGTTTATTTACATCATCAGAGAACAAAAAGTTAATTCCTAAGCCGTTTCAAAGCAACATCTCCAAAGTGCTGCTTATCTTTGTCTGCAGTTTTGACAGTGATCTGAAGACCAAGTTGGACAATCCCATTAACAGGAACAATCAGTGATTTAAGATCCAAGGATCTCAAAGTACTTTACAGAAAATAATAATGTGGATAACATCCATAGGAGATAAGTGTCAATATTATAGCATATTTTACAGCAGGGTAGAAATTAACATAGGATAATGGAATTACCAAGAACATCACCAGAGCAAAGCAGGAATAAAAAGAAAATTTGATCCTCATTTTCCAGCACTGTTTGAGCAATGCTGCTTCCCCTGCTGTGCAATTACTGCAGAATCCTGCTTGTCTTCACTGTTGCAGAAACTGAAAGCTGCTCAGAAGAACAGCTCATAAGAGATAGACAGGAAGGCATTTCTGGTGGAAACTCAAAATGCCAACAAACAAAAAAATCCCCTTTGGCAGAAGAGATATTTTCATTTGGAAACACTGTGGATCTTAAGGGAATTCTAGGCTGGGCCCATGGAAGTTGAGCATCTGCTGCTGAATGGCTGCATTCTTACCCTGTCACAGCTTTTCTTGCTTAAGCTCGCAGAGCCAGAGTCTTCAGAAATGGGAGACAACAAAAAAAACAGGCATTCTGGGGAGTCCAGACACAGATAATATAACATGTAATATCTCAGAAGCAATTTGACATTTCACAAAGGAAGCACACTGTTTCTGAAAGAAGTACTTCAGATCTCAGAAATAAGGATTTTATTTTTTTAAAACTGACAATTTTTTTGCAGAAAGCAAATTTTTTAAACCCCCCTCCCCCCCAAAGATAATGATTGCAATGAAATATAACTTTATTTCCCTGAGAGTATTGTTTTGACCTTTTAAGTATCATTCTGAGCATTTAAGCTAATGCTTGGGACCAAAAATGGAAGTTCTACACCTTAAAAAAGCCATCATTTTATGTAACATATAGGGATAACAGAGTTCACTATTTTTTTCATTAATTCTATTCCTTTTTTCTCCTCCAGCCTTTCCAGTACCCTGAGTCCCTCTGACTGCTGTGTCCACGTCCTGCAGTTTCATATCCAAACCAAACCCTGGGCACAATGATGCCTAGATCAAGCACTCGGAGCTCTACAGTAAATACATGAGATGGGAAGATCTCGTCCTATGTGCCCTCTCTAAGCTCTGGATCAAGTCCAGGACAAAAAGAAGTTTATTAATGCACACACATTCCTACTGGCCTTTGAGCTCTTTGGCAAAAATTGTTTTAAACAGGCCCCTGTGGAGGCCAAATGAGCAGTATTCAAATATTTACATCGAACAACAGAGTTAATTACACTTCAAGACATCAGTAAGATTCACTGTGCAGCAACCTCAGCAACATACTCCAGTAAAGCAGCAACATAAACCATTTTCTGCAATCGAGGCGGGCAGCTTTCCATCTGGGTTTCAGCTAAGGCAGGAATGTTTCTGTCGACAATAGAACCTCACTAATCAGCACTTCACTAATCCACATATTTTATTAACTTTGCCAAAAAACTCACAGCCTCTCCCTGCCCCTCAGCAAAGATTTAATAGCAGAGACCTCAAGCAAAGTCTTTCGTTCCCCAAACACATTTTTTTAGGCAAATGTTACGTGCATTTGAGTCAGACATTACAAAGCAGTTTGATAAATAATTTGAGCAAAACTGGTTATCACAGACAGAGCCAAATCTTATGCATATCTGGAGAAGAAAACCCAAGGCTACCTGAAGTTGAATTTACAAAAGAACATTTTATCAAAAACACTTAATCCTTAGTATCTCTCAGGACTTGGCCCTCTGTGAACAAAATAAGATGCTCAAATGAAATTCACTTCCTTCCAAGTTAACACTGCATTTGCCCACTTACTTACTGGCTCACAAATTCAGTAACTTTCAAAGAAGCCTCCCTCCAGCCACTTCTGACACTTTATTCTTCCTTTCACATAGCAGTCTGCATCCTATAAATGTAAGCCAACAGGAACAGCAAAGCCAAAACAAACATTAAATATACTCTGGAATGGAAAGCTCTGTCCATGCCAGTGTCTTACCTCTGTGTTTAGAACTCTTCATACCTCTCTGCCCCAACCATTAGCACTGGAAGTCTGCAGCTGAAAAGCTGCAGAATGGCAGCTTCATTTTTCAAGCCCACCAGAGATTATCCACATGCCACCACCTTAAAAATCAAACTAACAGACAGCACAACATTCATTATCCTGCCACCTCCAAGGGCATTTTTAAACAAGTGGAGATATCAGCTTGATGGGTTTTTTCTTCCTCATCAATTATCCTGGCTATTGATAGAGAATATGAATAATACCATGTATAAATTATGTACATGCATTTGTAGAGGAAAATAAGGGAAATTCATATGCATAAAACCAGTAAATTGGATGGCATTTATACTGATCCATTTCTACATTTTTGTGTGGAATATCTAACAACACATAGAAAAGAATTTAAATTCTACAAATGTTATTTCCTTAGTTGCGATTTCTGTTTAACAGAAGGGAAGCCTCAGCAAACAACAGAGTACTCAGAGGAGGGGAGGAAGTTGTGGCCTCACATGTTCAGTCCAAAAGCTACAGACATCCCCACTGCCTTCTGTACTGCCCCAGCCCAGAGGAGCACAGACCTGGGCACTCCTACACAAGTTCACTTAGAGAGCACATCTTTTATTAGCATCTGGTGCTCAAAGAGAAGATGCAGGTAGATACAGCCAGACAATGAACCCTTAGTTTGACCATCCCCATCTGGCTCTGGGCTCCTCGAAATCTTACTTCCTCAGCCTAGCAAAGGTCAGATGGACACGTCAAAAGCACAGTTCCTCCAGAGCCCTCAAGTCTGGCAGCATTCCTAGCTGAAAATGTATTGTGCTGGATTTACATTGAACAGTGCTACAAAACTCAGGAATATAATAGTGTATGTCTGTTAATGGTCTAATGAGTTTATTAAATAGATCTGGACATTTTAAATTAAATCATACTCTTAGAGTAAAAGAGCATAGAAGAAACTCCAATGAACCATAACTCTGAGACCAATAAAAGTAACTCTTGTACCAAGCAGTAACATTGACTGCATATTCCCTCACTATCATCATCTATACTCCAAGTCATGGAAAATACCATGTTGCATTTGAAGAGCTGAATGCACTTGAGAGTTAAAGCAGTGTTAGGATGTTTAGACTTTCTGCCTATACTTGAATGACGCTGGAAAGACAGGCTCTGTGCATCACTAGAGGCAAGATCCACACACCCACCTGTATGTCATTCTCAGCTTCCCACTGATGTTTACAGGAGGATATTTTGATTTATTCAAAGAACTGCCCTGCAAAACACCGACCTCACCAGAAAAGACATGATACTGTGGCAGGCACTGACTGCACATCTTTATCAGTTACCCCCAAACTGTGTGTTGTCTTAATTTTGGAAAACTACTCTGCTCCTTGTCTCTTCTTTTGAACTGTATTTAATAATAACCTCCATTTTGACTTCCTGTAGCATATACTGCCCACGAGTGAAAAATCAGAGGTACACAACACCTCCATATATGAGAGGGAAATTTTGTCAGGATTCCAGTGAAATTAATTGTCCCATACACATGAAGCTACTCGGCATTAAAATAAAAATGTATCTACAGATGTCTTGAAATAGCCAACCAATGGATTTGAGAATTTCACAAACTCCATTTTCCCTCTGAAAAGTGAATAAAACTGTCTCTCCTGCTTTATGTATTACACCCCATTTGTTCTCACAACTCCAAATTACACTGTAAGTTTTTGGGTAAATTGAGGCAGAGGCAGGATGCCAAGGCCATATTCTGTGTGCAGCCACATGCTGTAAGCACATAAACACTCACCTGTAAACACTGGATTTATATAAACATACACACACATATAAATTCACTTTATAAACAGAGACAGACCACACCTCAATCTTCCAGTCTGCACAGAACTCCAACTCCCACATTACTGGGAATTTCAAGATACGTTCAAACTTGAAGTCTGTCCTGGGTGTGCTTTGACCTTTGAATTTTTGGGTCTAAGACAGATCTGAACTTGGACAGAAAGGTTTCACAGATCAATCTCTAAATCACCCCTCATATTTGAAAGAACCAACATATCAAGAATAGCCAGCAAAATAATTACAGCATTAATGTGAACATAAATTAACTAACTTTAGAACAATATTTTTTGATAGTTGTTGTTTTTATAAAGGGATTTAATAAACAAAAAATCAGGAGAGCCCAAGCATAGCTAATAAATCAGTGTGTGGAGACATATAAAATTGATGAGGTCTTTGTCTCCACCTACTGCATGGAGGAATAATAATTGTAACTCCCAGAAGGATACAGAGGAAATTAATTGATCCCTTTCTCGATATAAAATCCCAACATCTATTCCACACAGATCACAGGACTTCAGCCTTTTCCAGTTACAACAGCTGCTGTTACAAACCTGAGAGACAATCACAATGGCTTCCTTTACTGAGAACTGAGGAGCCCATAATTACTGCAAAATGGCAACCGTTATGGTTTTATGGTTCACTCTTCCTTTACAACAAGAAATTTTGAAATACAAGAAACTGTTTAAAATAACTTATGTAAGCATAAGAGGGGATCTGGGAACTTCCTGAACAGGAATGAAAATCAAAAGCCTTCATAACATTTACTTCAATTTTTTTTAATGACCAACAATTATATTAAAAAAAAAACCTGCAGAATTGCAGTCCAAACCTGCACAGGCCTGTGAACACTCTCAGGTGTAAAGGCAAAACGAATTAAACAAAACACTCTTAATTAAACCTGTCAATCTGTCAAAATCTGGAAAATATTACAGAGAAGTCTGATCTATAGTAGCCCTATACTTTGCACTTCCTAATTTAACAAAATAAAATGTAGGTTATGAACTTTTTCTAAAGACAGCTCTTTCCTGCTATTCTGGCACTCATTCAACCAGTTTATTTCTTTCCTACTGTCACTAAATTTCTGTACAATCAAAAGCTAAAATAAAGCTTTTCATTGTTATGGACTTGGGGAGACTGGTGCCAGATTCTGCTTGAACAGAAACTGGGGGAGCCCCAGGAGTCCATTAAAAACTTGATTGAAAATGTCAGGCTGATGGCAGAGAAACAGCCAGCCTGCACAGCAAGGAGCACAGATGCACCCCAGGCAATTTGGTGTTTTTATTTATACAAACCACATGATGTTTCCAACCCTCAGAATGTGTTCAGGGACCAGATTCAAAAGTGCCAGAAAATTGAACTTTCGAACGACTGGTATTGGTGAACAAGTTTTTTTCAGAAATATGCCCTGAATGGATCCAAGTATGTACTTGCAAAGGTGCATGTTATGGGAAGCATTTTGTTTTCACAACAATCTATCTAGAGTGCATGTTGCATATCTGTGAGGGCTTTTGGCTATTTTCTAAACTGTTTGTAGAATTTAAAAAAGCGGTTCCAAATTCATTTAATATGAAAAAGAGGGAATAGCTACTGTGGTAATTTCAAAAATTGATCCCCTTCTTCTCTGTGTGCAAAATAATATGGGTTTTTTCTTACTCCAAGTCAAGAGCACACAACTCCAACTCTTACAGAGCAGAAGGACCTAAGGATAGCCAAGACCTAAAGCAGGTATCTTACATTCAACTCATAAACCTCCAGAAGACTGGTACAGGAACCACCCTGAAATAAACAAGTAGTCTGATATAAAGACTAGGAGATTTTATGTACATGTCAGAACTGCATCAGCAGTCACAGCTGGTGTTACTTCATCTCTTGGTTTTCACCTTCACTCCAGGCACTCCTAGAGCCTGCTCAAGTGGACAATGACTCAGGCCATGAGTGCTGCATTAGATATCCACACCCCCCTGCTCCTCCTGTGTGGATGCAGCAGGGTGAAAGGCATCACAGCACTCTCCCCCAGCTGGATCAGCCACATCTGAGAGGGCAGCAAGGAAGGGAATGGGAAATAGTGTCACCAGGAATGCCATGGCTTGGCCAGATGTGCACACTCACAGCAAACAACTGAATCCTTTCATGTGTCCTGACAGATTGTTTTCCTGAGGGACAAAGCCTTGCAGCTCTAAAGCAAACATACTTAATTCAGCACATAGTTCTCCTCTATTACTTATTTACACAGACACAAATGTACACTTTAAAACCATAAGCAGAAGCTCCACATGGGATAAAAATGTTTGACAATAAGCAGAAAATGTATGGCCACAAGAATTGAGTCAACTTTAGATAATAACTGTAGAGGGCACAATGGGAAACACCTCAACACAGACTCTTTTGTGCTCCATAGAAAGGGAACAATCCCTGACAGAAGTAAGCATTGTCAGAAGCACTTTATCTTTGGCCTTTGCTGGGCAGATGTGCTGTTGGTGTGGGGCAGATTCCAGGACAACAGAGCAAAAATCCCTTGATTTTATTTCCTCTACTTCACTCTGTATTGTTTTTACAACCTTGCTAATATTATTTAATAATACCATTTGCAGAGTTCTGCAAGGAAAGCTGCACAGATATTGTCTAACAGGATCTGATCATGGGGCTTATGATCATCTCTCCACACTACAAGTAACAGGTTGTATTTTCTAAAAACTCATGGATTGGCCACAATGACATGGTGGCAGCACCTGCAGCTTTAAAGGAAATGAGCCTTAATGGAACAATAATGGCAGAGCTTAACCATAAAAGTCATTCCTCCTTAACCTTTCTCATTTCCTACTCAAAGGAGTACGTTACAGCAAAAATATTCAAAAGTGCAAAACCAATTTGAAGAACAACTGGGCATCAGCCACTCATACAAACACACTGAACACCCAAAATATCTGTTAGAGTTTTACCCACACTCAGTGGGTTGCTGTGAGTCCCAGCATCCTTCTAGCCAAAGGATGGTCACTTCTGCTCTACGGTTCAGAACCAAAGAATACAATTTTATGAAATTTAATTCAAAGATGTTGTGAAATAGAAGTGTATGTCTTGGAAACAGCTATATTTCTGGGGTTTTGCTTCTTTGTGGCAACAAGTTTCACCAATTACTACACGCAAATTAAAAGCACTTCTGAAAGTTCTATTTGATTATACTTAAAGAAGAGGGGAGAAAGAGATTCTTCTTTGAAGTGTAATGCACTGCAGTCCTGGAACCAAGGAAGCTTTGGTAACCATAGCAACACTGTAATTTTTTTTTTCAATATACATTTTAATAGATATTTATTTTGTCAAATTGCAGAGTGGCATTCAAACAATTTTTTTCCAGCAGACCCATGCTTTTCAATACATGAAGTTATTCACATTTACTAGCAGTGGCCTCTCAGGTGCTCTACAACATAGTTCTCCTCCAAATATAATTTTCATATCAGCCTTGACAAAAAAAATTGCTACTGGTTTCTACTTCTCTTGTCATTGTCCTTGACAACTTCATTTTTTTATGAGCCAAGTGAAGTGTTTGCAAATGTTCAATTTTTTAGAAGACAGAGCAGGCAATGTTCTGTAGTGACTAACTCATAAGTTGTTAAGAGTAGCTGAAATACTTTGTCTTCCAAATCCTCTTCAATATGCAAGTTAACTCAAAAGTATGCAACTCCATGGACAGAATGTTAATGAATAAACCTGGCACTGAGCTATGGTAGAATGTTATATCAGAATGAGATTCAGCTGCAAAAGGCTTTCTTCATTCACTGCTGAAGATAAGACTGCTAAGCAAGAAAGATACGCTATGTACTATGAGTGAATTTGATGAAGCATTTAGGCAGTAGAATAAGTTCCCAGGCCTAAGAATAAACTGCATTTCTCTGTTGTATACTGCTGACTGTAAAAAGCTTGAAAGCAAGCAACTGTTTCACAAATCTAGAACTTTTTCAGGATAATTATGATAACTCTTAAACACGACAGACTCCACTGAAAACCACATCTCTGACAGATCCTAAAAATCAGCATAGAAAACATGATGTATGAAGGAATTTGGGATGCGTGCCATTATCACAGTTCTGGTCTCTCAAGATATGCCAACCCTGCCATAATTCACAGGATTTTGTCCTAGTTTTCTAGTAGAGTTCTAGTTCAGGCTATCCTGCTTTGGGAGAGACCATGGAGATGAGAGGACACTATTGCCAGTAGTGCAAGTATCACATTTTGTCAGATAATATCACTGAGAGACCTCCTGTAAAAGTAGACAATTGCTAGAGTATCGATTTTGTGATAGTAAACAGGCAACAAAAAGGATGAGAGAAAATATGTAGGAAAAAAAATCTCAAAATAAGAATCTGTAAACAGTAGCATTAAAACACAGTTAATAGAAGTGTTAATGAAAACAGAAATTAGTCTAATTAAATCATCCCTACAGCATCTGATGGCAAAGCAGAGTGGTATACTCATTATTTTACCAAAGCAACAAGAGAACAGTTAAAACTACTGAGCTGTTAAAAATATTAGCCCTGCCATCCTAAGTGTAACAACAGAATCCATATAAAATGGACATTAAATCTTCAATCATACTTATTTGTTTAAAGCAGAATCTACCTATCCAGCCACAAGCACCTATTCCTAGATTGCAGTCCCCATAAAAAGATGCAATGAGATCCCTTGGGTAGAAATTCAGACTAGCCAAGAATGAAGAAACTTCTTTGTTATTACGTTATGTCAGAACACGGAGGATATTTGATAAGACATGGAGAAAACAGCTGTTGCCTATATCATTAAAATAGCATTGAAACGTCCAGCAGAACCTGCATGGATTAATCATGGGAAGAAGAGCTAAAAATAAATGCTTCTCTCACATCAGTGTGGTGTCTAAGGTAAAATAGCAAATAAAGAGAAAAAAAGGACACACAGCACTCTGAACTAGAGAAGGGAAAGTTCAGCTCAATTAGGCAAAGCTTCAATTAAAGAGGAAGCAATCAAGTGAAACTTGAAGCACACTCCCATTGTACAAATGAGCACAGTTACTGCACCCTCTGTGTTCTCCCATATTTGCCTCATTTCAGCCTCCTCCCACACTCACTGCTGATACAGTCCTCGAGTTGTTACACAAGGTGGACGCTGCCATAACAGAGAACGTTCTTCTTTCCTTTACCTGGCACCAGTTGCTGGGTCTTTGTACCACAGGCAGAAACTAAATTTAACCCCAGGCAGAAGCAGACAATAGGTACAATATTGTATTAAAAAATGGAAAGAATCCTTCCAAAACGGAAAATTCAAGCAGAAAGTGACACACAAACCTGAAACCAGAGAAATCCTACTGCCAAGCCTGGAGGACTAAACTGTGGTAGAAACTGGCATTAAAGCCTTAGCAATATCCAATACCTAGGTAAGCTGAATGGTAATAACTAACCCAAACTTGACAGGATATGTAGTAAAAGAGGCCATTTCCCAAATACCTGGAGTCTCAATCATGGAACAGTTAAGTTCATTATCAGGACACTGAACTTTGCCCTTTTGTTTGGAGGCAGCCAGGATCACAAAGGCTGGGTGTTACCAATTTTCCCAGTCCTCTAACACTCACCAGCCTCCCAGCCACATGCTGGACAAATGCTCACATCTACTCCCTTTTTGTGGGGGGAGAAAAATGACATTAAAGACACATGACAGTAATGTAACCTGTGACAAAGACATGGCTCATTTAAGAAGTCGAGACATCCTTTAATCAGAGTTGCATGCTGTGGAGGGATGGAAGGTGCTTTGTGAAGCCTGAGAAACTCTTCCTGAGAAACCCTTCCCCTTGCTGCAGCTATCAGGTGCCAGTTTTAGGCAGTCACTCCTCTGCACAACAGAAACCCTGCTGCACTTAATGGGACAGATGATGAAACTCCCCACTCTCTCATCTGAGAGTTTACCTCTGCACATTATTAGAAGCACAATCATTAAAGTTAGCGTTCCAAATTGCTGTCAGGAACCAGGCACACAAAGTTTTCCTACAGGGCTACAAGGCACTTTACAGACCACAACACAAAGCCTGTCTTTAAACCAAATCCCAGACCTGTCTGAAGAACTGTTTGCCCGCTTCTCTCCAAAGGACCAAATTAAACCTAATCCACTCACTAACACAAGTGCAGATAATAGAACTAAATGTAATTCTTATCTAGCAGACAGGCAGTCTCAGCCTGAGAAATATTTATCTGTCTTGATATTGTCTGACCAATCCCACTAAAAAGACCAGACGTCTGGCAAGCTGCAGAGATGGAGGCCTAATCAAACAAATCAAGCCTGAATGATGCAGATAAGCTACAACTAAACAAAACAGAAGGTAGAAGGTGTTTCAGACCTGGAAAATAATGACCTGTTTGAAGAATATGGAACTGAAGGTACTGATAAAAATAACGCTGAGAACAAAGGGGGGTCTGGTATTCCAGCAAATCCAATAGGGACAGTAGACAAGAAAATTATGATTGCTGACTCAGCATATGGCTATTTGCAGACTCCACCTTGGTCCATTCGTTTCAGATTACCTGTCCTGCTTCAGTTTGTGATTTAAAGAGTTAACTACAGTTGAAACAGAATTTGCAAACTTCCCTTACGTGTTCTTCTCTAAGGAGAATGCAGCAACTGAGATTCCTGTACTGAATTATTTTGATTTGTTGCCCATGCTTCTGGTGGAACTATCAGTTCTCTGACCTTGCTATTCTAATTCTACATAATCTACTATAGCTGCTATACTATTGTCAGCAACACTGTGAAGGCCTGCTCAGCTAGAAAACCTTCCTTGCTATCTGGATCTCCAGCTGCAGAGTAGGAGTTTGTACTGTCTGCTGTGGGGTATAGGTCCTGTTTAAACTCACAGTCACACCTATTTACTTCCCCAGAAACATTTGAGCATGTAACATGGAACAAGGAGTTACACAATTCCCAACCAACTGCAGCCAGCCAGAACTATATTACAATGTGGCATATTTACTCTGGTGTCTGGATGAAGATTACAAGTGAAATCATATTACTTTATCTGAGGTAAAATAATATTCATATTTTCCAGAATGTGTTAAGCAACCAGAGGAAGTCCTCAGTGAGAACAGGAATGTTTTGGAGTTGTTCCTGATATAGGTGCAGAAATACTAAATAACTTGTTTAACGTTGGAACAGGAGTCCACAGTAGCTACACTGATTAAAATTGCAAAGCAGCACAATGAGAACTTGGCATCCTCTTCTACCCTAGATGTCACAGAAAAATGTGTTGCTCAATGTACTTCTTACCAATAGCTCAAAGAGGACTGAGCAGTATTTCCCTTTGAGGAAAATAAAGCAATGAACTGAGATCTCAGGCTCACAAATACATTTAATTTATGCATACAACTCACTCTTAAATTCCTGCATTATACAATGAAAAGAGTTTCCAGGTCTTAAAGGCAGAAGTTGCATTGCAGAAAACATTTGATTAAAAGAATTCAGGCCAAAAAATCAAGACTTGCTGAATCACAGAAGTTAACTTTGCAAGGCTGATTTCATCTACATGTCCTGAAACTAGCTATCATCAATTTGGGATAAAACCCCACCTGATACAAACTGCTAAGAAATAAATGTAGCCATTGAGCCACATTCATAGGTTTTTGTCTGTAAAGGTCAGTAGAGCTAAAAGCAACAAAAAGAAAGCCCACTCTATTAAGAACACAGCAGTAATGAAACAATGAACATGAGCTTTCACTGAGATGACAGGGATTGCATAGGGGCACATACAGGGACAGAGGTTCTGCCTGGATAATGAGCTGCCAAAGTTTGTACCAGCTGAAGATCTACTCAAATGTTTAAAGGAAGTGGTTTCATCATTAAACCAAATTATTGGGATTGTGTGCTTTGCTGCTTATTTAGTAGGTTCCAGTTTCTACTGCCAAGCTAGGAAGCAATGCTATGAGCAGCTGGTACTCCAGGACTAACAACTCCACCACTAATTTATCCTCTAATACTCAAGCTTCCGATGTCTCTGTGCGCAACACAGAACCAGAGAGGGTAAAGTATCACAAGTTCCCTCCCCATGCCTACAGAGACTTACCCAGTTTCACAAAATGACCTTTGTTACAAAGGGATTTACACTGGGGTCCTTGGAAGCAACAGATGGTCAGGAATGAGTTGCTGCCATCAGCATTTTCCTCTAGTTTGTGAAATTATTCACATAGTCCCCCCAACAGTGGAGGCATTTTCTCAGTTTAAAAGTGAAAGCAAACCAGTTAAAAGATGGGGCAAAACAACAAGTGAAGCAGCAGTGTCTTTAAAAGACACTGAAATGGGTGGGATTTTGTGGTTATACAAAAGCAAGAAACACTGTCTTAATCTGATGTATGAATTAAGTGCTCTACCTTATCAACAGGAAATATGAACACATTTCCTACAATTATTTCCTATTGCAAATCATTCCCTGTAGGTCTCAAAGGAAACAACAGATGCACCCCAAACAAGTTTTCATTTCTTTGCTGGCTGTTCAAAGAAAACGCAAAACTCTGTTTTGTTTTCATTTCTGAGCGCTTTACTATTTAGACAAAATCTCTTGCTCAGCAAATTTGAATTACTTTTCTGGCTGGTGTCATTATCTTTACCTACAAAGTGAGGTAATGAGAAGAAAAGCAAGGCCAGCTTCAAAGTTGTACCCTGTTCTCCTGAGCCACCATATTATGCCACACTCCTACACCATCCCCACAACATAAACCTAGCAAACCTATTAACCTGTGGCAGGGTCTCAGTTCTTTCAGTGGTATCTTACACTGTGGGTACAGAAAGGGGAAATCTTGTTTAAGTTGTACGAGCATTTAACTGAGCAATCTTTGACACTTCTAAGTTTTCCAACTGATGTGCTGCCAATGTGTTTCTTGTGTTCTTCCAAGATTTATGATCTTGGTCGTGTGACAGGCACTTTGTTCCCTCTAATAATTTGAGCAGGCTGAGGGTTTGACTGTTGGCAGGCTGGAGGGTTGACTGTTGGCTCATGTGTTACTTTATGTTGGTTTTAATTGCAAGTGTTCCTGCCTAGAATGACACGCTTGTGTCAACACAAAACAGGCTTGGTGCAAGACTCACAATGGAATTTGAAACACTCCGTAGTGCAGAAACACTGGAATCCATGAGCTTGGCTTCAAATCCTTCCAGGCAGATGCTTTCCAAGAAGCCTGCATCTGGTTTCGTAATCCCCCTGAAGTTTGAGAGTGCTCAGATCAAGCTTTACATGAAGCCCCTGCCCTAACAAACAGGGCCAAGTTGAACAAAGTTGTATTTGCCAACATATCCCTGGAGAGAACAGTGCACCTCTGCTGCAGTGTCCTGGTTTTCCAGAGCTGGAGGGGGTTGGTGTCAGTTTTAACCTTAAATGGAAACTGAAAACAAATCTTCAAAGTTTACAGTAATTTCAAATACAAACAGCTTAGCAAGGCAGCCATTCAGTACAATTTCTCCTCAAATAATAAGACCTTTGAGACAGACAACACTGATTGCAATTAAAGACAGAGGGTAAAAAAAACTTCTTGATTTATAAATTGCATGGAAAATGGCATGAAGATTCAGAAATGATGGAATTTTGGAGCTGTTAGGAAGAAAAATCATCCTAATCAGTGTTATAAAGACTTTCTGGTTATCCTTATAAAACAATTCCACAAAAGATGGGTTTGCTTCCACAGAATTCTATTAGTTTCATCTTTATTGAATACGGTGGGATATCTCCCACAAGCATAGTAAAAAAAAAATATATTAAGCCTGAAGTCAAGTGATGCTCTTCACTCAGCCATGGGAGAAATTTTTCAGTCCAGTAAGTATAACTTCTGAGTAAAATAAAAAAACAAATGAGAATCTAATCAGAGCCATGAATCAGCCTCGCTGGGGAACAACAGGACTATGCAGAACTCTGATCTAAATTGCTATCAGTGTTAGAAATCCAGCCCGGGGAGCTCACACTGCTGAGCACACGCCGAGCAGGGCAGACAATTTTCTGCTGCCCTCTGCAGGGAAGCCTTGGGCCTCATCATCCACAGCCAGGCCTGCACAGGATAAGCAGGCTCACAAAAGAACCAGGGAGTTTTCAGAAGAATTTTTACAATAGGGAGTTTTCAGAGGAATTTTTACAATTTACTGGTGTATTGTTACTTCAACAGTAATCTGCACTCAATTTGTCTTTATGAATACTGCATTTATAATTGTAAATCAACCTTTTCACTTGAGAGATGATGAGACAGTTATTGGCATAATTGAGGAAGTTTTGATAGAAATATTAATCCCTAGATCACTCCATCATATGGGAATAAAAGACCAGGCCCTCTTTTTTGCAACCTCAACACTATGCTTCCACTCTGCTTTGACTGCTAGGTACTAAAACATAACCAGGAATTGAAAAGTACCCAAAGAAAAGCTCTTGTCCTCCTGTGCTCTCTAGGAAAATATTGAGGAAATATCACTGTGTCATTCCCTTCTTCCTTCTAAACTAGTGCATGAATTATTTTGGTCTCATACACTGGATGATTAAAAAAAAGAAAAAAAGAAAGCAAAAAAACCACCCATTGTACTGTGCTCCAGTTCAGTCAGTGTCTAAACACAAAGCCATGAAAATGTTTTTGAGATAAAAGTGATTAATTGAAGGTTATTGTTACTCAGGTGACCAGCCCCTCAATCCACTTACACACTTGATTAGAGAACACTTCCTTTAACTGCAGAGCAAAGGCGAGAGGGATATGGTTCCAGCTCCACCTCCTCTCTTAGGGACTCTGTAGAGGTATTTTGTGTTCCCACCTCCTCATTTGCTACAACACAAACAGCAGAAGAGCATCAGGAACCTTAACTCACTACGTCTGCAGGACACTGAGATTATATACTGCAATATATATAAGCGGAGATATTTTCTTTGTCATTGCACATCTGATGTTGCACGAGAATGTAATAAAGACAACTGTGGGACTCTAGGGTAATGTGTCCATACACAAGAAGGTTTGATGTGGAGAAATCTTTGTTGGGAGGCAGCCTTAAGCACCCAGCGTTCTTTCTGGATGGAGCAGCCCTCCTATAAGTCAACACATGTGTTTGCAAAATGTGCATCATGTATTTGTAACTCCTTTGTGATGAAATACATAAAAAGAAACACAAAACAACTTGCTCTGTACTCACCACAGCTGAGTTTGTTAAACACCAGTATAAGAATCACAAATGGACATTAGAACCATATGGAAATACAACAGACAAGCTTGAAGGAGGGAGAGTTTTTAAAGCCATCCAAACTAATCTGACAGCATCAAATGAAAAGGAAAGCAAACTAAAAGTTACACGAAAACACAGGGATCAGCATGTCCAAAATGACAGAAGCCTGGCAAACAAGCTGAAGTTTAGAAATTAAATACCTCTCCTCAAGCAATTAATTAGCAACATAGATCTATATAATACAAACAAAACCTCCAGAAATGCACTGACTCCTTGCACCCAGCACCTGCACTCTTGTCTCCAGGGCAAGGGTGGGCAGTTTACGAACAACTCAGAAACAGTCTAAGCAAAACTTTGGAAATGGTGTCACATTTCTGGCCTCAGGCCCAACTCTGCAAAACAGCCAAGAGGGACTTGACACAGCTCAATCGCTGAAGAACATAATCCAACACAGAAGCCAAACTTATTTCTGACCAGGCTCAACCTCATTCATCAGCATCATCAAACTGGCCCTTCTCAACTGTTCTAACTCGTGGTGGAAAAACAAAGCAAGGTACGTGGTTACAGCCTGGGTTGTAAAACCAATCCTCCTTCCATACATAGGAGCCGGAAAGATTGTTCTTCTCAAAGCTTCCACAGGAGAGATCTTCAGCATCTAAAGAAGATAAAATAAAAGGCTTAAACCATGGGAGATACTCAGGAAAGTAGTGGAACAGTGTAGCAGGTTATTATGGCATCTTCCAGTTCACTATTTCAATTTGATCTGCCAGCACTCATGAATTAGACCTTAAAAAAAGGCAAAGAGAAAACTGAATTTGGCAATGTCTTCATTTTAGGGAAGGTTCATGCCACACAGACAAAACAGTTTTCCAGAAAGCTCAGTGACACACCTAGGACTCAGAATGTCTGGCATCAGCTCTTACAAGGCATGCAGTTTTTTCACATTTTCCCTGTGAAAAACTAAAAAAAAAAAAAAAAAAACAAAAACAAAAACCAAAAAAACTACAGTGAAAGCAACAAACCCTACTCAGAGACTGAGCACTGTTCCAAACTCCATGCTCTAGAGAGACGTTATAATAAACAGTCTTGAATTTTCTTGAAGAATTTTTACACAAAAAAAGTTAATTCCTGCACACCATGTACCTTTCTCTTCTGTTTCAGAACAACAAAGATACACCACTGAAAACTTGCTTCACCAGAGAAACTCAACAGAAACATGGAATTCTCCTCCTTACCATGCCACTCCCTAAGAATTCAATTGCTCAAGCTAGAGTTTCATGTGAACTCTACATCACCTTTAAATCTTGTATTTGACAACAAAACTGTGCATTACATATCCAGGAAGTTAATACAACAAGAAATTGCTTCCCAAAATAGAACATTCTCCTGCAAAGCACCTACCTCCAACTACCCAAAACTCAAATGAAACACAAGTAAATGTGTACTTACCATAAGGACCACGTGAAGACTCCTCCAACTCTCTATCCCAGTCCTCCACCTCATGCTCAGATGCATCCTGCTGCCCTGAAGACTCAGGTATATTGGAACCTTCACTATCCCACAGATCCAGGTCAGCATATATATTGTACCAGCCCTCATCAGCAGAGCCACTGACATCATCTTCATTAGGAGAGGGAGAAGCAGATCCATTTTCTTCAGACTTGCCATCAGGAACATCTGGAATATTCTGCAGCAAGCATTCTAAAGCCAGTAGAAAGCACCAACAGATACACTCAGAAATTAAATGAGAAGAATTAAGTGCTCAGCACACAATAATTCAGAGAGGTACACAAATGCACTTTGTGACTACTAATCTTATTGTAACACATGCAGTTTCCTATATATGTAATATCACTACAGAGCTGCTTCACATTTCAGATGCTTGGGAAGAGTGGACATAGCCTTGCACCACAGCACCAGTGCAAATCAGGATTTTCCACAGACTCTTGCTGGAAAATAACTCTGTAAACTAGGGCAAAGGACCCAGCAGTCTTGTTTCACCACATTCACCTGTAGGTATTCAAAAACAAAACAAAACACATGATTCTGGGTTGATTTGGGTTTTTTTAAGTCATATTGATTAATTACTCATGTACCTAGACATACACAAGTATCTACATGGAAATAATTTAGTGCAGTAAGTAAAGAGGCATTTCCCATGCATCACTGAAAGGTTTTAAGTATATTTCTCACACAGTGCATGAGTTTCAATATTTGTGACCTGCTTCATTTTGTCCTACCTTTTCTGGGCTTCCAGATCATAGTTTCTGTCTTATTAGGAAGCTGTTTCCCCTCAGAGCTTGCAGCCTCAGAGGCAGCAGCCATCACCTACAAGATAGTTCCAAAGAATGCAGTAGCACCTCTGATTGCTCACAAAACTGCCACCACATTTCAGTGTTCCCAAGGGTCTCCATTTGTTCCCTTGATGAATCAGAGGTTTAAAAACAAATAGGCGTTCACTTCAGAAGGCAAATCTGCAGAGGTACAGCTAATTCTGCTACTGCCATCGGTCACCCCCTAGCATTAACCAACACAGAACAACCCATCTCCTCACTGACCTCAACACAGAACAGCCCATCTCCTCACCCACCCCAAACACAGAACAGCCCATGTCCTCGTTCACCTCAACACAGAACAGCCCATCTCCTCATTCACTCCAACACAGAACAGCCCATCTCCACATTCACCCCATAACACAGAACAGCCCATGTCCTCACGCACCCAACACAGAACAGCCCATGTCCTCACTGACCCCACAACACAGAACAGCCCATCTCCTCACTCACCCAACACAGAACAGCCANTTCACTCCAACACAGAACAGCCCATCTCCACATTCACCCCATAACACAGAACAGCCCATGTCCTCACTCACCCAAAACAGAACAGCCCATGTCCTCACTGACCCCACAACAAAGAACAGCCCATCTCCTCATTCACCCCACAACGCCGACCCAAAACGTGCCCCTTTGTGAAAGCATCAGAGGTAATGAAGACACAAGGAGTGGAAAATGTACTAACACTGAATCAAGCACTCTGTGGGAGCCCACACGCCTAGGGGGACCCTCCACCAGCACTGAGGGGCTGGACCAAGATGGATGGAGAGCAGAAGGAAACCCTCAGCTGCTCCTGATGGGCGCACAGAGAAGGGGACGGCGAGTTCTCCTCACACTTCAGTGAAGCACGGAGGAACCGGAGGTGGGCGCGGGCAGCCAGGGCCC
>VWZU01012053.1:184675-196632 GCA_013397095.1 Sterrhoptilus dennistouni | reverse complement strand
ACGGGGTGCGGCACCGGGATGAGGGGCTGGCAGGGACGGTGGGACTGCTCTCTCTCCAACCTCGGGGCCTGCAACGCCGCGAACGCCCAAAGATCGTAATCACCGACGCAGTTGGGCTGGAAAGACCTCCGAGATCATCGAGTGTAACAACCATGACCCAACACCGCCATGTAACCCAGACTGCACCCTGCACAAACACAGACACGAGCTCTGAGAAAACACCTTTTCACTCCTGAAGTTGTAAATAAAGTATCAATACCTCTCATGGCTGGGTGGAGTTCTCCCCTTGCCAAAAGATAACAATTTCCTTCCGGCTTCGTGGTAGCAGCCTGCTAACAACATGGAGAGACAGGAAGCATCTTGCAGGGAATGTGTGTCCCTGGGGAGAATGGCAAAGTTCTGCGAGGAACCAGAACAGCTGACAAAAAAAGGCTCACTTTCTGATAAATGATGGAGTTAGCAGCTTTGTTGGACTTTAAAAACAACAAATTTTGTGCTTAAAAACTTTTAGTTGTGCAACTGATGAAGCAAGAAGTGGTTCAGGAGAGGGAGTAACAACATAAGGGGTTGGGAGGGTGTAAGTGATTATCAGTAAGGAAATGTAAATGTAGGACAATGAGGTGGCAGAGAACTAGTGGAGATATAGGATATGGCCTAGCTAAAAGCTTGGGGAACACAAAAGCAGGATGTACTTCAGATCTGGTCACAGAAGGAGGAATCTTATCAGACTGCTGCTCCAAACTTTATTCCCAGCTAGTTAAGTTACTGGAATTCATTCCTTGAGAGGAGCGGCAATTTTTACTTGAGTGCAAAATCAAGAAATATTTCCCTGTATTGTCATTACGTCACCCTTCAGTCATCAGGAAATTGCACAGAGGAACACTTGCTGCATGTTCTTGTACTTTCCCTACATTTCTTTGATGGTCCAAGGATAGTAGTTATGTTGATTTCTCAGGTTTGTGGCTCTGTAAACAGCCAAGGACAGCACTCTTTCCAAAAACATTACCTGATTATTAAGCATGGTGGACAGAAAGTTCAAGTGTAGATCAGAGCTTTCCACTCTCACCTCAAGGACTTTGCTAACAGACTACAGCTCCCCTCTACCCTTCATCACTCCCAGGACGCAAATACCAATGTAAGGTAGCTGCAGAGGTGGTTTCTCTTTGTCATGAGGATTACAGATTATTTCAAGGCTAGGAAGCAATAAATACTGTATTTTTACTGATTTCTGATTACCTAATGAAAAGTGTTCCGCTTTTCATGATTCAGCTTAATAAGATGAAAAGATCACCCACCAGGTATACTTTCCACAGGGTTTGGTCTGGGTTTTTTGCATTTAGGTGTAGTAATATTAGTTTTCCAAAGTGTAAAAACTGATGCACTAGAACTATCTGAATGTTTGAGCAGGATCAAGAGTTTGCTCTCAGAAGTCTTCATAAAAACACCCTCAGAGGTTTGCCTCCTCCTCTGACTGTGCACTTGAACCTGCCCCTGGCAGAATCAACACTGGAAATTACTGCAACAGAAATGATTCTTTTTTGTCACATAAAAGGTAAAGAAGATAAACTTTAATAAAATCCAGGAACATATTTACCTTTGTACAAAGAAATTTAAAAATGCAGTCATGTTATAACTATGTATAGTTTTTCATAAATGTCCAGTTTGCAATAAGGTGTATTTAGAAACAAAATCTTCCACCAGGTCTCCCTGCAACATCTTCATAGCTCGCCAGTGAATGCTCCCACAGTTTTCTGGTTTGCCTTGAGGATGACTTAGCTCCTCGTTGATATAATCCAGCCAGAGGTCTTTAAAAAAAAAAAAAATCAAAGTTCTGATTAGATTTTGAGTAGATATTACTTAACAAACAAAGCAAGCCTAACTAGAAACTCTCTAAGTGTCTTTGATATTAATGCAATGGAGTTTACTTTGTGAAACTACGATCTCCAGCACCTTGAGGAGCAAAACCCTGGCTTCTATTCCCAGCTGGAACAGTGATGTCTTCATAAATAATGCAACAATAATTGAGCTGTGTACTTTCCTAGAAGGAATACTGCAGAAATCTTGATTATGATTATATAGCTCCATACTGTTCATAAATCCAAATTAAAAGTGATAAACATTTCTTATGCCAGCCAGTGCCTGAACTTGGTTTGCTCCTAATTGTGTTGAAACGATCCCAGTGCCAATGACCTTGGGCTGACAGTGGAGGGTCTCTGGAGTGTCCTGCACTCAATGGCACAGAAGAAATAAGTTCCACACTGTATGACAGCAGGCACAAGGGCAGAACAAACAGGTACCTTATGAAATGGATGGAAATAAAAGAGGCAGCAGTGAATGAATGAATAAATAATAAAAACCAGAATCCCCCTTACCAGTATTTGTTGAACCAAACTCCCTCAAGGCACGTTCATAGTATTCTCTCAGATGAAGCATTTTGCAGGATTCCTAAAAAAAGGAAGGTATTAAAAGGCCATTTATTTTGTACAGAAGTGAATCTGCAGCATGATTAGATTCTGATAAAGGAAGAGAGTCATGGCAATTACATGCACACACTGCTGAAGATTAGCTACCATGGAACTTGGGTTTGTATCACAGCCTGTGAATCAACTGCAGAGGACAAAAATTAACTGATCAGACTAACACCACTACTCAGCTGTCTATTTAGATCCCAAGTTAGAACTGTATTTTACAAACACAAAGCATTAATTGAATAGTCAACAACTTACTTGCTCCTTTTCTATTTGGATCATCTTCATGAAGAAGTCAAGTGAAAATGGACGATTTTCACACAGGCTGAAATAAGATAAGTGACTTTAGACTAAAGGAATTTTAACACATACCCTAGAATAAATCAGGTTTGAAGGTTGTTTTTTTTACCTGGTAAAGAGTCCCTTAACTTTCTTATAACCACAATTTCTGTAAGTCCAGTCAAGATACATTTTTTTCATAGTCACAGATTCAGCAGGTGTTGTGGCATGTAAAGATCTCTGCAAGTTCAAAAGGAAAAAAACACAAAATAAACAAAAAATAAGCCTATCATAACCTACAATTAAATGGCCCAATTAGTGCTTCTCCCTAGTTAGGCATCTGACACAAAGATCTCCTAAGCCTAAAATACATTTCTCCTCCAGTATTCCATATAGGTGGAACTGGCATTTCCATAAACCCCTTCATGCAGAGGGTTTCACAATACTCTATAAACAGCTGAATTCAAGCTTCTACCTGAAATATGGTTTTTATGTTGTAAATGGAAGGGAAAAAAACACCCAACATGCCAAGCAAAGAGAACGTTTTGCCCTACACTACGGAAGAAATCCATAGTGAAATTAAAGTTCTCATTCTGATCTTGACTTTTCTGTAACAAGACTCATGTTTTTACACAGATTAGAAAATTCTCTTTTTCATGCTTAGATAGCTATCTGAAAACAGAGGAAATATTCTACACCACAAAGTAGGAGTCCATCATTGGTTGTGCTTACAAACATAAGACTTAGAACATGGAAATGACATTTGTGCCTGTAAGTCTATGTCCAACTGGGTTTTCTTAATACATATACTTTTGCTTTGAATTCTTTGATATCAACACATCCATGAAGGAACTTCAGTATAAAGCATTTGTTGCATTTTCCAGCCATACACATTGTTCCATTTTATTGACACAGACATAAAAGTAGAATTTGATTAGCCAAGTACCTGGTAGAGAGCTTCTGTGTCTTCCTTGCTGTTTGTGCCCTCACTCCATTCCACCCAGAGGGTCCACAATGGCAAGGTGCCCTACAAGGTCAGCAAACACATCAAATGGCTGAAATACAGTGACTCTGATTTACAGAAACAGACAGCAACACAGCCATCAGGTTCTGTATTACCTGTTATAAATCACACCCTTTGGACACAGCTCTTGGAAAGACAACTTCGAACAGCACACTGAAATGACTTCTTATTTCCCTCCTCACTTACAGGATAAATCATCCTTAGCTGGACAGCTGCATTGCCAGGGATGAGAACCAAGTTCTGCATCACTGAGCACTGCAGTACACAGAGGTGATGTCCAGGAACAAAAAGGAGAGAAACCCTCCTGTTTCCTCACTCATTGTGCCCAGGGTTTGAAATGGAACAGAGAAGGAGAGCACACAGCTAATTCAATGCCTGAAATACCACACAGGCATTTGGTGTATCAGACAGTGAAGAAAGGGAAACACATTTTTCCATTAAGACACAAATACCAGCTCGCTACTTGGAGAATATGTAAAATGTCACCTGTAAGCATTCAAACTTTAAAAATCTGAAATTTAAGTGAATTGGCAATTCCTTAATACTGGGGAATGAAATTTGCATGTGAAACGTCAAGTTCTTGTTTCTGACCTTAAAGATGGTTAGGGATTTTCAATGCTTTGTAAACGAAACAAAAACAACAACAAAAAACCCAACAAAACCAACTCTCCCAAAAGGCAACAAACAAACAAACAAAACCCCCAAAACACAAACAAACAAACAAACCCCCACATGAACCAAAAACCAACCAAACCAACAACAACAAAGGAAAAAAACCCCAAACCAACCAACCAACTAACAACAAAAAAAATTCATCAGAAGTTTCTGGCACAAGACTAATGCATCTAAGTCCATTAAACCAGCACAGACCTTAGATTTCACATGTTTAATGGCTTCTTCAAAACACTGGGTCACATCATCGCTCTTCAGCTGGATCAGCACCTGCAGCCTCATCTGCCACGTTTCCACAGACTGGCCGAAGTTCTTGGTTGCAGCTTCTGCCACTTCCACAGCCTTCTCAGAGAGGTTAGAGTCCAGTAGGAGCTGAAGCTAAAACCCACCAGATATGGCTTTGTAAAAAAGCAAGGCTTTGAACCAATATTGTTCATCTTTGAGTCTACTAAAAATGGCAAAGACAGGCACACAAATAATGCAGGAAAGCCTCAGCATCTATTTCTTCTATGTCAGTTCTTACCCATTGTTTGTAGAGAACTTCTGAGAGCAAACTGGATTCATGGGCTTTGCTGAACACACTCAGTGTCCTCTCCAGCCTCTAGAACCAGCAGAGAAGAAAAAAAAGAAAACAAGCATTATTCCTATATACACCAGATTCCAGCATTCCAAGAAGCCCACTGGATTGTGTATCATGTCAGTAAATATCTAATTACACATTATGTGTTTAATGCTCTAGGTACCTGCAAACATTCCAAGATAAAGTGGAAATCTGAGCATTTACTTCTCTTCCTTAACGAGCAAAGAATAACATTGCATTGTTCTTATAGTGCAATACTAGGGAACCAAGTTGCACAGAATAATTAATTAATTCACTGAGTCACACATAAGCAAGGATGCATAATTAAATTACCCACGTGCCAGCACCAAACTTTGCTCAGACTTATTTGCAAGAGTGATTTTAATCCATCCTCTTCTTTGAACAAGCACAGGTTTGAAGGACATATCAGTGACTTTTTAAGACCCCCTTCAACCCAAACCATTCCATGATTCCATGATTAACAAGTCTGCAGTCTTAGCTTTCATCCAAAGAGGTCACTGTACTTTACTGACAAGGCTGGTTTATGCCAGGCAGGACACCTGTGAGCCTGGCACTAAAAGTGATCCTCCCAGATGGAGATTAAGTTATTTTTAATGATGGCCACAGGTATTTTTGATAAAATGTAAAAATATTTGTTAGTATTATTTCCTAATAAACTTTTACCTTTTGCTTTAATTCTTTACTGTTGGTTTTTCTGTTGTACCTCTCTAAGCAAAAAGTGATGTAACATTTCCACATGTCCTCTGTAGAAGCAAAGGCATAATATCACACTTTACAGAATCACAAGAATAAATACAAATACTTGTCTTTAAGAAATACAAAGATACAAATTATACAAAGTGTTAATGCCAACTTTGTTTTAAAATGTTGTATTACAAGAGAGGCCCTATATTTACAACATTACACTTTAAAAGGGCTCCCCAGTCCAAGCTGCAGGCAGTAACTCTTTGTAAAGAGCACCAATCTCTTAATTAGTTCTTTGCTCTTCAGTTGAGACTTTTAAAGATCCATTCCAACCCAAACTATTCTATGGCTTTAAAGGCTGTAGAGCAGCAAGTTTGAGACCACTCCCCAAACCCTGACAACCTCCTTTGCAAGTAAGAATGATACCAGAGGCTGAAGCTGGATATCCACTCCCCTGGCAACTCAAAACCACTGCTTACTCACAGCTCAGAGTTTCAGTTAAGCAGCTCCTCCAAGAGGATAAATACATTGGAAAATAACCCAAATAACACATAAAACAGATCCCAAGAGGTAGCTTTTAAGAACTGCTTGCCTTCTCTTAGGTATGGTAGAGTTTGCCATCACCTTCTTCAAGGCTTTGACAGGCTGCTCAAGTACCAGACACAAATGTTAAAATGCAGGCAGAACATTTCACCTGTTGGGACTGCTCTCACAGCTTCATCAAAGACTGCACAGCACCGTTCCTCATTCTGGGCCATTTCTGAGACTTTCTTCTGTTTTGTGGTGTTTTCTGTGGGCTGCAGGGACCCCAGCTCCAGCTCCCGGCGGGCCATGTAGTCCCATGTCAGGGGATCATCAGCATATCTGGCCTGCAAACTGAACACAACATGCTTGTAACTGCCCACAGCCACCATTCTTCACCTGCTGGTCTGTTTAAGAGGGTTGTCGTATTGCTATAGAAATGTAGTTAATCGCCAAGTAACCAAATGTCAGAAAAGAAATCTTTTTCTTTCTACAAGAGAAAGACAAAATATTAGCTTTTTAAAATATTGTTTAATATGGATATTCTCCAGAAATAACATGAAACAGACAGGGAGGTGTCAAGAGAGATCCTTCTTTTGACAGGAACAACTGGAGAAGCAAAAGACACAAAAACCCCACTAAAGTACACTAGGAAAATCCACGGTTCCTGCAACGAATTTACAGAAACTAAGTGCAATAATTATTCTGTAAGAACTATATTTTACCTAAATTTTCTTAGCAGCTTTTTAAGGCCCTTTCTGAAATTAGATACAAGTATCCTCCTCTAAAGAGCACGCTTTTGTTTTTCTTAAAGGACTTCACATAAGCCTTAACAGTATTTTCCTAGAGGAACAGCCTTTAGTTCTGAAAGTCCAGTCAATTCACTGCAAGTTAGAGAACTTGTAAGAATATGTTTCTTAAAATTCAAACCAAAATAAAATAAAAACACAACACAGAGCCACAACTCACCTTTCAAGGATTTCTTTTTGCAAATCTTGAGTAAAATCAAAGAGCTTTGCAATAGAGAGCACAGCCAGCTGGAACTCAACACCTACATTTCAAGAGAAGATAAAACTATCAAGTGGAGTAATTGCTGAAGAATTCCGTAACATATTACATTAATTGCACTTTGCATTTCTATAGCTTTGTTCCACATGCAAATTTAATCAGCACCTCATCTACTCCCTCACTTGGCTCTGGTACAAAAACACAAAATGCTCCACATTCAGTATAGATCTCCCCAAAGCTGCACAAAATAGATGTCCATGAATTGTGTCTTGTATCTCCACAACTTACCTTTGAAAATGCCAAGTGACATGACATAATCAGATCATTGTGAACCACCACCAGCCACTACTCACCTTACTATTTTTAGGTGCTTACATATCATTTGTAAGCCCATTTTTTCCAGTATTTCTCCAGAAAACTTAATTAAGCCAACTCTTGATGAAATTTCCTCTAATGTTCTTTTTCCCCACTAATTTTCAGTCTTCATTACTGTATTTTGCCCGGTCCAAAGTATATCATGAGTTCTCAAAGATATCTAGTTTGCAGTTATTTTACCCAATTCTCTCAAGAAAATGGCTGATTTTTATCAAGCCTGCTTAATTTAAAATAATTTAGCCTGGTTTATTATCAGTCTGAATTTTTGTTTTTGCCACTAGTGGCAGCTGATTAGTTGTGATCTGATGTTCAGCAAAGTAAAAAAGGAATGTAACTCTGAACTGTCCTTCAGTTTTCTTTTCTAAACAATCAAGTTTTGAGGCTGTAACCCAGCACTGGGCCTTTTCAGCCTAAAAGCTGCTGTGTTGGAAGACATTTCAGCTTGCAGGAAATATGCAGTGAGAACTACCAGCACCATTAATTTACACTCTGGCATTAAATAGGTTCTGCTGAAAAAATGGTGTATTTGAAAAAAGGATCTCAGTGTTTACACTGAAGCCAAGTCTATCAGCATTGCCTACTGCAGAACTGGGTTAAAGCTTACAATTTTCTTAATGAGTAAGTACAAGAAATATTCATTCACCTTTAATTTTCTGAGATGCATCCCTATAGACTATGCGAGCCATTTCCCCATTGAGAATTTCTTCAGAGTAATTGAATTCCCCCTGAAATATTAAGCATATCATTGAAGAAGTTATTGTTCTTTCTCAACTAACATTTCTGCAAACAGGGAAAGAAAAATCAGAAGATATTAATGGTTTTCTTCATGCAAGTCTATTTTTATGTAATTTGCACAAATCAGCTATAAAGAAATGAGGTAGGAAGTTTGACTTTTGCTTTCCAGAAATTACTGTTAATTTTCAGAATGGGTAATGTAATAAAAGAGTATACAAATGCAAAGAAAAAATAAATGTATGAAGTATTAGAGCTGAGCATCAGCAAATACTTGAAAAGCTCCACACAGGTGCAGGACATGAACAAAAACTTACTCTAAGCCATTGCTGAATAAACCATTAATCCAAAACTGTAAATTTCAACATGTAACACACAAGCAGACAATATCTCTTAAGTAAGTTTAGCTGCCCTACCAGGTCCATCTTTGCTTGTTCAAATTCCTTCTTCTCCTTCCTCTGTTTTTCAGCATGCATAAGCTCCATTCTGAAATACTGCAAGAGTGAAATAAAAACTAAATTACTGTGGGGATCAATCATAAAAATTTAAGTCCACAAACAGTGTAAAACAAGCTCTGAGGAGATACAAATCAGGACTTCACCACACCCCAACATGTCCTAGAGGGTTGGTTTTCGAAGGTTTGTGCACCTACCACTAACTGCCCTGTGTATTTGGCCAGAAATTTCCAACAGGTAGCAGTGATCATTTTTTAGTCATTCTTTAACTTGCCCCCCAAAGAAACCAAGTTCCTCAACAAAGATTGGGGACGCCAGACTGAGCCTGACAACTACATCCTAGCAGAGCTTAACAGTACCTTAGAAAGGAATTTTGGGGTTGTTTTTTTAAATATTTTTGACTTTTCCTGCTGACGGGAAAACAAGTTTTTCCAGTTGTCTCAGACAGATCTGGGAAACATGCTGAATTGATCTGCTCTGATTGATCAAGTAAGTGGTCACAGAAGAAAAACAGGAACTCACTTCTTGGTAAAGTTTGGGGCACTCTGGATGGAAGCGCAAGGCACGAAGGAACAAGTGCCTGGCACTTTCTGATGACAGTCGTGTCTCCATTTCCCACTTTGCTGCCATAATCCACAGGGCTGCAACAGGTGACACAAGTAACTTTATTTAACCTCATAACATGAGCTCAGCACCGGAATAAGACTGATTATCTCCCACGTAAACTGTAAAGCAGATAGGCACATCCAGGAAGTTTAATCTGGTTTAGCTACAGATCTAATGATGTCTTCAAAAGCTGAAAAGCAGTCATGAGCACTCAACTCAAATCTCTCACTTCTACATCTACTGGGTCCCCAGTCCACCTGAGAATTGGTCATTCTGACCTACTTCCCATCCCTCTATGATTGCTCAGCACAACCCCTGTCAGAGCCCTTCTCTTTGAAGCAAAGAACAGAGAGTAGGAACAGTTTAGCCCAACAGCTTGAACTGAGATCTACAAGAATTTAAACCAACACCATACAGTCTATGCTGAGGCATTTATGCAGCACTCACCGTTGTGTTATTTACCTGGTTTATTGGAATGAATGGCCAACATGGTAGAAAACACCTTACTGAGTTGATGCTTTGCATTCTGTAAAAAAACCAGCTTTGTTTCACCCACTCTGGTACTGAATTGAACCCCCAGCATCAAAGCTTCAGTAGGAAAGGTTACAAGCTGTAGTACAATTGCTCTGAAAAAGATGCTTCTCTGCTACTTTATCTACACTAGAAAGTTTCTCATATTTACTTAGTAGTAACCAGCATTTAAATGTCACTCCATTAGAACAGCATGGCTAACTCAAATTTTCTGAACTACACAGCCAACACAAATGTTGCCCAAGTCCCAAACCCATGGTTTCACTGCCCTCTTCTGAGATAATGATTGTATTTTCTTTTGGCCACCTTCACCACCATGCAAAGTCACCTTCTTCAGTACAGAAATGACAACACTTGAATCCTGGTAATAATGTGAAGCCTTGCAGAGATAAGTTTATCAACTACAAAACTGATAGAATTAGGCTTTTCATCACAGCCACTACAACAAATACTTGGAGCAAAATCACAATTCACAGACAAGTGAATCACTCACTCCAGAGAAGGCATAACCAATATTATGGTTCTCACAAACCAAACAGTACTCCAGATTTAACACAGTCAGCCTCACCTTTGCCCCTGCAAGCATCAAATTTCATACTAATTCATTCTCAGTCAAACTCTACACTTACATACATCAGTGAAAATCCCAAGCAGTTCCAACAATACTATCAGAATAATTTCAGTATTACACCATGCAGCAGTAAAATTTGTAACCCTATCTTTAAATCAAGCTTTGGATGTGTGAATAAGCACCAGTCTCAACCTGGGTAAGATCAGGATTTGAAAACTCACCCACTGCTTGCAAAATGCAACATGGGAAAGCCAGAGCTGGACATCATCCTGTTGGAAATCAAAAGAAGAGGAGAATCAACCTCACAATGTAAAAAATCGCTTGTACACTGAGAAGCAAACAAAACGCCCTTGGTCCAATGCAGAAAAAAAAGAATTCCAAATCTCAGTACAAATAAACTTACTTTCCATTTCCCTGTAGCTCGGTTGAACAGGCTGTGGACTCTATGCAGAATAGAGTGCTCAATCTCATCCTTCTTAAACGAATAACCAGTGTGCTAGGAGGAAAAAAAATACTAATTTTATTGCAATAGAAAATTTGGCATAAAGTATTTTGCACTCTTAACAACTGGCAAACTTACTGCTCTTCTTTTCTTGATCAGTTCCAGCAGATTAACTTCGTACTAAAATGGGAAGAAAAAAGATATTTAAAAGTAAATGTGGAGGACATAACAACATGGCAAGAAAAAAAACTACATCAACTTTGTTATAGATGATAAGGTGGACAACAGACATTACAGTCAGGAAAACACAAGCAGTAATTTTTGGCTGGGTCACTACATTTCTAAGACCCCTGGCCCTGCACAGGGCAGCCCAACAATCCCACCCTGTGCCTTAAGGCGCTGTCCAAACACTCCTGGAGCTCTGTCAGGCTCCTGGCCACAGCCATTCCCTGTGGAACCTGTTCCGTGCCCGACCACCCTTTTAAGAACCTTTTCCCAATACCGAACTTATTAATTCTCCTTAACTACAGTTTGCACAGCGTATCAGGGAACTGGGGGCTCTACATCCCTGGAGAGACAAGAAACTACAGGAAAAGATCACAAGGCGAGAGAAGCCTGACCTCAAACTCGGGCACCAGCTCCTGGCTACGCTTCATACTCTAGTGCCAAGAACCGCTCACAGGTGAACAGCAGGGACCAGGTGAGGAACGGTCTCCGCTTTCTGACCTGTTTCCAGCATGGGTCACTACAGAACCACCCGGGTCTAACCGAGCTGGGTCTGCACCAGGCGCTGCCCCGCTCTGCCCTCGGTGAAGCCTACCTGGATGTAATTAATGAAATCCTCCTTCCGCAGCGCTCTCCGCTGGATTTTGTACTCCAGAGCCGATGCTTTCCTCAGGACAGCCCTGCGGGAAGGGGAGATGAGCGCCCGGAGCGCTCCCGGCCCACCACGTGCGCTCACCCGCCCGCCCGGGCCCGGCCCCGGCC
>VWZU01012053.1:173716-184520 GCA_013397095.1 Sterrhoptilus dennistouni | reverse complement strand
CCGCCCCCTGCCCGCACGGCGGGGCCGAACCGCGGAGCCTGCACAGCCCGCACAGCCTCGCACAGCCCCGCACAGCCCTCACAGCCCCGCACAGCTCGCACAGCCTGCACATCCTCGGCCGGGATGGAAAGGACCTCCGGAGATCGCCCAGTCCAAACCCAGACAGGGTCACCTGCAGCAGGGGACACGCAGGAATGTCTCCAGAGAGGGAGACTCCACCATCTCCCTGGGCAGCTGTTCCAGTGCTCTGCCACCGTCCACGGAAAGAAGTTTTTTTCGTGTTGAGCTGGAACTTCCTGTTTTAGTTTATGGCCATTGCTCCTCGTCCTGTTGCTGGGCATCATCAAAAAGATCGTGGTACCATCCTCTTGGCACCAACATTGCAGCTAAACGCGATAGCATTGACCAGGCTCAGTGATGGGACATCAGTCTGGAACTGCTCCAGCACTTTGCTTCTTGGTGGGATTCTTCCAGGACAGATGGCTCTTTATCTCTCACATGGCACCTTCATTCTTTCCACCTTCCAAATTTTTTAAGAAAAAATTGTCTACTGTGAGGGTGATGAGATACTGGCACAGGCTGCCCGGAGAACGGGTGGATTCCCCAAGCCTGGAAGTGTTCAAGGTCAGGTTAGACAGGGCTTGCAGTCATCTAGTCTAGTGGAAGGTGTCCCTGCCCATGGCAGAGGGTTAGAACTAGGATGATCTTTAAGGCCCCTTCCAACCCAAAACATTCCATGGGTCTATGATTCTGAGAAAGTTAACAATAAAACCAGGCAACAGTAAATTTTTGTTTCCAAAATTAGGGATGTTTCAAAAATAAAAATTGAGATGGGAAATAATTTACTGAGAAAATTGCTTAAATGCATTTTATCCATAGCAGTACCTGCTGCTTATGCTTTTATTTGTCACTGTTGTCACTGAGCTGGTCAGCCACAGAACCAACCTCACCTCCAAAACTACCCTGTCACAGCCTTCGCTCCCTCCTGGGGGGAAAGGCAGGTGTTTGTCTCTGAAAAAACAAGTGCCAGGGGAAGAGGCAGCAGACTATGGGCAAGAGGGCTTCTGGCACAGAATTCATACATAATAGCCAAAAAAAAAGTGAGTGATTTTTCCCTTTATAGTTAAAAGTTTTAACAGGTATTGCCAAGTTCAGAGCGAGTACCTCAGCAATTGACTTTTGTTAAAAACACAGGTAAAACAAAATACTGTATAAGAACTATCAAGAACAGCAGTAATTCTTTTCACCTGCTGTGACTTGGATTTGTGGTGGCTTTTTTAAATTTTGGGACCAATAAAAAGAAAAAATAAACTAATTCTCTGTGGGAGAGGTATAGCAACTTTTCACTTTGACAGGAAATAGTGACATGATTTTCCAAGAAGTAACCAAACAGGAAAGCTACCAGGAAATAGAGAGGCACCATCCAGTCACAAGACCAAGAACTACAGACTGGTGCTGCATTCAGAAGCTGGTGGCCCAGGCAGCTCTGGATTGCAGCTGCCTTGTGCCAAGGGATCCCTTACCCATCCCACAGGGACAAGGGCAATTCCTGATGGAGACTGTCCTCCCTGGAGACTCCATTGTCCTACACAGGTTGGAGAGGGATTGGCAAGGCTGTCCCAGCACAGCCATCCCCACTGGTGAGCCAAAGCTTCAGTCCCTTGGGACCTAAAGTTCAGTGAGTTCACCTCCCACTGAGTTCAGCTTTCAGTAAAGCAGCAGAGCAGTCCTTCTCAGTGGTGGTGGAAGAGTGTTATTCATAATCACCAGTAACTTGATGATTATTTCGGGTTTGATATTTTGAGATGCACCAGTTCAAGCTGATTCTTATGCAAGTCCACAGATTTTACTAAAATAGCCCCTAAGGAGGACAGCATTGGGCATCAAAAGTAACATTAGCACACTAAATTGCTGAGCAAGAGTGTGATTGGAATTACAACTGGATTATTTAATTTCATTTGAGCATTTTTGCATTTGAGTGCGTGATTTTATACTAAAAAGCATTCTGCACTCTGTCATGGTGCATGTAGATCCCAACATATAAATGAGAACACTACATTCAGTGCAGGAGTTATGAATTGAAAAGGTAAATGTCAGCCATTACCTGAAAACGTCTGAAAAAATTCTGTTTCTGTCTTCTTGCTCTCCTCTCTCTTTTACCATTCAGCTCTTCTTTGGCTGAAAATCAGCAGTAACTGCAAAAAAAGAGACACCAACATAAAGAACACAGTCTTCTGAAACTTCTGTCAGTCTGAAAACACTGTTCTGTGATAAACCTACAGTGTTCTGCCACCTGAAGTCAGTCAGGAACTTTGAAACTCACCAAACCATCCATGACTGTTTTCATGTAGATGGTGGAGAAGTGTGTGTGCCTTCAGAGGCCACAGCAACCTCCACCTTGAATGTGCCTCCAGGAGAATTCAGTCCTGTGCACAGATCTACCAACAGGTCTAAGAGTTCCCCACACACTGATAACAATGGGTGTCCAACAAGGCCTCAGAAGGCATTAAATTTCTTCCTAGCACTTGTCAAAGCACCACAATATCATCCCATAGAAGCACATAGGGCAGAGCACAAACCACTCTGCAGGACCCATCACTGTGGGACTCAAAGGATCAAAGAATGGTGTGCACCAAAACAATACGCTCCCCAAGTTTCTAGTTTAGGGGCCTAGTACTTCCCACTCAAAACCACAGAGAGAACAATAAGATTTAAAATACTGAACGTTGTTGATGTCCTCACAGGATTATAAAAAAAAAAATAGATCAAAACCCGATTGAAAACATTTTTGTTCCCTCAGATATCCCTCCTTTCCTGTAGATGGAACAAGTACAAAAATAAAAATGCCTTTCCTTTTCTTTCCCCCAGCAAAACAATCCTTAGAACAATTAACATAACGGACTGTCAAAAGTGCTCATACCAAAGTGACAAACGCCGTGAGTGGCAGGCAAGCCCAGCCCGACCCACCAGAACACTGCATGCTGGATTTGTCATGCAAATCAAAATGGAACCTGACATGCTCTTTGTTCATTTCCCTTTCATAAAATCTACTTTAAATGCCTCCCATGTGCCTTGTTTTGGAAGCTGACATTCCAAATGCATCAGTGCAAATTAAGGAGGGATCCATTACCAATAAAGACGTCGAGATACAGAGAGTTTCAACAAATCTGATTGGGAAAACCGGAGAAACAACTGCTGCAGCTGGCAAATGCAGGGTCCCACAGTTTGCTGCTTTTATGAAGTCTCTTTAGAAAATCTCCATCAGTAGGTCCTTCCTTGAGGAGAAGTTCTGGCAAGCTGTCACAGTTTAATATTTATAGATTATGTCTGCAAGCAATGTTGTGTATTAGGGATAATCACAGTGGTTTTCCTTTAATTTTTGTCTATATTAAAATGTGTAATGGTTAATGTGCATAAGACCAATATTTAAATTACAAATTGATTTATATCTATCTTCTTTATTTCTGCTATTTTAGTACCTAAGTGCAGAAACAATTACAGCTTTTTAGAAGATGCCCCCAGATGTACAGTATTTTACAATTAACATGTACTTTATGAAAATGCCTTTTAAACAATGAGAGTGATGTTACGACCTCATGAAAAGAATTGGGAAGCTTCCACTGACTTCAGCTGAGCCAGTGGTTCGTCCCTTTGGGATATACTTTTAATAAAGCCCTCAAAGCATTTACTGAGCATGTGGGACTTCGATTTAAAAAAATATGAGCACATCTGTTAATAAAATAGTTCAGAATTTACTCTCAAAAATAGACCATCCCAAACTTTGGACTACATTAACTTCCTTCGTTTTGTAATTAAAATAATTTACATGATGATTTGGTTTCACCCCTGCCAAAACCAGCAGTCAATCTGAATAAATAGTGGTTTCATCACTGCAATTACACTCTGAGCATCCAAAAATTTAGATTTAAGACTTTGCAGTTGGTCAGTTGGACTGTTCCATACCAGCATTAATCCTGGTACATGTCCTAGACAGATGTTATTTTTTCCATTCTGATAGAAAAATGCTTGCCTTTGTCAATGCATTGCTTTACTCTTGCAGCTTGCTGGCACTGACTGTGCAACTTTAGATTTGAATCCCTCCTGGAATTTCATTCACTTACTCTTCTCTTTTTTTCAGCTCTAAGTGGTGAAAAATCCCCAAACCTACAAATATAAATATTTTCATTTAATGCCTTAACAGAACTATTATCTGATCCTTTACATATCATCTCTTTTAAAAGGCAGAACCTTTACTTTCTTCTCTGCATTGGCTCTGAACTTGAATTTTTATTAATCAGATTTTTCCTCCTACTCATTATGAGGCATTCTGTTTTGCCCCAAGATCTGAACATCTATACACAGGGAATTTCCAGTGAAGGGGAATGATGCCTCTGGAATTGTTTCCTTGCGAATTCACATCTGGCACTCAATATAAGATCCATCTGCTTATTCGGGGTCTCCAGGAGCTTGCACAGTAGTAGCTCTGAGTGTGCCTTTTAATTTGGTTTTGTCATTTGGCTGGTTGGTGAGTGGCTGACAGTCTGTCTGAATGCAGCAGGGCAGTTACAGCTAGTCAGTCATCATGTCCTAGTTGCCAACTCATAACCCAGTACAATGTCAGTCACATTTCAACAATTTTTAACTATATCAGTCATCTCCCCTACATACTCCCAAAATGTCAACAGCACAAAATATATTGCTTAATTATCTTTAATTTAATTTATTTCCTGTCTGTTGCCAGAGTCTGGAGAGCAGAGTCGGGCTAAGCTTAATTTACCTCACTAACCTGTCTAAGTTTCGAAGGGTAGGTGAAATTGTGGCATGGCCTTGGGTGACCTATGTCATAAGTAGCAATTTTGGGAAAGACAGAACTTCCTCAGAGCAAAGCCTTGTATCTTTTAAACACAAGAATATTGGTGCCAGCATCAATTGTATGGGTACAAAAAAAGACCATAAACTATACCACATACAGATTTATTTCTCCTTCCAAAAACTGGAATTAGGATTGGTCACAATTTGCCTCCTACTGTGTTTCTCACATCCTTCTATAGAGATGGTTTTGGCATGGTTAAAGTACTCTGAGCACAGTCATGACAACTACCAGTAAAACTACTTCTGCAGTATGGATAATTCAGATTATAGTGCGCAGAATCGTATCCTCCCAAGCAGCATTCCAAAAACAAGAAAAACTCTAGTAAAAGCCTTGTGAAGCAACTTCTGGCATATGAAGCCCCAGACAACATGAAACCCCTGATAACTCCTATGAAACATTTAGATAAGTTTTCCCATGTGTGAATTTTGTCTATCTGTGCTAACAGGTAAACACTGGGAACACAGTTTCTGCCCTGATCTTATCCTTTAAGTAACTGATGGTGATAAAATTCCAAATTCTTACTTTAATAATCTGTACTTGGTTAAGCCACAAAAGAAAGAATTGGTCCCAGTTAAAACTTATCCCTTACTTAAAGCTGAAATTAATTAGCTAACTAATTCAGTTGACGTTTTATTTTACTGTCTATTGACATGTTCTTTGATCCTCCAATATTTTTCTTTTTGAGTGATTGAAGGTTTCATTCTTGCACTGTCAACAGACCTTTTGTTCAGAAACTTCTATTTACATCTGTAACTGACTTAATTCTCAGATCTTCCCAGCAGTTTCTCTTTGATCTCTGCATTTCTGAGTTTAATCATTAAGTTTGCATCTGAAGAGTTTCAGTTGCCGTATCTTTCACAGTTTCCGGGACTCAATTAAGAGAACACAAATCCTGAAAGTTCACTTAGAATAATTTTTTTATAGTCCTGTGTACTACACATACTGCATCTCTGAAATTACAGCACGAACTAGAATGATTCCTAGTTCATTTCCATGTCTTAAGTATTTAAATTTCAGGATTTGGCATGGAATTTTTTGTTGTTGTTGTTTGGGGTTTGTTTGGTTGGTTGGTTTGTTTTGTTTTTGTTTTGTTTTGGGGTTTTTTTGAGTTTGGGGTTTTTTGGGGTTTTTTTGTTTTGGGTTGGGTTGGGGTTTTTTGTTTGTTTGTTTTTTGTTTAGTTAGTATATTTCTGGTTTTACATTTTAATCATCTTAAGAGATGTCCTATCTTTCAAGAGCAAATCAATCTATTGGGCTCAGGCTTTTCACAATGCTTATGCAACTAGTTTTAGTCCAGTATCTCAATTCTAACGATAAACAATACTGCTAAAAAGCCAGCCACCAAGCAAAAATAAACCATTAACTGAAAATCAGGAAAAAAATTTCCCTGTAGAAGAGTCATGAAAAATACAGTAAAACATCACTAAGAGAATGCCAAGAAACAAGTCCTAAGCAACACTGACTATTAATTGTCACTGACTGTTCACCATGTGAAAGCAGAATGCAGGTGACTCCCTGGTGCAAAACATTCTGTGCATTCACTTCTCACTCCCTGCAATAGCTCAAGACACACGAGCAACCTGCCGGCTGAAAGCTGTGCATTGTGGGTGCATTAGGATTTCCTGAAGGCCAAGTTCCTTGAGTGCTGCGCTCCTGGAATACATTTGAGTAGCTCTGTACAAAAGCAGTCCCCAGCCAAACCCGTGAATGAGAATCACAAGTGGCTGCTCTGTCAATCTCCCCCCCTCCACACACGGCATTCATGGCTACACTTGGGTTGCTGTGTGGGATCCTGACTCTTCCCTTTTGCCGTGCTCCACAGTGCTTCCCTTACAGGAAAGTTTATTTTCTCTTTGCTGAGTTCCTTGCTTGTTAAAGCAGGGCAGCACTGTACACTAATATGCAGAAAACACAGACTGAAACTGAGAGCCCCCACCCCGACAGCAGCACAGCCCTGCCATCCCAAACACACCCAGCACCCCACCCGCTCCCAGGCTGTTACTCAGAGAGCTGAAACTGCTCCTGTGCTGCTACTCAGAGAGCTGAAACTGCTCTCATGCTGTTACCCAGAAAGCTGGAATTGCTCCCTTTCTCCAGGTGCAATATTACGTAGCCTCTGTTTACAAGAGTCTGGGAAAAAAAACACTTGTGGGTGTCAACTTTAGTTTTCCAAGTAGGTAGGGAAGAGTAGCTTACCTAACAAGTTCTGTGGCCAATTACTGTTGATCTACATCAAATCAGGCTGAAAATAAAGAACGACTGAGTGAGCTGGGGTTGTTTAGCCTGGAGAAAAGGAGACTCAGAGGTGACCTTATCACTCTCTACAGCTTCCTGAAGGGTGGTTGGAGACAGCTGGGGGTTGGTCTCTTTCTCCAGGCAGCACTGACAGAACGAGAGGACACAGTCTTAAGCTGTGTCAAGGGAAATATAGGTTGGATATTAGGCAGAAGTTTTTCACAGAAATAGTGATTAAATACTGGAATAGTCTGCCCGGGGAGGTGGTGGAGTCACCATCCCTGGATGTGTTTAAAAGGAAACTGGATGTGGCACTTGATACCATGACCTAGAGGTGTTAGGGCTGGGTTGGACTCGATGATCTTGAAGGTGTCTTCCAACCTACACATTCTGTGATTCTGTGATATGAACTGAAAAATTAATCAATAACTATTGCAGGTCAAGTTAACTCAGCACCTAGTGAAGTTTATTTGTGTAAATGAAAGAAAGGGGTGCCACTGAAATGGGTCTGGGTTTGGAGTACAGTGACACAGGTGGGACCTTCCCATCTACACATGAGGTGTTTCTGTTTGTGTAGGGTCTGGAACATTTGTGGTTCCTCACTTCTCTCATGGAAAACCTGGGTTTGGGGACAGGATGTGAGAAGGGGAATCTGGATGGACACCCAACCCTGAACACCCAACTCCAGTGCTTTACCAGTGGAGAATAACAATGTCCCCTAATGAATACTGACCCTGGCTTTCATGATGGCTCAAATCTGGAACCAATCCTTAACAAAGACTGACCAAAAGTTTACATATTTAGCTCATAAGCACTCTTTTGTTCCAAAGTTACGTGTAATATTAATTACCCAGAAGATAACCTGAGCTGTAGCAGTATTTAGTTAGCTACTATCAATCTATATAGATAGATTTATGTTTAAAGATGTGAGGAAAGCAGTATAAATATACTGACAGAACCTTCATTTAGACTGAGTTCCAAATATACAAGTGTTTATTTCTCCTTAATATTCTTGTGAATATTCTTATGCTGTGACACAGTAATTTGGAGGACTGGAAGCAGCCAAGTTCAGTAGTGTGGCCATGGGGGTTCTAAAGGCATCCAACAAAATCATGTAATTGGGAAATTAAACAAAAATCCATAAAGTGCTATAAAATATGCATGTTCTTTTACATATGTATCTGAAGGGGCAAAAATCACTGCAGTTCATCCATTAAAGATGACAGGAATGCTGCGCACACACAGACTGCCAAAAAGCCATAGGAAAAAGAGATTTACAAGTAGCATATGCTTTCAATCTGCAGGAAACAAATCTGATCTTTTGGATATCAAATGCAAATCCCACTAACAGGATGTGAAAACAAGAATGGATTGACCATCTCATGACCGAAAATCTGACATAGCATGACAGCACCTCTGCCACCTACTTCTGCTTTTTTGTCAGGGTTTTGTTCCAACAGCACTCCTGGTTTGCAATTGATTGTTTATTCCATTTATCATCTTAAACTTATTAAACTGCCTTTTTCCTCCCCTCCATTCTGTCAGGGTACATTTTATCTTTATGGCAGAAGATACAGTATTATAATCTACTATTTTAATTTAATATGTTTATGTCCATTTCAGGCAGGCACACTCTATTTCACTGCATCTTTATTGGACTACTTAATTAGAAAACACATTTTCAGTGTCATTTGCTAAATATGGCAAACTTTCTTGTTTTCTGATGTAGATGTACACAAGAAAAATATTTTAAATTTTGGGGGTTTAATAAATGCATCTGTAAAATCCATAGGGGTCTATTATTACCAGGCAGGTGAAGGACCTCACAGTCTCACACCATAACTCATTTCTTCTGAAGAAACTGTTATGATTTCCGTCTTTATAAAAAGAAATTATTTCTTTTTTCTTGCTTCTAATTGTGCAAAATAAATAACAGTTACTTGCTATTCTGTGCCCTGTGCTCTTTCTAGCCATCTATTCTGTGAAGCTCCAAATACAGAATGAATCATAGAATCACAGAATGGTTTGGGTTGGAAAGGATCTTAAAGATCATCTTCCAGCTTGTGCCATTGGAAGGCTGCCCTCTGTCTCCTCCCAGTTCTGAATTTTAGAAGGATGACCCACCAGAAGCAACAGAGGCTTGGAAGCAGCTGGGAGGAAACAGGAATAAATTAGGCAATAAACAACTTCCAAGGACTGAATTGCAGTTATACAGCATTGAGAAGCCTTTCTCACACATAATTCAATATTGATACATTTTGTCACTTGTAACAGGCTGTCACCGGCCTCAAGCTAAGCCAAACACCAAACATCAGAACTATCACCAGAAGTCTCGGGTATTATGAGCAAAAAAATTACATGTAATGTCCTCAAAAATGTGCAGTGCATCAAACACTGCTGCTGCCAGGAGTGAGAGACTGGCATGAAATGAAATATTGAGCAACAACAAGTGGCTGTAGAGAAATTGAGTAGGAAATAGGAGATAAAGAAGCTGGAATACTAAGCAGAGACAATTATGATAAGCAGGATAAAATATATAACAGTATTGTTTAGAGGAAGAAAACACAACATAGGTAAAGTGGTGACAACAATGAATTTATAAAAATGTAAGGAAATTAAGGCTGAAGCAAGATATTGAAAAGCTTGCAGGTATAACACCAATGCCTGATGAGGGAAGGAGGGGGAGGAATAAAAGATAAGGGAAGAAAAGATCTTTCCAGAGTGAACATGAAAGATAAATGGTACAGCAGAAAAAGCAAAAAGAGGGGGATAGTAGTCAACAAAGACTTGTTTATTTGAATGTTTGGGGTGTATATACATATAATTTCGTTAAACATAATGTAAGGGACAAATGAGACATCACTTTAGAATCTCTATTGATAATGTAAGGCACGTTTACAGCATGAGTGACTTTGATAGATGGTTTTCCTCTTAATATTTATCACTAAGTTCATTTCTCTTAACACTAGAAATTGGAAGATAAACAGAGATGGTGGGGTGCCAACACCACAGCTGTATCTGGTATCAGAATTCAAGGCTGTGTTTCACGCATAGACCATTCTTACCTACCCTGCACAATGATCCCGGAGAAGTTCTGCAGAGGAAAGCAAACAGAATGGAGCGGCCGCCGAAGCCTTTTGTGCATGAGCTGCCGCTCTGCTGATAAGGCGGTGATTAAATGGAGGCGCTGTTGGATTTCCCCACGGCGGGTCGGGCCCGGTGTTTTCTCACACACGAGGGGCTGCCCTGACAGCGACCCGGCCCCGTCGCGGCTGTCAGGGCTCCGGCCACAGCCCGCACTGCCCTGGGGACACAGGAAGAGCTGATGAGCCCAGAGATACTTTATCTCATTATTGGAGTCTCCCCGCACCTATGGGCAACTCCTTGTGCCAGCCTCTGAGGAAACCTCACGGCTAGCCAAGTTAAACCTATGGCATAGCAGCAGGACCTCATGGCCGACCCAGTACAACCACGTTCACCACAAAACCGATACCGATTTATACCTGAGCTTCTAATTTTGACAAATTTAGCTCTTGAGCTCTGCGGACAGCAGGGCGGCCCCTCAGGCGAGAAGGGGCATCAGCCAGCTGGGGGCAGCGAGAGATAGCATAGAGTGTCGGGGGGTACAGGCAGAGCCGGGAGGGCACGGTGGACACGGGAGAGGCGGGCCGGGACAGCCCGGGGGTGGGAGCAGCC
>VWZU01012053.1:141688-172664 GCA_013397095.1 Sterrhoptilus dennistouni | reverse complement strand
GGAAGCGCGGGGAGCGGGGCCGGTGTGCGGGAGGGAGGCGAGAGGCGCCCGGGGCCCGCGGGGCGGAGGGCGAGGGTGTGTGTGTGTGTGCGTGCCCGCGCCCAGCGATGAACTTGGTTCTCAGTAGCACTTCCCATTAGCCTTTCGGAGCGGCTGGTTCCCTTCCCTCCTCCAGCAGCCCCTGGAGGCTCTGGGCAGTGAGGGGCGAGGGGGCCCTTTCCTTTTTGGCCTCTGCCGTTTGAGCCCCTTTGCAGGGGCAGGACGCGATTAAGAGTTAACTGTACTTGGTTTTTCTTTGTTCGGCAATAATTTTCACGTAGTCGAGGTTTCACATCGGAAATTCACCTTTGCGACCCAGGCATCCCCCCTGTGGCATTTCCACTGAGGAGGAGAATTCCCCTGAATTCACCAGAAAGTTGTTTGTGGAAATCTGGTTTAAAAGCACAGCGTAGCAGGAAACTTAAGTTGCACTAAAAGATTTCTGTGCAGTTGCCAGGATTTGAAGGGAATCTTTAATGCCCTACTTGAAGACATGATCTTGTTTTGGGATTGGTGCTGTCAATGCTCACACTTGCTGTAGACGGTGTCGGTGTTGGAGTTTTTGGTGTAGTCTCGAATAATGTGTGGCCGTTTGAGTCTCAGTCCTTTTAATAACACTCTGTGTTCAGTAAATACTGCGCTGCAAATGGGTCAAGTGGCAGACTTGAGTTTTAAGAGCTTTTCTCAGTGTCAGTGCCCGAGGTGGAAAAAATTCTTCTGCCCATGGCTCAGTGTGTCAGACAAGGGAAGCAGAGAGCTGAGCAGGTGGGGGTCAGGAGGAGGATACAGTGTAGATAAACATACATATATATACATAATATGTTAACCTTGTAGTGCGAATATCATGGGAAAACTGCAGTGAGTAAATACTGGATTTAAAAAATCCTAACGTGTGTAATATTGAATCACATTCTTCCTGACTGTTTTTGTCCCTTTTCAAGGTCATATGCTAGGAAAAGATAAAAGATTTATTTTAAGCTTTTGCTGAGTAATACAGACTTGTGAGACATATGTCTCTCTGCAGGTTCAAGAATGTGTTTCAGAATTTTTCCACTTGGGAAAACTAATGTTGAAGCAGCAATGCCTTGCCTTTAAATGAAATTACATCCTTGTGAATGTAACTTAATGTTTTCATACATTAAGAAATTATAATTATGTCATGGGATTTTTGAGACTGAAAAATCTGGGATGTCTTTTTCAAAGTTGTGACTGCTCTGTATTTCACTTTGTGGCAAAGTGCACATATCTTAATTTCTTTCTTTTATCTTGATTTGAAAAATACAGATTTTATTGTGATAATTTGCATTAAGTAGATTTTCACTGGCTTTCACCAGGCTTCTAAAAGGAAATACTGTGATAATTTTAAGACTTCCTTCTCTAAGAGTAATACATCTCTTTAATTATGTGTTCTATGGGGTCTTATGTTCGTAACTGTAGAAATAAGGCTGAATCATATCTTTAAAAAGGGGTGAAGGATATTAAAAACTGTCCTTTTCTACTTCTATTTGTAGAATTCCACACAATAAGGTTTCCAGCTATTTGAAATAAATGTTTTGCAGTCATATGAAAAGAAAATTTTGTATTTCTTTAAAATGTTGTTTTCTTTATGTGGGGAATGGAGTGTTGCCAGCCTTAGTGTGGACATCAATACATTGTCTCTTCTTTTTTTCTCTCCACTTGACGTGTATTATCAAGTCATGTTGAAGTTTTTTGCTGATGTTACTTAGTATAGTTGACTTTTATTTCAGTTTAGATATGGTGTATTTCACTTTAGTTTGGAATTCTTGTTAGAAATAGCCTCATCCAGACAAAATCCTTCTTGTCTTGACTTAATTGGTTAAAACTAAACTGAAGATTCTCCTCTTGTCTGTAGGCAAGTCTTGATCCTTCGAATGTTGATTTTCAGACATGTTTGAGATGATGCTGTGCTTTAGTGTCGATTTTGTGAACAATTGAATTATTTTCTCTCCTTTTGCAGTTGGAAATAGTAGTTGCTTTACTCAAAACAACTTTAATTTCCCACCTTAGAATGATCCATAGAGGATCATAGTCAACTGACAGTTCCTGTTCTTGTTTCAGTACCTGCTGCAAGTGACCTTGGTACTTGTCAGAAGTGTAAAGCAATCAGAATCCACATTGTCTGACTGTGTAAATTTATTGTGCTATTTTGGTATTGTAGCAGATGTGTTCATTAACTTCATGAAGAAAATTTACCTATATGACCATAGGTTATATGTTGAGCTATTTTTTCTGCCCTTTAATGACATAAAGCCTGTAAGAAACACATTTTGGAAAGCAAGAGCAATCAGAGTTGAGTTGGGATCCCTGGTTTGTGGCACCTTAGACAAGAAGTTGCTTCGTGTTGTAGAGGTGGTGAGGCGACCTTGAATGTGGTAACTTGGAGTTATTTGGACATTGTGATGCTTCACTTAATGGCTTTTGTGATAATTGTTTCAAAGTAATTGCCATACTAAGTTAGATACTTTTTCTCATTATAAGACTGTCTTACTGCAGGTATAAGTTATATTGCATAACATGTGTTCCTTTTTCTTAGAACCAACACAGATATACAGATTTCTACGTACCCGGAATCTAATAGCAGTGAGTAATTGGTTTTATCACTCCTTTACTTTGCACTTGTAGAAAATTTTAATTAAAGCATAACCATTTTCTATTTTTTCCTCCCTGCAGCCAATATTTTTGCACAGAACTCTCACTTACATGTCCCACAGAAACTCCCGAACAAATACCAAAAGGTAAAATTGTTTTTGTAAAGTAATCCTAAAATGTTCACCAAGTAGCAGAAGTCCAAAAAGCAGTGGAGGGTGGCCTCCTGTTTTCTTTTTGAAGAACTTTAAAATGCAGACTTCAGTGTACAGTTGATTTCTGAGACCTAAGAGATTTTTTTGCAATGTTAAGTGTATGTGTAGCTTTATCCTTGTGACTTCTGTGGATACTGGGAGTATTCAAATGTGGAGAACTATCTGCAGAATCCTAACTGATTTACCCGTGTTTGTTTTCTGTTTGAGAGAACTTAATAAAAAATACCAAAGAAAACTGTTACATCCCTGCGCTTGTAATCATCAATGGTGCTCAATCATAATCATATGAAAGATGGTATTTTAAACTGTAACCTAACCACTTGTTTTTGAAAAAACCAAAACCCAAATACAAAACTATTGCTTTGTTAATTAGTCTTGAGAGAATCCAGTAATTATTTGGTAGTTATTTTAAAAGGTGGAAAATAAAGCAGGTCTATTTATAGTATTTTAGAAGAACTCCAGAAAATACTTTTAGAAGGTTGCTCTGAACTGGATACACGTGAGAGATACACATGGGCTTCAGTTTTGATACTGCAAAATAGTCATTCCTGTCATGTGAAGTGCAACAGCTGCCTGTCAGAGGACCTGAAAACACAGAAACACTGCAGAGGGGACAACTGCAGTGTACATTATTTATTAGCAGAATCACAAGGCCCTTCCAGTTACTTCCCCTTCACTGAAAATCCTTTGTTACAGTTTAGACTTCTTTTGTAACCTGAACATTTAGTTTAAAATATTTTAGCACTGAAGTTCTTATCGCTTAGAAACAGTTGCCGTGGGACTTAAGTACAGCAAATATGCAACAAAATGTGATTATGCAGACAATTCTAGTTTAAACTTCCTATTTATATCTCAGGGAGGTAATATTTGCATGATCTGTTGATCAATAGAATTTGCATATTTTTATTTAAATTAAAGGAGCTGCTTATGGCATTATTGGATCTCTTGGATATTGTTTAATGTTCCTCTATGGGTTTTAATGGCACAATATAACTTCCTTAAAACTGAATCCATAACAGACAACTTCAGGTACTTAGAACACGTAATGATCAGCTTTATTATTTTTTTTAACTTGAAGTTGCAGCTTACTTTTTCTTACAAAAGTTACCAAAATTAATTTTTTGCATATTTTAAAGTGAGTTAGAAAAAATATTTAAGAAATTATTTTCAGGCTGTTTCGGTTTTTGTGGTTTAGTTTTGTTTGGTTTTTCTAACTAGAATTGTACTACAGTAAGTTCTTGCTTATAACTTAGATTAATTCGTTATTGATTGAAGTGTGTATGTTACCTGAAAGTGTTCTGTTGGAGATCTGCTGTGCTTGCTGGGAAGCAAGAGACAATTCTTTGCCTGTGCATTGTTATCCACTGTTCCAATTTCCAGTTGATTCAGCTGCACAAGTAATGCTTGGTTTCTGTTTGAAACATTTTACCAGTTCCCTTAACACTTTGTTTTAGAACTCTGAGTTTAGTTGGGAGGTGTTCTATTAACAGACAGATTACAGCTGCTTCTTTCAATAGTTCTGACAATGCTGACTTACTGAAATCATGCTTGTCATTAGGAAGATTAAATAAAACATTTCAGTATGTTTTCTTTATAAAAACACAATAATGCAACAGAAGTGAGCAAGCATAGTTGAAAGGGAAAAAGGCAGAAAGTAATTGTGAAGTGTGTTTCCCCTGGGTTCCCTCTGCTCTTTCCATGCTCAGTTGGTACTGTGGCCTTTCTCTTTCAGCCTACTTAAAACCACAGAAGTTGTAATTTAAAGGTAGTTTGGGCTTAGAGATTGGCAAAAGAGTCTGAACTGCACTTCCTGAGGGGATTAGCAGGATCTTTTTTGCTGATCTGTGCTGGTAAATACTCACAGATATGCACAAGACCTGAATCACTATTCAACACAAGTACTTAAGGTCTATGATCTTCTTGTTTTGGTGAAAAAGGAACTTTAAAAGAGAGAAAATATCTGAACTAGAGAAGATCATCTTGAGGATTATATTAAGAAAAGTCTGTATTCTCATTTCACTACAGTGAAAGTGTTAGTAGAGTTCTTTCTCTTTGCAAAGAAGTCTTTTCTGGAACTGCAGCACTGTTAGCCTGCTTATGTGGATATACAAGTACGTTATTTATTCCCCTGGAACTCCTAAATATTCCCATTGTTAAATTGTTGGTAGTTGTTTTGATTGCCATTTCAGTAAACAGTATCATAAGTAAAATATAAAGAACTGATCTCCAAACTTAGTATATCTTACTTAAGGCATAGTAACTCTGGCTCCACATCTTCTATCTCCAGCTCTGTGGTAGTCTGAGAAAAATGCCAGATAGACTTACCACGTGGAGGTAGGGAACTAAAACTGCATTTTTTACCAGGAAATTATTGATATTGCTTCACGTGTTTAATACTGAGAAAGTGTTTAGAAGACCTCGAATGCTTAGAGCATAGGAGAATGGTCATAGGGAATATTAATGGGCATGTGTCAACCTGGCTGAAAAGGTGTTGAAGTTGCTGCTTGTTGGAGAGGTGATGGGCTTTGGTCAGCTGATGGAGAGCTGAATTGCACTTTGTGTCTCTGGGTCTGTCTTCAGGTGTCAGGATATTATTAGAGCAAATGATGGTGTTGGAAATAAGTTAGTAATAGTATGCTTCACATGCAGTATTTGGATAAAGGAATAATTATATTATTTATTGGCAAAATAATGGCATGCTATGTTGTGACTTCTAATACTTTGCTAATTATTGCTTTTCTTGTCTGGAATAAGAGTGGGTGGAGAAAGGAATGTACAAGATGCACATACTTGTTACACAAGTACATGCTGTCTTGAAAATCCTGAGTGTGAGGGATGGTTATTACAAAAACTTAATTTTGTCTGTTTTGCATGGGAACATGGTAACATAAATAGTCATTCATTTTAAAGGAATTTCTGCTCTTACAAGTTAACTTCAAAGGCAAAAATTTTTTATTGGTTGCTATTTTTAGTGTCTCTGAAAGATTTTTTTTTTTTAAGGAGTGCTCTCTTGTTTTGACTAATCTGAGTCTGGATTTAGCAAAGGTTGTGGCACTGTTCTTTATGGATCAATAATAGTCACATACTAAATACAGGTTTTGTCAGATGTTAGTATATCTTATGAAAGATTGTTAAATTTCCCCCATTGTGGGATCATGTTTGTCTCTAAGCTGGTTTTTAGCTCATATTCTGCTCATGACATAACTTCGCTCTAAATCTGTTTTAAGCAATTCCTCAGTTTGGAGAAAGCCCTCAAAACTTACTGTTCTGCAGAACAGTGGCTGCAGAACAGTTACCTTAGAATCTGAACTTTAAACAAATTGCTCTGTTCTTAACATCTCTTGCTTTAAAATCGAGCACTGCAATGTTCATTTTAACAATCCCACGTTTTAGTGTAGGTGAGTCACTTCTTCAGTCTCATATGTGTGACTCCTGGGCTGAGTAGAGCTTTGAATCAATGATTGTTTACTACACAAATCATAATTGTTTTTCTCCTTGTTATCTGAGCGCAGCCCTGTCGTTTTTGTTGCCCAATGTTGCTGTTTAATCACCATGTGATGTGTAACTCAATCATTCACGAGCATTACATGCTGACTGTGGACAGAGTGACATCAGTGTTTCTTCAGTCAGGGTATTTCTGTAGACAAATGCTTCCCACTTCCCCAGAGCATGGTGTTGTTCCCTCTGCAAGAAATCCAGTGTTTAGCAATCGTTTATGTTCGTCTTACTCCATTTCTCTAAGGCATAAATGTAAAGGAAAGGTGCCTTTGCATCTTGCATTGTCGCTGTAGTCAAATGCAATTTTGTGGGCATCTAGATCCAAGTATTAACTTGCCCTTAATGAAAAATTGAGAGAGACTGTTCTGTAACATGTTGAATAACTTCTGCTCATGAGTGAGCTTTATTTAGCAATGAACATGAAATCTCATGTTGTATGTATGGTAGAACAGGCTGAACATACAAGCATGAACAGACTGATGTCAGAATTACAGAGAGGAAAGATTTGAAGCGATTATTCTCTATGACATTGTTGTCATTGATTGTATTGTCTCCTGTTTCCTGTGAGTTTCTCAGAGGTAGCTTCCACATTCATTGCTCTTTGCATTGTGTCCATTTAATAGAAATATGTGGAGAAATAAGGGGTTTAATTAGGCTTTTAACTCTTTTGTCCTACAAGATTTTAAGTGTTTTTCATTATGATAAAAATTAAAATAGTAATGATGGAGGGGCTGACATGTCAATTCCTGGTATGTATGAATGTCAGTAAAACAGGAAGATTTTCTTTGACAAAGCTGAAATATGGTTAAACATGTTCTCTGCAAGGGTTTCAATATGTTGCTATTAAATGAAACTTCTTAGGAGCTGTAGGATGACTGTTGCAAGGTCTGGGTTTACTTCATTGTATTATTTTTGATACTACTTGAGAAGCAGTTGTGTCCCTTATAACACAGGCATGATACTAGTTTTAAAAAAGTATATATGTGTCTAAAGGGTGTTTTCTGAAGAGGAGGCTAAAATGGTATATATAGACAGTTTTACGTGGAAAATCAAGTCCAAGCTCAAGCTGAATACATTTTCTTGCTCTGAGTTGTGGATATAGTGGCTGTGTAAAACTATTCTTTTTACTTTTTCTTCACAGGAAAACCTTCAAAGTAGATGACATGTTATCAAAAGTAGAGAAAATGAAGGGAGAACAAGAATCTCACAGGTACTGTCCTGCTGCATAATTATTTATGTGTGTGGGTACAAATGAGTACATGCATGGGCTGAATCAAAAGTCCCTTTGACTGATAAAGTGCAAGTGATAAAGAGTCATTACTCAAAGCAAGGCAGTGCTGTTTGAAACGTTGCTTCCAGAATCTTAAAATGTATGTATGCTGGTCACTTAACTTGGAGAAAAGCAGTATTGGGATAAACTCAGTATTTGTTGTGGCGTCTCTTAAAACATGTATAGAAACCTCAAATAGGTATTTGCCTTCACTTTGTTTTTGAGAGTGTCAGTCACATCAATAAGTAATCTGCGTGTGTTGAAATTGAAAATAAAAAAATGAAGTAGATTTGGGAAAATATGAAGTTTTATTACTTGGAGTTTATGTTGTTGTATCCTTGCTATTTTTAACTTATCCTTTTCCCACAGTGTTTGCAAATCATTAGACTACTTCAGAGGCAGCTGTGCTAAATACAGTGTAATCTGAAACAAACTTATACATTTTGTGTTCTAAGAGGTTTTATGGATTTACTGTATATTATTTTTCTTAATTATATTTTGCTCCATATATTGTGGTTGGTTGCTTGGTTGAAACAACATAGAACATTGATTTGTGTGTGTTGGTTTTTGTGCTTTCAAAACTATCAAAAATGTGCTTTAGTGTGGAAAAGTAAAATGGATGAAATGCAAGTTGGTATAGATAGAATCCTTTGAATTCTTGAGCTGTTGGGCACTTCTGTTGATAATTTCAGAGCTCTTGAGAATGTTTGTGTTTAAAAATAAGTGTGGAGTGTCAGGTTGTATCTGCCTGAGAAGAAGGTGAATAAAATTGTGTCTGCTGGTGTAGTGGGACAGATTGTATTTTGTTCAAGGTGTACTTTGGAAATACTATGTGGTTTTGGGACCTTTTTAAATCTAGATTTATGAATACTTGTTTTTAAGTGGAAATATGCCCTGAATTTTACGATTTGAAATAAGATGGGTCTACAGTCAGCAGAATAGTCTAGTATGTGAAACAAAACAGATGCAATTATTATTTTGATGGCATATGTTATGAATGATATGGACTTGATGTAACTGATAGTATTTATTTCTAAAGGTGCAGTAAAGATTCTCATTACTGAGCTTAAAAAACTTACTGGTTTGGTTTTCTTTTAATCTACACCAAGCCTGTGGTTCAGGGTGAAATTCTAGAAAATCTCCACCAAAGCTGAACTCTGCTGCTGATGACTGTCCAACAAATGTATTTGCCTTCCTGTGAAGGCAAGATCTGTCTTCAGGCAGTGCCCCTCTACTGCAGTGTTTAAATTTTTTTTTTAACGTATCAAGTCATAAAGTACACAGAGAGAATGAGTCTGCAAAGAGAAAGCTGGTGTCAATTCTGCATCAGCTGCTGTATCCCAGCAGTTTCTGAGTTAAAATGATGAACTGAATCATTAGAGTTCTGTACTGAGCATCAGTGAAGTGGTTGCTGTGAGAAGAGAACACTTACTTGTTCTAACATTTCCTTTTTTTTTTTTTCCTTCTGTTTAGCTTGTCTGCTCATTTGCAACTTACATTTACTGGGTTCTTCCATAAAAATGGTATGTTTCCAATTAATTCATTCCACTGTTAATTTGTATAACACCTTTGAAATTAGTAGAGATCTGAGAGGGGAATATTTGAATGTTTTTACTCTCTGCTGTTTGGATGCAGATTTTAATTTACTTGTTTAGCCTGTCTCATTACTTATAATTCAGTAGTGCTTTAGAAATGTTGTAGTGTAATTGTGATGTTAAGAAGATAAGCCTTCAGGGTTTTAGTCAAAACAGTGATTTTGAGAAATACTTCAAGCCATCATCCATTCAAACTGAAACAGACCTTGAGGAAAGTGATTCTTTCCCCAAGAATGTGATTTTCTGGGAGTGTGTCTTTGCTGTTTGAAGTAGCTTTAAAAACCCCACAGCCCTCCAATAGGTGGAAGATTAAGTGGTTTCTACCTTAAAATAGAAGTATAAGACAATTTTGTCAAGTTGAGTCTAGAAATGAAGGAAAGTCCATGTTAACAATTATAAAAGCCATGGAAATCATATTTGAATGACTTGAAGTCATTCCATGGTGTCTTTCAAGCACATAAGGATTTGTCTCTCAGTATCAGAATATTGGACTTCCTCGACCAGAATGAAGAGTTCTGTTGCTCTGAGAGCAAAAGCTGTTTGTCCATTAAAAATGATATTTCTAATATTTTGGTTGCCATTGCTGGTCACACCACTGGCAGCAGCTGCCTTGAAGACTCCAGGCTCTAGGAAATTTATTATGCAGTCTCTGAAAGAAAGTCTCATTTTCTGAGACTTTTTTCCAAGTTCGTCCATTAACAGCTATTGTGCATTTATTTAGCCTGGCATAATATTTAAGGGGGGGTGGTGTAATTTTGTTTTGTTTTTCTATCTGATAGCATCTAGATCTTAAACCCAAATTTCAGGTTTGCAAGCTGCAAAGAAAAAAAATTGACAAAAATAATTTGACGCATCTGTAATTAGTGTATTCTAACAGTCCTTGAATCTACCCATTACATTTTTCTCTTTTATAAAAAGGTAACAAGCTTGTTTTTTTTAAACTTTGGAGATCAGCTGTGCCTTTTCATAGGCGTATATGAGAATAATTAGGATATATTCTCCAGTGGAAATTTGTAGTAAGTTTGGGGAGAGTTGAAACTAAGATTGTTGTGGTTAGAGGTGTTTGTACCTGGGAGGCGCCTGTGGTTAAAAAGTAATTACAGATGGATTTATATAATTGAATAGATCTTTACTTTTTCAGACTTAAAATACTTTTCTGTTTAGATAAGCCATCACAAAACTCAGAGAATGAACAAAATTCTGTAACTCTGGAAGTACTGCTGGTGAAAGTTTGCCACAAGAAACGAAAGGTAAAAATGATCTGACAAATTATTAATATACATTAAAGCAAAATGTTTACCTGCTTCTGAAATACTTGAGTAACACTGCCTTATAGTGATAATTCTGCTGAAATTAGCTTTTAAATTTAAGAACTAATATATTCAAGTTTTCTAGTAGATTTTGCACTGCTTTAAGGGAAATTAGTTTTAAAAAACATTCAGCTTCATTGATTGAATTCAGCTTATGAGTCACACCCACTCATTTTGAATTTCAGCCACTTCTGGTTTTACCTCAGTTTTTGTGTGTCCCATCATTAAAGTGTTCATTCTGTTGTGATGTCCAGAGGCTTAAGGAAACCAGGCAATCCAAAATCATAAAGTAGCCTATGCCTTTCAGACTTTAGGAGTAAAAAGGAGTAAACTGTAATTGTTTTGAATTCCTCAGTCATCTGCCAACTCTTGTCTTTTTCCTTGCTTTTTTCTGTTTTTTACTTTGATTTCAATTATTGCAGATTTTAGCTGCTGTGAATCATAAGAGGTTTTATATTTATTTTTAAAGCATCTTTGAATTTGCTTGCAGTTGTAGCTGTGCTTATTTCACATCAGTTGGCAAATTACCTTCCCAACTATGAGAATATGGGAGGCTCAGTAATGCTTTTAAGTTTTAACCAGAAAGGGAAAGATTTGCAGTCAGAGCTGTATGTTCTTCCCTAATGTTAGGCTTATTTGACAGGTTTTTAAGAATTAGTACTGTTTCTAGCCAGTTTTGTTAATTGTTACAGTATGGATAAATGTGGTGAGACCAGGAGGTGCTAATGGTTATTCCAAATGTTTTGCTGCAAGTTTCATGTTTAGGCCATCTTGTCTTGTTTTCCCAATTCTACACATTGTTCAATGATCTCTTTGAGAGGTAGCTGAATATAGCAAACCCCAGGTAAGTGGTTCTTTATCTCACAGATAGCACAAAGTGCACTTTGAATATTGCAAGGAGAAAATAGGAAGCCCTTGAAAAAAAAATATATATATATAACTAAAACATTTAATTTCTTTAGGTAAATAGAATTAAATTAGTATTAATGACTGTTCTACAATCTTTCTAAGTGCCTCATATTAGTGTTATTTTAATCATATAGAGAAAGATGGCTGCTGCCAGAAGGGGTTATAGAATGCCAGTTTTATGTACATCTGGGTTTGCATTTAAAATCTGGGGTTGTTCCAGATTTTTTATTTATATCTGCTACAAGGCTTATTATAAGGCTTATTTTCAAAACTTGGCAGAACAAATACAGCTCAGAAACTACATCAGTTTAAATACTTAATGTCTTTACTTTGAAGTCTAAAAACCTGAACCTTCTGTTTCTTGTTTTGCTGCAGGATGTCAGTTGTCCGATAAGACAGGTTCCTACAGGTAAAAAGCAGGTGCCTTTAAACCCAGACCTCAGCCAAATAAAACCAGGCAACTTCCCATCACTTGCAGTTTCCAGCAATGAGTTTGAACCAAGCAACAGCCATATGGTGAAGTCTTACTCATTGTTATTCAGAGTCACTCGCCCAGGAAGGAGAGAATTTAATGGACTGATCAATGGCGAAACTAATGAAAACATTGGTAACTTCAGCCTTTAAATATGATTTTGCAAGGTTTATTTTTGTGGGCACATTTGGAGTTGTCTTGATAAGCAGTGTGGGTCACACTGTGACAAGGGCCAGTAATAACTGAGTGATTCAGCTTTTATTTGTTTGCAGTTTCTTTTGAGATGGGGCTGAAATTCAGCTGGTAGCTAGAAATTGTGCTTCTGGTTTTGTGTAAATTTAATGCCACTTGTTACTAACGTGATGCTGAAAGGTGTGAGGCAACACTGATAGAGGGTGGGCAGTTCAAGAGAGCCCTGTAGTCACTGAGGGTGTCATTATTCCTCCACCAACACTGGTCATTACTGACTCACTGTCAGTGATGCTATCAGTGTTTCTCAGCAAAACTAAATGACAAACCAATAGAAAAATACCTCAGTAACAAAATTTTAAAAGCTATTTTCTTAATCCTGTTGAGATGTGTTACAACACAAACATTACAGCCTTGGAGAGTACATGTAGAATGAAAAACTTTATTTCTCACTATTTTATAGCCACAAGAGGAGGAAGATCAAATCCCAAATTCTTTATGCTGACAGAATAATACAATGAAATTATACATACATGAGAACATACCTAAAATATGATTACTGTTAAGCTAAGTACTCTTTTATTGCATTGTCCTTCTCTGTTTTGTGGCACATCTGACAAAATCAACAGCCAGTTATATTTGTGAGTGCATAGAGACTGTTGGATCTTTGGAATCTCTGCTTATATAATGATTTGAATTCCATATTTCTTACATGCAGATGTCAATGAGGAGCTTCCAGCTAGAAGAAAAAGAAACTCTTCAAACCGTGAAGATGGGGAAAAGACATTCGTTGCACAAATGACTGTATTTGATAAAAACAGGTAATATTGGAAAAACAAATATAGCTTCTATTAATCATGAAAAATTTGATTATACACTTCATATGTTCTTTGTTACAGTGTAGGTTGTCTTTGGCTACATTTTATTTGTTATTTACAGTAAGAACTTAGGCTTGTTATGTGTTTTTAAAATTTCATGGGTGAACATTTTGGTCGTTTGTGCCGCAAAGGATCATAGTGCCAACTGCCAAAATACAGGACATGAAAGTAAGAGTTCTTTTCATGGCAAAATGCAGGTCCCAGGTAGAGGTAGGTATTTAGATGATTTCTTTATCAATAAAAACAGAGCTTGAAGAAAAAGCTGCTTAAACCAGCTCCAACTAATTCTGACAGAATGGTTATTTATTCAAATACGGTTTTAGAAGTATACTTTGAGAAGAGTTTGGTTTTTGAAGAAATGTCCTTTTCTAATCTGTATCTTCTCAGAAGTCTTGACAGTATTTTGTTCTTTTCTATTAATTCCGCTGGAGAACTTCAGTATGGTAAACAGGATATGAACTATTAGATAGTTTTCTAGTGATGATAAGCAAGGACACTCTCAGGCATGCTGTTGTATTAATGAGACTGATTTGCAGCAGAACCAAATAATGCATAAAAATGTATATATTTTTGGTTTAGTCTTTAACACTTTTCTTTGTTATGGATGATGTTTATCTACGATTTAGACCTAGTCAAATAAATTTGCCTGAAGATATGCCTTTAGGTTCTTGGAAATTTCATTACTCCGAAATAGTGCATTTTAATAGACAAACAGTAAAAGAGCTTTTTTACACATGAAACATATTTTGGCTTAACAGACGCTTGCAACTTCTGGATGGGGAATATGAAGTGGCCATGCAGGAAATGGAAGAGTGTCCCATTAGCAAGAAAAGAGCAACATGGGAAACTATTCTGGATGGGAAGGTATGGATTGTTTCAGTGGCCAAGAGACCTGTCTTCACAGGAAATAATTCTTTGGGAATGTATGGACATACATTTTAATTTAGCTCTCAGTTTAGAAAGCTTTGGCTACACTGGATCATTAATGCAAGCACATGTCAACGACTGTATGGCAGCTCTTTTCAGTGACTTCTGAATTCCTGACCTGGAAAATCAGGCAGTTTAAATGCTATTCTAACGAGTTGGACATACCAAAAAGGAGCAAACTACAGAATATTTAAGGGGACAAAAGAGGAACCCAGACAGATGTGATCTTATGTACATACCTTAAGAGAATGCTGGTAAAGTGTAGGGATGAAAAGAAGAGGATGTATCAGTGTAGGAGGAAAGGTTGAGAAGAGAGAAGTTGTTGACTGAGGTGAATCAACACTCAGTGATGCAGTGACTGTATGTTCTTACATAGTCATGCTCACATGTTCTGGGAGAGTATGAGTTGTAAGTGATTGAAGAAAAAACATGAAGATTCCAGATGGTAGCAAAGTATTTTTGTCTGAACATGATCATGTAATTATGAAAAAAGCAGAGATGATCCAAATTATATCATAAAAGTACAGTTATAACCTCAACTCTCCTGATCAGCCCTTTTACATGCATTAAAATAAATTACATCTACCTTCTGTGAATATTTTATGATTGTTTTTGTGAAGACACTTATTTTTTGCTTTTTCTTTTTATTTCCCCCACTCTCCAGAGGTTGCCTCCATTTGAAACATTTTCTCAGGGACCTACACTTCAGTTTACTCTTCGTTGGACAGGAGACACAAATGATAAGTCTACAGCTCCTATAGCTAAACCTCTTGCAACACGAAATTCTGAAAGTCTCCCTCAAGAAAACAAGCCCAATTCTGTTAAACCTACTCAGACTATAGGTAAGCAAACTTTGATTTTGCTGCTCAATAATCATCTGCTTAACCCTTGTGTGCTTATGGCTCACTGGTGCAGCTGCTTCAGGTAATTCTTAACAGGAAAAAGCAAAACTGAGTGGGCTGTGTTGTATCCCATATTTTGTACATTTTTAAGGTTAAAAACTAAACATCAGGGCAACACTGAAGTGATTATATACAAAGCTTGTAAATCCTGCTTTGAAATACATTGGGGAAAATCCATCACTGGGATTTCTGGCATTGTCTGGTTTGTCCTACTCACTCCAATTAGTGTTCTGTAAGTTTCTGCATTTATAGGTGCCCTAGTTTCAGGTGGAATAGAGTTAATTTTCTTCTCTGGCTGCTTTAGTGCTGTGTTTTGGATTTAGGATGAGAATAGTGTTGAAAACACTGATGTTTTAGTTGTTGCTAAGCAGTGTTTAGACTAAGGCAAGGACTTTGCAGCTTCTCACACCACCCCACCATCAAAGAGGCCAGGGAACACGAGGGGCTGGGACAGCTAACCCAGCCTGGCCAGAGGGATATTCCAGCCTGTATGACTTCATGCTCAGTATAGAAACTAGAAGGAAAATTGACCTAGATGTCATCTTTATTTTGTCTCACTCCCAGTTGTTGGTGACTTTGGATTAGAACCTTGTGTTGGCAGGTAAAGCTCAAATTAAGGGACTTGTGGAACTTCTGAAATGGAATTTAAGTGATGTGTTTGAATGCAGCAATCTGAAATCAGGGATGGTTTGTATTTCCCACCTTTTAGCTATACAGAACTCTCTACTTGAATGGAGTAAGAAAAATGTTGCTTTTTACCTGATCATTTTTAAGTTCTCTGAATGATTCTCCACAAGTGGAGATAATTTTGTGTTAGAAGTGGGTTTGCCTGTAGGTATGTGAAGGAACGTGAGCATCCAGACTTGCTTGTTGCTGCTAGAAGCTGCTTAAGTCAAAGGACATTCAAGTAGCTTGTTTCCTTCAGCAGCGGTGTCCTTCTCAGAACTTCTATACTTGGGTAAGAAATAATGTTTGTTCTTCTGTACCAAAGAAATATATGTCTACGTGTGATTTTTTTTTTTTTTCAGCTGTGAAAGAATCTTTGCTTACAGACCTTCAAACAAGAAAAGAGAGAGATGTGTTAAATGAACCTCGACAGAAGTTGCGAATATTTTACCAGGTATTGAAAATAATCATTAGAGGGAAGAACTAGAATCTAAATATTGTGTGGAATTAAAATGTTTGCTTGGGAACTGGGTAGGAATTTCCATTTGCCATTTTAGTGGATGCCTTAAAGAATCTCAGATTCACAGACTGAAAGCCATTCCACAGACTCCTCTTTTTGGAAGTATTCTAGAAAACTAATCTTCCTGGGGGCAGATCTGATGTTCTGAAAGACAAAGGACATTCCTTGTTAGACTTCTGGAGGGGAACAGGTGGGTCTCTAATGGGAAAAAAAATCTTGAAATACCAGTCTTTCCATACACTGAGCTGATACAGTGTTCCCAAGATCTAACTGTTGCTGTGAGGTCTCCTGCAAGGAACTCCAACTTGATTTTGAGGGTTGGACGTTAATGAATGAAACTCATTTGGTGCTAATTCTGCTCTGCCTGTTCCTTTTTTTGCATCAGTTCCTCTACAACAACAACACAAGGCAGCAGACCGAGGCCCGCGACGACTTGCATTGCCCCTGGTGCACACTGAACTGTCGGAAACTCTATAGTTTACTCAAACATCTGAAACTCTGCCACAGCAGATTCATCTTTAATTATGTGGTAAGTAATCATTTTGTAGTTCAGCACTATGAAGCTCTGTACAGTCTGTCACAGATACTACAAATGCAGGGATTCTTAGTTTCTTACTAAGTTTCCAGCTTAGTAAGTTGTAGGACTGTATCTACAGGTTAGAAGCTGCTTTCTGTGAATGTTTGTGTTTGTTACACGGAGCAGAAATATTGTGGTTTTAATTTTCTTTTTTTTAAAAAATATATATATTAAATAATGCTGACCACTGAAGGCTGAATTCTAAATGTAGCTACTGCTTTTGCATCAATGTATTCTTTGATGTAAAAAGCAATGTAATTATATTGAGTTGAAAGTCTCTCGAAGCTCTAGGAAATATGGAAATATTCTTGCTAGCAAACTTTTTCTGATACTTTCCTTAATTTTTTAATTAGTTCTGAGTGGTTTTATATGAAATGGTAAAATACTACAGAACAAGGAAGCTTTAGTGTAATCTGCTTCTAGAGTTAAAAATTATTTGGGTGCTGTGAAAGAAAACTTAGAGTGATATAGAGCTATATCAGGGTACTGATAGATGATATTTAAGGTATTCAGAATTTAAAGGCTACTTGTTCCAACCTCTTGGTGCATTGTCATTATTGTCTGCTGAGTATTTGCACCTGTGCTCCAGTATCATCCCAAAGGTGCTCGGATAGACGTGTCCATCAATGAGTGCTACGATGGATCCTACGCAGGGAACCCGCAGGACATCCACCGCCAGCCCGGCTTCGCCTTCAGCCGCAACGGGCCCGTCAAAAGGACTCCAATCACACACATCCTGGTCTGCAGGTAGGGACTGACAAACAGGCTCTGCGTGTGGGTCACACAATCAGCTGTGCTGGAAAAGACCTTGGAGATCATCAAGTCCAACCTATGACCTAACACCACCTTGTCAATTAATCCATGGCACTGAGTGCCGCATCAAGTCTTTTTTAAACACCTCCAGGGATGGTAATTCCACCACTGCCCTGAGCAGCCCATTCCAATGCCCAGCCACTCTTTCTGTAAAGAATTTTTTGACCTATAAACCAGATGTGTGAAACGTGGGGATTTGTGAATCTGCAGGTGCATATCCAGAGCACCAAATATCACTGTTACGACTAAACAGAACGTAACTGAAGGAGGATAACATCACCCATGATTTTTCTACGTCTTTCCAGCTGAGATACCTCTTCATAACAATGTAGAGGTTATTTAGCAGTTCTTAAACTGCTTTACCCTAAAACTCTTCTTCCCCAAAAGGTGAAGTAGGAGGGGCAGGAGCTGTTGTGTTTTTAGTGGGGATTATTTCATTGCTGGAGACTTCCCTGCTCCTAACATTTTTGCAAAGCTAGAGCTTAAAGTAATTTACACTAATCAGTGACAGGTCTCAGTGTTTGCACCTCTGACGGGCTGGTGACAGCAGTGATTGTCCCTTGGCAGGCCGAAGCGCACGAAAGCGAGCATGTCCGAGTTCCTGGAGTCCGAGGATGGGGAGGTGGAGCAGCAGAGGACGTACAGCAGCGGCCACAACCGGCTCTACTTCCACAGCGACACCTGCCTGCCCCTGCGCCCCCAGGAGATGGAGGTGGACAGTGAGGATGAGAAGGACCCCGAGTGGCTTCGGGAGAAAACCATTACTGTAATTATTCCCTTTGTATTAGGTTGTTTTAAGTGGATTGTGGTTTTTAAAAGATCATCTGCAGTCATTTTGGGCATACGTTGTGAAAATTCTGCATTTTAGGAGCAGAAAATTTTGCTAAACTGCTGTTGATGGAAATTCATGGAATCAAAGTTTGTTTTTTTCAAGTATGCCTTTAGTTCAGTCCCCTTGTGTTCGAACAAGTTTTCATTGTCTGTAGCTGCTCTGCTTTTCTCCTTAAAGAGGAGATCTGGAATCAGGAGCACACAATTTCGGCTGTATATAATAAGGATATAATTTATCATCGAAAGTGTCTACATCAAATGACATTTTTCTAACTTTTGACTGCAGAGCCTGAATTTTCTATATATATATATTTGTGTGTAAGTTGAATTTTGGGTATGTTCTCGCTACTTGGCAGCAGATATGCAGTTCTGATGGGTGTGTTTGTTTCTTTTCCTATACTTCCTCCCAATCTCCAGCAAATTGAAGAATTTTCTGATGTTAACGAAGGAGAGAAAGAAGTGATGAAATTATGGAATCTTCATGTTATGAAGCACGGGTATGTGCTTAGTTTTGATACATATAAATTATAGTATAGATTTGATAATTTTGCATTGCAATTCACTAAATACTTAAAATTCAGTTGGCTCATTTGTTTAGGAAAAGGTCATTAAAGGATAATTTACAATAAGCTTTTGAGAGTTCAAGCTTTTAAAGAAGTTCTTGTGCTTAGTAGTGTTTGGGCTTTGAAAAGAAAAAATATTGGACTGTTTAATAGCTGCTCTCTGCAGTTACATTGATAAATCATATTGTAGAGTCCTTTTGAAAATGTTCTGCTTGCGTAATGATGGCTTTCTTATTTGACAGGTTTATTGCTGACAATCAAATGAATCATGCCTGTATGCTGTTTGTTGAAAATTATGGACAAAAAATCATTAAAAAGAACTTGTGTCGAAACTTTATGCTTCACCTGGTCAGCATGCATGACTTTAACCTCATCAGCATCATGTCCATAGACAAAGCTGTGGCCAGGCTCCGAGAAATGCAGCAGAAGCTGGAGAAAGGAGAATCAGCCTCCCCGACAGATGAGGAATCTTCCGAGGAACAAAGTGGGACAGCAAATGGATACAGTGAAAATACCATGAGAGAGAGGATTTCAGAAGTGGAAAGCATCTCAGGTGTCACAAAACAGAGCAAGAAGCAGAAGCTCTGAAGTCAAAAGTCAATTGTCATTCAACGGACAAGCATTGAAGTGACATTCTAGGGTGCATGAGCTCTATAAAGAATTACACACAGAGATACAGATTCCAAACAGGCACTGCTGGATGGAAATAAATGATTTCAACAAGGATATTGTTTAAACAGGGTTTTTATTCAGTTACTTATGCAAGTACTACATGTATATTGGTTTTGGTGATGTAATGACAATATTCTAAGAGTTTGAGCATGAAGAGCAATATAAAAATCTTTTTGTAATTTTAGTAATTAGTGTCTTAAGAACTTTATGGAATTTACATAATTTAAGTATATGTAAAACCGTTTTTATATTAAGATTTTTGCATCTGTATCTGGCTGTTTTTCCTACCATGAAGTTGTGAAACATTAGGGAAAGGGAATTGGGATACAGTTTCTGCTTTTCTTATTTAGAAATTCTCCAGTTAGCTTTTTGTGAAAATAACGTCTGACTATTTACAGTTTAACCTTGATCCTTGTATTTGAAATCATTTATCAATTGATCATAAATTATAAATCAATTTTTTTCTACACTAAAAATTATCAAAGTTGGCGAACTTAGCACTTCCTTTGTCTCGTGCCTGTTTGGAAAGACCTTGGCTTTTCACATTCCAGACACAGTGAAGTCCCACCTTGGCTTTTTGAGGTTTAAACCAGCAGTTTGGGTTTTGTGGATAATTCCGATGTATCGATCGCCCAGTGTGTACCATTTTAAACTTGAACATTTAGCTCCTTTATATTTTTATTACACATTTACACAGCTACAGAGAGGATTTGGGTGCAGCCCCTCAGTGCCTGGGGCTGCCCATCCTGGGGTGCCATGCTAAGGCTGGAGCCTCGTCATGTCTGTCTGCGGGCGCCGCACAGTCCTCGCCCCAGCACAGACCGCAGGGCCAGGCCGTGGGTTTAGCTTTGGCTTTCGAGATGCCACTCTTGAGGGAAAAAATGCACTGTAAAATTGGACCAGAAAATGTGTTGCACTTCTTATGTAAGTATTCTGTGATGTATTGTATTCAATACAGATACTAAGATGCTGACTAAACTATATTTGAGCAGTTTTGCACTGCTGTTAACACATTTTATGCATACGTTTACAGATTTTTTCCAATGGAAAGTGGTTTCACTACTGGTACAGTATCAGCACCGAAGGGTTTTATTCCAGCAAGCACTGTGGTTGAGTGACATCACCTCAATTTTTTATTATCCTTAAAATATTTCATTTTTCATAATCTTTATTTATAAAGGAACAATGCTGCTGTAAATACAGTTATTTTTTGGTTTTTTATTTCATTCCATCACCATGAGATGCAGTTCCCTGTTTGTTGAAGGGGTATATAAGCTTTCTAATGGTGTCTTCAGAAATTTATAAAATGTAAATACTGATTTTGATGGTCCTTAAGATGTGTTTAACTGTGAGACTATTTAACTAATGGTGTGGATGTGATTTGTCATCCAGTATTAAGTTCTTAGTCACTGATTTTGTGTACAAAATAGGAAAGAGGGAAACTGCAGCTTTTCATTACAAACTTCTTGAATTGCCAGCTCTCTTGAGTTTTAGCAAACCTAATTATGCCTCTGAATAGTACATCATGCATTTCTCTCTGGCTTTAATTTGCTAAAGCTGTGCACATATGTAAAAAAATAGATTATTTTAGGGGAGATGTAGTTCTAGAATTATTGCTTATGTCATTTCTTAAGCAGTTATGCTCTTAATGCTTAAAAGAAGGCTAGCATTGTTTGCACAAAAAGTTGGTGATCCCCCCAAAAATAGTAATGAAATTACTTCTGTTCAGTAAACTTTGTATGTCATGTCAATTTATAATAAAAGCTGAAAAAATCCCCTTGTTTTCTATTTATAAAGATGCCTTTTCTATTTGTACCTTGGAAAGTGCCATGTAGGCTGGTTAAAAAGAATTTGAACGGTACAGTAGATGTGAAAACAAAACCCTCATCCCCCTCAAAAAAAATCCCTAAAACAAGTTCAGCTGTTTAAACGAACCATTGTTTTTCATTAAATGTTTTATTTGAAATCAGCTTTTGTACATGAAGTTCAGTAATAAGAAATCTGTCATGATGGGTGTCCAGTCATTCCATGTGCGGAGACCTCAAGTAGCATCTCTATAAACTCTCTTCTGCATGACTTAAAATTTGGATACGTGTTCTCCTTTTTGCCAGCTTGTTACAGCTCTATTTAAGGTATCTCCATAAATTTCCAGGGGTTTAGCCAGATTGTAATAACTTTCATTCTTCTTTCTTGGGGTAGAACTTGAATACCTGAGCTGGGTGTAAGTTGTGCTTTACTTTGCAGAACTGGAATTTATAGGAGTTAAAATGAAACATGGCTTGTGTTGGCAGTTACAGGGCTAAGATTTGTGTCTTTTTTATGTGCAAGATGTTAATTTTTCAGACATTTTAGCAAAGTATTTGGCTTATATGGAGCAAAGTTTAAATAAGTGTCAGTTTAAATCCCATTTCCCTGGGACTGCAGGGGATCGATGCTCCAGGTACTGTGGGACAAGTCAGGAATTGCATTGCTTGGCCAAGAAGTGACTGTGGCAGACACTGGAAACCTTTTTGCATGACAGGATTCAGATCCTGAAATACAGGTTGTGCCAGCTGGGCTCTGCAAACTGGACCTCAGGCTGCCATGGGCACTGTGTTCCTGTCTCTAACATTGTCCAGTCCTCCTGATCTGGCCTTCAGTGTGCTCACAGCAGGTTTTAATGTTTTGGACTTGGTGATCACAACAGGTTTGTGAACCCCAACCTGGAACCTAATATGATTTCAGTATTTAGTTTGGTGCATTAAATAATATATTCAAAACTGGTAGGTGAATTGTTAACCTTCAGCATACATTGCTTGGAGTGTGTCTTGAATGTAGCCCTTGAATTTTGAGGAGTGGGGGAAAGATTCACTGCCTGGAATGAAGCAGTCGCCCATCACTTGAACTGTTCTGATTCTTTATCCAATGAACAAAACAAAATTCCCAAACCATACAATCCCCCAAACCAGAATTTGATTTTACCTTTGGGAATACAGGAGGCATTTTGTGAGGGCTATTTTGATAGTGTTGTTCCAAGCTAAATATTTCTTAATTCACAGAAGTCTGGTGCCATCATCAGCAAGTGGAGGTGTTTTCCATTACAAATCTGTGGTTTCACATCCAAGAAAATTAAGGCTTTGGAGTAGGTAAGTCCTTCCCTGACTCTGACCTGCAGTTTTTAGGCTGTTCAATTTGAGAGTGAAGCTGCAGCTCTGGAGGAGAAACACTTGGCATCTTGTCATGAAGAAAGCTCATGTGAATGGAGTATTTATGAGAGAAAGCTGCCAAGTCAGCAACTTCACTAACTGGTTTCACAAGCTTTTTTTCCTCTAAAGGAGACCAAAGAACTGGAACGGGCTCCAGGTAAAGCAGAACTAAGGGAATGAAGTAAAGCTGTGTGTTAGTCCAACAGGGACTTTATTTGAAGGTGATTAAAAACCTCTGCTGCTGGCCAAAAACTACAGATGTGCAAGAGTTGCACCACAGAATGCACCAGTCAGAGATGGGAACAGTAAAATGGAGATGAAACAGATCAGTTGTGATGGAATATTGAGGGAAGTAGCTCACAGATGCTGTAACAAGTTTTATTAAAAGAAGGGGGAAAAAATGTAAGATGTCAAAATTTGGAAATAAAAGTAAGTGCAGAGGTGGGCAACTTGAAAATAAATTGTTTGGGACTTGTGAAGACTAAATAAATGGGGAAAAAATAAATGGGGTGAAGCTCTCAAAGATGGCTGCAGTGCTCTAGAAAACACTTTCTTATATTGCTAGAATGCTGTGCTGCTCAGCTTTATGCCCCAATAAATAATTTTCTAGACCATAACCAGTTGAGGGATAAACTTTTATTTAAAAAATTTCAAATTTCTCTTGACACATAAGTCTTACTTGAGGTAAGTGAATGTACTAGCTTAGGAAAACAACTTTCAGGATTGGGTTTCATAAGCCATTAACACTCTTGCTTGCAGGGTTCCAAGAGCTAGAGGTGCAAATTGTACAGGAAGTGTCAAGTTTTCCATCCAGCTGAACTCTGCTGCGAAGAACAGAATTTACACCTTTTAGTTCAAGCTTCTTCCGCTTCTTTGCATCCTTTGTTCCTTTAGTGCTCAGGTCTCTTGCCCTGAGACTCTTCAATCCTCCCCTGTTCACAAGGTGCAGCTCCAAGAGGTGGCTGAAAGTACCTCATTTGCAATTTGGACAGCGAGGCTTGTGCCAAGTTCAAATAAAAAAAAAACACCACCACAATAACAACAAAAGAACGGTTGGCAAACTGCCCTTGTTCAACACACAGGGAAAGCCTGAAGGCAGAAAAACTTCTCTTGCCCTCCCCAGCTCTCCAGGGCAGCAGTAGGGGCCTCTCATGGCCCTTCACAGTCATCTTCAGCTGCTTTTTATGTATATTCTGAACAACCTGACACGGCATTGCCACCTCTGGAAGTACCTGAATTCAAGGTTTAAGCTTTACTTTCTAATATGTAATAAGTATCCTGCAGAATCTACAGTCTGATCAGCCCTTCCAAAAGCACAAGAAAAGGTACCTGACCCATTGGTACCTCAGAAGTGTGGATATTCACAATTTTAGTTTCCATATGGTAAAAGTACTAAGTTACAACTAGTACCTGATACCTGAAGTGTGTAAGCAGAACTGCAAGCACTACTACAATGGAGCAAGATTTAAGTCAGCTGCTCTCTGGAGTGCCAGCCTCACCCTCTGAGCAGGACTGACACTTTCATCTACTGAACCTTTTTGTAAAAGTACTGAAAACACTCTTCACAGGAGAACTGAAGTAACATCGAAAGCACAGGATAAGCCAATATTCTCTTTCCCTAACACTGAACTAGTGAAGCTTGAAAAACCCAGAGCACTGCAGGCCCTTTGTTGCTAAGGGTGGATGATCTGACTTGCAGCAGTTCAGTCTTCCTCACTTCATGCCTTCCAGCCAATTCCAACCTAACTCTGCTTTGTGCAGGTTCTTTGCACTCATTGAAATCCACACACGTTTTTTGCTCTTGTAAGTGGTATAAATACCAACAGCCATTCCCCTTGTCTGAAATTTTTGTAGCCCTGCTACAGCTGCTTGGAGAAAAATTCAGGCAGGATGGCTGATCTTTTTGTACTGACAGTGTGAGTAATAGCAATGTTAATTAATTGTAAAATAAGCTTTTATGCTTTAAGCTTATTATGGTTGCATAGAGGGCGAATGTAGCACATTGCCACTGAAGGAAGGGCAGTATGATTGTCTAGGCTTTATAAAAATAGTGCTATTCTAACACGATAAAATATATTTAATTTTAACTGAACAGTGAGTGTTACTTTTAAATATTCTTTAAATCCAGTAGCATTGCAATCTTTTGACCAGGAATAGGCTCTCTTTGAGACTGAGCTTATCCATCTTAGTTGCTCTTTGGAGGAAAAATGTGTAACTTCTGAATTCCAAGTAATTTAATTCACACTATTATTTATCCAATCCTTCTCTATGGAGGAGACATCTTAATTACCACCATCTCTTCAATTCTGACTGCCTCAGATTAAATCTTTGCAGGCAGGGTCTGCCTGAAGCCCACCCAAAGCCCATCTCCCTTACTCCAGGTAGAACTCCAGCAGCAGTTCTGCAAGCATTGCAAACACCTGCACTGACTGCCCAGTGTCCCCAGGCAGGATTTGGGATTGCCAGGAATCCTGCACATCACAACAGCACTTGTGCTGTCAGACAGGAAGAGAAGGTTGTCTCTGAGTGTTAGGAGGGCTCTGAGGAATCACAGCTGCCAATCCACAGGTTGAGCTCAGGTACCAAATCACTGAGACTTGCTCTCTGATACATTCTGTGTGTGAATTGTAACCAGGGAAGACATTCAGAGAGGCTCAGGATAACATCCTGCTCTGGCTGTTGGTCTGCTTGCGGCAGCCGTGCACGGTCAATGTGAGCATCACCATGCAGCTACTCTAGAAAACACATTCCAAGTGACAACACAGAAAACAGTTCAAGAAGCATGGAAATAAGGCACTTAAGTGAGACAGTAACAGGCTGGCTCCCTGTGAGCCCAGGCTGGCTCAGACACCCCTGCTGCAGAGGGATGAACAGTACCGTGCGGGCGGGCACCACTGCCCGCTCAGACTCCTAAGGCAGCATCGTGCACAAGGAAGCATAGCAGGACCTCGCTGCTCTAAATACTGTGCTCTGAGTGGTAGAAATACAACTTTGGTCCATTACCACCCCTAAAAGGCTTATTTCACAGAGCAGCAGCCTTAGGCAAAGTTAATTCTACACAATGCGCGTACCCTGAGACGAGTACAATGAAATACTGACAAAAATCAAGTCTGGAGGAAAAAAGGAAAAGGTCTGATGGAGTGCTTCAATTAATTTGCCTACACAAATGCTTGTTTCTAGCTTTTTTCAGAGTAACAAATCCAAAGTTTCACAACTATTGTTTAAATGAATCCAGTACGAAGTACAATATAGTGGAGTTCAAGTACTATAAACACAGGGGTTTGTTACCAGATTGTTGTCAAACAGCTGGAAACTCAGCTTTTAACATTACACTTTACAGCAAGAACAAAAATTCCCTTTACTCACTGCTAAAAGACCAAAACCTTCCAGCCTGGGTATGAAAACGAACATCCAAAATACAAAGAGCCACAGCATTGATCAAGTACCCAGTCAAAGACCACTTCTCTGTTGTTAGAGCTGATGGTTACTCGAAGCTTGAAGTTTCCTCCCTCGTTGCTGCAGGGTCCCAACTGCACAACTTCCATGTCAAATGTCACAGTCGAGCCAGAAGTAACAGCAGGCAACTGGTTTGTCATCTCTTTTCCATTTACAAATACTGCCCCTGAAACAGTCAGCAGATCTAACAATATTTCTCATTTTCTATACAATACTAATGTGCAAGACCACATCTCTCTATTTTTTGCAGGCAAATAGGGAAGTAACCCTGCTGCATTTCTCTTGTCACATGGAACAGGCTGCAATAACTGTGAGCAGGAGGAGGAGATCTGTGATCTCATCAAAGATTTTTAACTGCATGAGCAGCACATACATGAAAGTTGCTGACATGTAATGCAGGGAGCGAAAGAGCCAGGGGCTGTGGGTTTTGGGAAGGTGTAGTAGCATCTGTGGACGGCAGGGACAAGGAACTCTGCAGACCTGAGATATTCTTGAAACCTGTGGTGTTATTACAAGGGTCATGGGTAAAGAGGGCCTGGCCTTCAGCCACCAGCCTCGGCTGAAGCAAAGCCCCAAAAGAGAGAGAGAGGGTAGATCTAAGGGGTAGAAGCTGGGTAAGAGTAGGGGAAAGAGAGCAAGCAAGAGAGTAGGGGAAAAGAGGGCAGAAAGAGCAGGGGGGAAAGAGCAAGAGAGCGAAGGCAAAAGCGTGGTGGAGAAAGCAAGAGCAAGAGAGAGGGCACCTTGTTACAATCCATTCTATCTCTTTTTGTGTTGAATATTCTAATTTACAGTGACCAACCGGTGCAAGATACAAAACCTACAAACTTTGCATGCAGCCTATAAGAACTACTATATTACCATGTCATTTTGTATTCTAAACTCTAAAGATTACTTTCTTACGAACTTGTTCCCTGATGCCTTTGGCAGAGTGGAAAGGCTACATTCCTGAGTCCTTTTGTTTTCCTGTCCTTCAACCCATCTCCAGCTAATCACTGTTTTCCTGCCTCCCGTGCCTACATCTCAAAGCTGGCTTTCATTTCTATTTCACTCACAGGTTTTACATCTGCAGTATTTCTTACCAGATAATCATATCCGTAAGTCCTTCCTGTCCCATCTTTCCCAACAGGAAGGATCTGTGTGGCTCAGACTCACCGTTGGTGCTGATGCACACGGCTTTGTCCCTCTGCAGGGAGTCGTCCCCATTGCGCTGCTCCACACACACCCCCAAGCTGTCCCGCCGGTCTGGCTGCCCCACCGTCTCAATCCTAACAAGCAAAAAGTCAAAACCTGAAGCTTTAAATCAGAACATACCATGAAATCCACACAGTCGCTCCACGCCCCTGTACTGTGCTCCAAGGCTCCCAATTAATTCAGCCAAACTCTTTGGGAGATCCCTGCTGAATGACCAAAATTGCTACCAGCTCTCCCAAGAGCTCCACTGAGCAATGCTCTATTAATCTGAATAAAATATGAAGCAAACCTTTGCTTCCTGCAAATTTCCAGTGCTATTTAATACAATTCTCTACTGTCACAGCTTAGAAATGACTTTTCAAAATGATTTGTAGTTGTCCAAAGCAGGCAATATGCTCAGCTGGACCATCAGTGATACCACACTACTATACATACAGCATCCTGTATTATGGCAATACAGCTGTAGTTTCAGCAAGGATTTAATAAGCATGACTAAAATAGGTTTTTTGGACCCTGGCATGTTCTGCTGTAATGGGACAAGGATGGGGTGTTGCTTTGGGGGTGTATTTGGTTTGGGCTTTCATAATAAATCAGCTTGGTGCAAACCAAGCAATGCCTAGAAGAGCATTTGCATGTCTGGCTTCTGTTCAGCTGTATTTCGAGTTTTAGTCAGGGGAAACAATCTCTGAAGAAAATGCAAACAAGCTGTGCAAATGACCAGGGACTCAGTTCCTTTGGGCCCCAGCAGAGGAGTGAAGCTGCACAGTTTGTACACTGAAGGGCTGTTATGGATTTGTGTCCTTTCTCTTGTATTGCCACCTCTCAAAGGTGCTAAATCCTACTTTACAGAGACCCTGAGCAACTCAGGAAATTCAGACGGTCTTTGCTAGAAAGTAAAGCAGTTGTTTTCATTGCAGCTTGAGAGAAAGAACAGCCTGATCCATGGTTGTTGGCAAAAAAGGAAAACTTCAGCAAAACTTTCAGGAACCAGTAATTAAAAGGGGCAGTGGACTGGCACACAATGGGTTAACTCTTTAGAGGAAAAATAAAATTGGAACCATGTTTAACTTTTGCACTCCATTGGGTTTTTCAGTCCCCTGGGAATGCCACTGAGAGAGCAACAGCCTTGCACTGCAAAGCAAAGGGAAAATGATTATTGGAATCTCCAAGAAGCTTTTACTTTGGAAGAGATCCACCCAAAGCAACTCTAAAGGAGATTTCAAATTCATTTTGGTGCACAACAAAAATTCTGCACAACAAAACCTTGTCTCTGCCACTGCAGCCCAGACACTGAACCTTCAACCACCAGCAGTTCCCATTTCCCTCAGAGCACAGGCAGGACCATCCTGGGGCATCACAGGCACTGCCTCAGCGTCAGCAGAGCTGTGCTGCGTTCCTGACAAAGTCACTGTGACCACCACAGGGCTTCTCTTGGGTGAGCCCAAATCACCAGCCTGGCCACAAGGCAAACAAAGCTTTAGGGAGATGAAGAGCAGGTCACTGTGGAGAAATGTTCCCTTCCCTAAGGGCAGCTCCCTGCAGGCTGCAAGGGAACAGGAGGAGACTTGACCTAAAGCAGTGATGTTTTCCTACAGCTTGGCCAAATGCTTCACCTCAGGACAACTGCCACAGTTTATCTTTAAAATGTAGATACAAAGCCTTGTGTTTATCACAGCTTCACTGCTCACTGACAAGCTGTGCCTGGGTCCTGAACACAGAGCTGCTTGTGAATAATAATAACTTGTGTTCCAACAGCTGGAGAAAGTCAAGCACCAAGTCTTCAACCCCCAGCTCAGGAAAATCTCTCACAGTTCCAAACAAGAAGCTATTCTTGGACTTTGGAAGAGGAACAAAACCAATTTTTGAGGTTGTCCTCAATCTCAAGATTCCTGTCACGATAGTTCTTGTGGACACGTGCTGGTTGGAGCTCTGCCATCCTGAAACAATCTCCTCTTGGAGAGAAGTCCATAACCAAAATGTGAAGCAAAACATTTTCATATGCTACCAATAAAAAACAATAAAAAGCACTGGACTGATAGAGAACCAAGGGAAACCTCAAGGTTCTGCCTTTAATTTCACAGGCATTGCTGAGCCAAGAGAAGTTAAATCTAGCAATAGATTTCAAATGAAAGCTTTAGATCTTTTTATCCATCTCAGACAGGGCAACTGAATACATCCTCACACTACAACCATCTAAAGTTAACATAATCCATTATCAGGAAGGGATAAATGAAACACCATGGAGTAAGTCATGAAAGTATCATGAACAGCCCTTTTTAATTCCCTTTTGGGACTGCCTCCTCTACAGCAAGTAGTTTTATTTAACCAGGGAAAAGATGAAACAAAGCTTCTGAGGTCTGTAATCACAGCAGACATATCCACAATGACATCTCTCATACCCCATTAAACAGCATCATCTCAGGGATAGGGTGACAGGCAGCAAAGCTGCCAAGGTTCTTAATCATGTTCTGTGTCAAATAATGAAATTCACAAGATCCCTTCTCCACTCTGGATCTCCTAATGTCAGTTTCAAGCAGTAGTCTGACCAGCACTAATTATTTCATATGTTAAAGGCACTGCGGCCAGACTGTCATCCCAACAGCACACAGTGTTTTCATGTCCAAAGTCTTCAGAGCCAGTGAATAGTCTGGGAAGGAAAGCACCCCCTGACCCAAGGTTAAAAGGAACTAGAGGCAAAAAGCTCCACTGACTTCAGCCAGTAACAGCTGCTACAAAACATCAGGAAGTTCAACATTCCACAGATCTGCTCAGCATGAGCTATATTTTACCATCCCTCAGGAGTTCACTCATCTCTCTTTTTATATAAGTGCAGGTCCTACAAAAATATCAGGTGTTTTCCTACAAAGCCAGGAAGCAGAACCAAATGAAGGTCAGATGTCCCACTACCTTGCCTGGAGCTGAGTTGATTTAAAACTCAAACATGCCTCAGGTTGACACCAGAATTCAGATGTGACAGCTCACAGGGGATGCACCAGACACCAGCCGCCCAAAAAGGACTTGCCTGAAGGTTAATGTCTGCCCACAGAAATAAGTGGGAGCTTTGGAGTAGAGCACACCACACGACTGGGAGTCGTTCCGCAGCGCGATGTTCCTTCGGCTGCTCAAGCTGTAACCCTCCAGACCAGTTGTCCATTCTTCAAAGAAAACAAACAAAAAAAGCAAGAAAATTGTGAACCTCGACTCGGTTCTGTCTGTGCAAAATCAAGCCAGTGTCAATGTCTGCTCACTCCACCTCGTGCAGCTTAGGCTATGTTAAGAACAGGGGCTGTTGTTGCCTTTTTCTTATGGAGAGATTTGTTTTTCAAATAAACTGCAATTACAAAAAGTATTTTCCAGCTCAGAGTTCACCAGGAGTTCACTCTTGGCTGCAATCCCTGCCAAGTCTTATTGTAAGAAAAGGAAAGCCTTCATTACCCACTGCCCTTAGAAATTTGTAAGTGAAAAGAAAATTTAAGTTTTCCTCTCACCAAGATAAGAGCTTGTTATGAGCTGTAGGTCACCAAAAATGCTTATGCTGTGGTGAGGGAGAAGAAAAAAACAATGCTTTTCTTCTGGCTCATGTGCTTTCCAAGGCTAAGGAAGCAGTGAGCCACGCGTGAGAGGTTCACTGAGAGTCCCTCAGCCAAGGAAGCAAAGAATGAATTGCAGGATGATGGGACAGCTCATCACA
>VWZU01012053.1:116002-128373 GCA_013397095.1 Sterrhoptilus dennistouni | reverse complement strand
CCTTCCTTTCTTCCTTCCTTTCTTCCTTCCTTTCTTCCTTCCTTTCTTCCTTCCTTTCTTCCTTCCTTTCTTCCTTCCTTTCTTCCTTCCTTTCTTCCTTCCTTTCTTCCTTCCTTTCTTCCTTCCTTTCTTCCTTCCTTTCTTCCTTCCTTTCTTCCTTCCTTTCTTCCTTCCTTTCTTCCTTCCTTTCTTCCTTCCTTTCTTCCTTCCTTTCTTCCTTCCTTTCTTCCTTCCTTTCTTCCTTCCTTTCTTCCTTCCTTTCTTCCTTCCTTTCTTCCTTCCTTTCTTCCTTCCTTTCTTCCTTCCTTTCTTCCTTCCTTTCTTCCTTCCTTTCTTCCTTCCTTTCTTCCTTCCTTTCTTCCTTCCTTTCTTCCTTCCTTTCTTCCTTCCTTTCTTCCTTCCTTTCTTCCTTCCTTTCTTCCTTCCTTTCTTCCTTCCTTTCTTCCTTCCTTTCTTCCTTCCTTTCTTCCTTCCTTTCTTCCTTCCTTTCTTCCTTCCTTTCTTCCTTCCTTTCTTCCTTCCTTTCTTCCTTCCTTTCTTCCTTCCTTTCTTCCTTCCTTTCTTCCTTCCTTTCTTCCTTCCTTTCTTCCTTCCTTTCTTCCTTCCTTTCTTCCTTCCTTTCTTCCTTCCTTTCTTCCTTTCTTTCTGTCTTTCTTTCTGTCTTTCTTTCTGTCTTTCTTTCTGTCTTTCTTTTCTGTTTTCATTAAAGCCAAGATGCATCTGAGAATTCTCAAGATGATGATCCATTCAGAGCAAAACGTGAATTCCTGATGAGTGGATTACCAGAGTCACTGAAAAGGCAGATTGCAAAGAAGGCAGCAGCAATGGAAGCATACTCTCTTGCAAGTTCCTGTTTTAAGACTGTTGTCCATGTACAGCAGAAGGATGACTGTAAGCTTTTGTTAAGCATTTGGGTTTTGTTTAAATGTACATAATGATTTTGAGGAATTTGTGCAGAAAAAGAATTTGAACAGCTTAGGACTGGAATAGGTGAGAGTTGTGTCTCAGTAAGAGAACAAAACTTACAAGCTTCCAGTGAGATGTTTTTCAATTCAAAATTTACAAATTATATTGATGCTAAAGTAGTCTATTAATGCATGAGTAAGGATGCAAAATTCTTAATATTTAGTCCAAAAAGTTGATCTGTTAAGTTCCAATTTGGAGAATAAAGGTTGTGTTGGATTGATTTGGGCAGAAACCATTTCCTTCTGACAAAGACAAAAGACTTCACTAAAGAGAGATGACTAGCCCATTTCTTTTCCCTAGAATAGAAGTTAACTCTTGTTTTGGTTTTGCTGGGGGTTCTTTTGTAGGTTTTCCAATGTGGAAATTGCAATCACCAGCATGTCCTCTATTAACCAAGTTGAGGGAACTGAGTACTGAAGTCACCAACATCACAAAAATCACTCTCTCACTTGGTGAATTTTCCACTGTGAATTCAAAACAAACTGGAAATTGTTCTGCACCTGTGGTTAGTACTTTAAAATTCAAATTGTTTTGATACTTGTTTGGAGTTATGTGTGATAAAAACCTCACAGTTACGTTTTTAATAACTCCTGTTGTTTGAATTTATTTCAGTCCTATAATTTGTTGGGATTTTTTAATTTCCCTGTGTGTGAGTTACCCATTTTACATCTTACCATTAGACAGTTCTCATCAATTCTTAACAGTTTTTGTTAATCTCTAAATTTAACAAGATACTGCCAGTTTAAATTATACAAAGCATTCTGTGTAAAGTTTTTGAGTAACTCTGTGAGTGTATTCCAGCTTTCAGGCCACCGACCAGCTTTTCCTGATGCCTTCAAGAAGGATTTGCTAGAAGAGATTATGGCTTCTAATCCTCAGTTTCCAGTGAGAAAATACTACTCCAGGTTCCTGAAAAAGCAAACAGAACGGTTGGCTTTGGAAAACAGCACACAAGGTTAGGAATCTGTGTAGGGAGAAAACCACCCTCACTCTCTCTGGCATTAAAAAACAATTGGGAATTCTTAAAAATACATTACTGAAGGAATACTGTTGTTAGAAATAAATTGATCCTCACATTTTAGATTATTTTGACCAAATTCTTCAAATATGGCTTAAGCAAAAGCACAGTAGTAATGGACATAGCCTGAAATTTTAAATGGACACAATTTTTTTTTCTTAGAAAGCAGAGATGGCACTGCACATCTTGATGTAATTGAGAAACATCCTGACAACTGGAAGGAAACAAAGAGGAAAAGGAAAGAAACAGAAGATCGGAAATCAAAAAGAAGAAAACAACTTCAAGGTACAGAGACTGAAGTGAAATCAAGAGTTTCCAGGAAACTTATTCCTCCCACATCTGGAGAAAAACAGACAGAGACAGGACAAGCCACACAGTTGGAAAAAAACAAGACCCAGAAACCAGATGGTGTGACAGAAGACATTGGGTGTTTATCAGATCCAAGTGCACTTTCAGGTAACTGCATTTCCTGTCTCATTTTAATCTTTGCATTGAGGAAGTGTGTGTGATGCATGTCAGCTTTCCACTGTGATGCAAAAATTGTATCTAGTCCTAATACTCTGCTAGATTTGATCAATTCTATTGCATGAAGAACTGTTTAAAAAGGACAATATTTTTTCTGTAGGTGTGGAAAAGGAGGACATGCTGTGGACAGAAAAATATCAGCCTCAAGATTCCAGTGAACTTGTAGGGAACAAGAAAGGAATTGAAAGGCTACACAGGTCAGAAGTTGCAACATGGATCCGTTCCTAAAATAACTCAAAACTTCATGTTACTTGATAATGCTCAAGTACTGAGAGAGCAGTACTTGTCTGTACTTCGCTGCAAGCATCCTGATCCTGACCTTTCTGTACTGTCTGCTTTTGACAGGAATTTAGCACTGAAGTCCACTTAACACATGGTGCTTTGAGTTAAATTTTCTGTGTGTGCTTAAGTTACTGGTGTGGCTCTTACACAGAATTTAAAGGTCTTTCTGACAAAACAACACTGAATTATGAGTGAATAAGTAGTTCACCAAATGACTTGGTTTTGTACCAATCAGCTAACAGAATGGAGAATGATAAAGGAAACCTTTTCTACAAAAGAATCAAATCCTGAACATTTTCTTGCTTTTATCTGAAAGGACTTGATAGGTTTCTGTGGGATAACCAGTGGCTGATGTCCCCTAGTTTTATGTTCTGCTCCATCTTAATGTGGTTCACTTAATTCACCAGCATTTTTTATTCTTGTTTTGTTCCTTGCTTTTATAGTTGGTTAAAAGAATGGAAAAAGAGAGCTGATTTGGAAGAAAAACGAAATCAGAAAAGGGAAAAGGAAGACCAAGAGCAAGAAGGTACTGATAGAATTAATACAGCTTCTCTTTTGTTACAAGTTGCCAAAAAATAACAGTAATCCTTTCTTCTTTTTAAAAAAATTCTACAGATTCTTTAAGCAGCCTTGACTTTAAAGATAGTAAATCTGATACTGAGGAAGAGACAACCCTTTGCAATACAGTTCTGATAACTGGCCCACCAGGAGTGGGGAAAACTGCTGCAGTGTATGCTTGTGCTCAGGAGCTTGGGTTTAAGGTTTGTGGAGTTCTTTCTTTCCTCAGTGCATTTTTCTTATTTATAACTAATGATACAAAAGCATTTGGAATACAAGATGTCTAGAATTTAAATTTTTTTTGTAAACTAAATAAAATTGCAGATATTTGAAGTCAATGCCTCTTGCCAGCGTAGTGGGAGACAGATTCTATCCCAGCTGAAAGAAGCTACTCAGTCTCATCAAGTGGACAAAAAGGGTGTGAATGCACACAAGCCTTGCTTTTTTAACAGTTGTAGCACTTCCAAGTCACCAAGTAAGTGTTGTGGTTCTTATCTAGGGTTCTCTGTTTGGTCTGAATTAAGGGGTAGATTTTGTGGAGGGGAGGAGGTTGTTAAAGACTGAATTCCCCAAACAAATTTCAGATACCCATTGTTTTAAAAAAGTTAGCAGATTTAGCTTAGGTGGCCATAATAGTAAGAACTGGTCTGTAGGTTAACGCAACTACAGACCAAATTAAATAATGACTTTATTAAAATACTGACTTGATTACGTCATTTCTGCAGTGGTAGAGCAAGTGCTGTGGCATTTGAATAGAAAGTTGAACAGAAAGCTTTTCCTATAACAAGAGAAAAGGAAAACAAACAAAAGTCTGCACAGTAAACCTGTCATTTACCATAGATAAAAAAATGGGTTTTACTTTAACTTTGTCTGAGAAATAGCAGTTTGTCATTATATCTCCAAATGAAGTTTAATATAAAACATACTTTGCAGAAAAAATGTATTCTCCAAAGAAGGTTATTTCTCCAAGAAAACCTCCACTGTCACCAAAAGGAGCAGGATTAAAACGAAGCTTGCCCTCTAAAACACTTGCAAACTACTTCAAAATTTCCACCAAACGTAAAGGTATTGATGGAGAAGCAACATCTGAAGAAAAGAATGGAGGTAGGTATTCCTTTTTAATAATGAATTACCTTTGGAGATGGAAATGCTACACCCTGTATGTGGAGCTGTGTGGAGGAAAGGACAGATTCTCTTAAGCATTTGATACAGGGGGGATTTTTGAATCCAGTACCTAGAAAGTATTAAATGGTTTCACTCTTCTTTCCTGCTCAATTATTTATCCATGTACAGGAAATACTCAAAATTCACTAGAAATAAAGAAAGATGCTCAAATTAAGCCAATAAACAAAGAAGAAGGAGGAGAACACAACAGGAAAAGTGCAACATCTCTCATTCTTTTCGAAGAGGTAAAATTCACGTGAAATGTACTGTGACTATGTTCACAGCTTGTACTGCTGCTCAAGCTCTTGATACTGTGTTTGTTTTCTGTAGGTGGATATAATATTTGATGAAGATGCAGGATTTCTAAGTGCAATAAAGACATTCATGGCAACTGCAAAGAGACCTGTAATTCTTACCACCAACGGTGAGTAGTGTTTGTGACAGTAATTAGGCTTTACAGACAGAAGGGCCACTTTTAATTAGAGGCTGTAAATGGTGATGGTTGAATACTGCTCCTAAATGCAAAATTAAATGAGTGGAAACTGTAAAGCAACTGTTTGTGTGTTTGAATAAAAGTACTGGCTGCTCTAATGGATAAAGAAAATAACTGTGAATAATGTCATGACAGTTCATTGATCTCTCTTTATAGATCCAACATTCAGCTTAATGTTTGATGGTTATTTTGAAGAGATCAACTTTAAAACCCCTTCCTTGGTAAGTCTGTGCTAGGAAATGCAGGTACATCCTAAGCAAGTCAGCTGATTTCAGTCTGAAATGTAAATGTTTGGGTAGGTTTATATATTTCTGATGTACATATTTGTTTAATCAGAGACAGACATGTCTTTGGGGTTTATGTAAGAATGTGTAGGACATTTTTATCTTTACATGTAGAAGCTGTTTCACTAGCATGGAAGATCTATTTTCCAATTTACTGGAATAAAGAACAATAAGAACTTCCTGTAATCACTACATTTAGTTTTTAGAATGTAGTTAGATAAATATCTGATAGCTCTGATCTGAAGGTTGGTTATGCCAGTACTGGTTCATTCATTAAAAAGTATAGGAATTATTTTAGAAATATTATGGGTTATCCCTTTAATGTAAGTACTAGTGTTCTGTGTAGAAAATAGTTTTATTTGCAGCTATGTATTAGATGAAAAACCTAAATAAATGAGAATGGGAAGGACTTAATTATTGAGAAGGGAAAATTTCTTAATGTGACACTAAAAACCTGTTGGACTTCCAGGCAATTGCAGAGTTAAAAGAAAGAATGCAAGAAAAACCTTTAAAATGAATATAGTTCAGTAAAAGCTGATCACTGGTGATCAGAAGCAAGGTGTAGCCTCAGGACCATGAGCAGAATATGTTTGTGTGTTTGTTTTTATTCAGCTGAATTTCTAAATTAAACTTAGGCTACATATATTGGGGAGTTTGGTTTTCCTTACAGGTTTTAATCTAACTGTATTAAAAGGCAAAATGTATTGCAAGCATAAATAGAATAATTTACTCTTGTGTGACTTCCTGCAGTGTGATTGGCAATTGTTTGAGTGGTCTCTGTGTAACTGTTGTTTAGATAAACTCTGTGAGCTACCTCCAAGCTCTGTGCCTGGCTGAGAACCTGCGGACAGATGTGACAGACCTGGCTGCTCTCCTGACCACAAATAACTGTGATATCAGACAAAGTGTCCTGTGCTTACAGTTTTGGGTTAGAAGTGGAGGTGGATGCTTGAAAGAGAAGCTTTTGGCACCTCAGGGTATGTTGGTTTAATTTAATCTTTAAAAAGTATCCCTCTAAATATGGATTTGATTAAATCGAAGCATTCTTAAGACATGTATGAATAGATGGTAACTTCTTGTAAGACTCCTAAATATTTGTGGAAGGGAGGCTTCTGCTATTTTTATCTACTTCAATGCCTTGTATTAATGCATAAGGAACTACATTTTGAGGGTTTTACTGCCCGTCATTACGTACTTAACATCTCCCTTTCATGTTCTGAGTAGCAAAACTGGGCAAAGAAGGGAACCAGTAGTAATTTTTACTCCAAGTTTGCAGTTCTTTATTCATGTAGCTGGGTTGTAGGCAATTCACCTAGAAGAAGCAGAGCTGAAAAAGGGGTAAAAATGGGACAGCTGGCAAGCAGGCAGGGGTAGAAACTTGATCCTAAAGGATTCAGGAAGAGCTCCAGGGGTGTGAGGGAGTGTCAGGGAGAGACAAGTGAGGCACAGCCTCCCTCTAAGGTTGCTTGGGTAGGAGGAGAGTGGGTTGGTAGCCTGACAGCAGTGATGTGGGCATGGGGATGTCTCATTTCAGCTGCTCTGCTCCTCCAGCACCACAGCAAGAGGTGACAGTTACAGCATCCTTTGTGACAGGATTTGAGGCAAAGAGGTGGAAAATCAATTTCATGATGCAGTTGTTCCCTTTCAAGTAAAGCCTGTTTTCTTTGTGTAGGAGGAGAAGAGACAAGGAAGGCAGATAATGACATTCATCCTGCAAAGTCTAATGATTCCAAGGTGGATTTTTCTCAAGCTGATGATGCACATCTTCAGGAGTTTCCTAAATGTGATACAGGCTGTGTGGAGACATTGCTTGGCCTTAAGAACATCCTGTTGCCTTCAGAAGATTTGTTGACATTTCTTAAGGTATTTTTATAGTTGACTTGGTAATACTTTGAATGATTGCCAGAGAACTGAGTGTAACCATCACCAGGAATAGCATCATCTTAGAAGCAAATCTCTGAAAAAGTTTGTTGTAGAAGTTAGAGAATTCCATGGCTGTTAAGTACAATCTGAACTGGGGTGGTCTCCTGCAAGCAAAACAGTCCTGCACCTCATGAGCACAAAGCCAGGAGTGTGAGATTTTCTGTAATAACATTTTTATTAAAAAAAAAATGTATTTTAATGTATTGATAAAGCTTTCCATGATTATTATTTTACAGCACAAAATCACAACCATGGAGGAATGGAATAAATTGGTGCAGCTTCTCACAGAATTCCAGATGAAGCATGTGGATTTTGTATATAGTAATCTTGAACTTATTCTTCCCTTACCAGTGCAAGTTCTGTCAAACCAGTCTGAAGCCTCAAAGTCTATACTTGAAAGGACTACTGTAGTGTCGTCAAAAGACAGATCTACTAAAAGTTCTTGCTCTGGAAAGAGTAGCCCTGGAAAAAGGTCTAAAAAGACAAAGGCTCAGAAAAGGCTTGAGATATTGGATGATAGTGACTTATTTGATTCTGAGCTGAACTATTCAGCTGAATTTATAACTTTGCCATCAGACAGTCCTAAATCATGTGCTGAAATTAATAAAAAGGAATCAAAATTGTTGGTGCCTAAAGAAGAAAAAGAAGTTAAAACTGAAACCTCAGCAAATGAAAAAAGGTCTGCAGTTGTTTTTCAGTGTCTGCATTCACTGACTGAATTTGTGGAAAACATGTCCTTCCTGGATTGCTGTGTAAACTCCAACACCAGGGAACCACTGGAGTTTTCTAAAAGTGAAGAATTTCACTGGACAAATGCCAAAATCAGAAATGGTCTTTGTGACGAGTTCAGTATAGAAAATACTGATTGGTGGAGTTCCCAGAGCTGTAGTGAAATAAAGGCAGCTATTGAAGCACTCAGCTTCACCAAAAGTTCTGTTAATATTTCAGAAAACTTGGAATCCTTTTTGAGTACCAGTAAAACACCTGAAAGTGATCAGCTGAAGACACTTACTCTGCCTGTCTCAAACACAAACAATTGCATATCCTTCAGTCAGGTAGCTAATTCAAGGTAAGACTTGGTTAATATTTCTGGAGTATAATGCAGTTATTTGTCAAGAAGAGCATTTTACAGGGTGTAGGACTGTTTCAGATTTGGTGTGTACACATTCATACCACTATGACTGTTGTCAGTGTGCCTCAAAACACTGCAATATATTGTTTACTGTGCTTTTACAACGTTAAATTAACTTCTTGTCAATCTGCAAAAAAGTGACTTTTCTTGAACAGCCTGACTAATGTTGTTAAGGAATGGTGACGTTAGTCTTGTTACTTCAAAAATGGACAAACATCACCACCAACCCCAAAAGAGTAACAGAACCCTAAAGGAATGGCTTTTTCAAGACACATGGGATTCTGCATGTACCAAACATGCAAATTTGTCACCCAGTGCTTGCTCATACTGAACCCATGCTAAGTGTGATGGTAGGTATTGCTTCATGAAGACATAAGAAAATACAAAGAGAAGCAGTAACTTATGCTAACAAAGAATACCCTTTAATCCATTGTAAAAGACCAAAGAATACTATCCCATACTAATACTATAATACTATCCCATACTAATAAAACCCATACTAAGCATGGGTTTTTAACATAAACAAGTTATCATAGGTAAAATTGGGATATTGGGCACTTAATGCCCATTCAGGGGTCTGAACAGGAAAATAGCTTAGAGCTTTTTTTCTGTAAGTCAGTGCCCAGGGGAGCAATGTCAGAATGGATCTGACCATACATCCTGTGACCGGGTGTATATAATGGGTTATACACTGGACCTGACACTGATATTCTGGCAAATACCAGTTACATAATGGGTTTTTTTTATTTTGGAAGAGCACAGATGCTTTTGGTTGTGGTTGTACTGAACCTTACATCTGTATCTACACTGAAGAGCTCCCCAGATCAGATTCCTGACTAAGACAAGAGCATTGGCCAAACGAACTGCTGGGCCCCATGTTTCTGTCCAAGTGCAGCTTTGGGATGCTGTGTAAGCAGCACACAATTAGAAGCTGCAGACATCTGAACTATTGGGATGCAGTTCTGGACATCAATTTAATGGGAGTTTTAAACCAGTGGCTTTAATCCTAAAGAACTAAAATCATCACTGCCCATTCTTGAGTAAGAAACAATAAAGCTTCATTCTCTGTTTTAGCACTCACAAAAAAGCACAGAAGAGGCTGGCTGTCATCAAAACTGTATTCTCCAGAAGTCCTTTAAACCTGGGCAATAAGCAAGCCAGTACCCTCGAGTACCTCCCCACTCTCCGCAGTATCTGTAGGTCTGAGAAGCTTAAAGAGCAAGGGAAGACTAAAAGAAGGTAAGTTTGGGTTTTCTTGCTACATTTCATTATAGAAGGTAGTTAAGGATTTTAATAAAATATTTTGTCAAATAGGAAGGTGGACATTGGTCTCTGAGAATAATAAAAGTGTTGCCTTATATTTGGAAATAACTTTGTTCCCTTTTTTACAATCTTTTTTACTTTTTTTTTTTAATAGGTTCTTGCATTATCTTGAAGGGATTCATCTTGAAATACCCAGACAAACGATAAATGGTCTGTCTTTGGACTTCCCTTAAAACTGCCAACACCAGGAATACTTTGTGCCTAATGGTGGTATCCTCACCATAGTTCGTTTGGTTTTTTTTTTAATTACCACATTATTGTATATTCAGAGCCATTTGTATATTAAATTTTTATAAGTATTTAAAATAATGTATATACCTATTGTCATTATACTGCTCTCCACAGCTGAAATGTGGGTTTGTTTGGTGCTTGTCCAGCAAGGGCCTTCATAATATTAAATGCACAAACTATTCATTGGGGACTTCTTGCTCTTTCTAATTTGTGGATCACACAGCAAGAAGTCCTTTTGTAACAACCAACTCTCACAACCTCCACAGCAAAGTTGCTGTTCTCTGAGGAGACTGTTTTTTTCAAGTAAGTTTGTTTCTGAATATGCAGTTAAGGTGATAAGTAACTCAAGGTGGGAAGGGGCACAGAGAGGATGCAGTAAGTCCTCCAAAGTCTAAATGACTAAAACCAACTCTTCACTTTGACCACAGGGAATAGTCCTTACAAAGCACTATGCCTCAATGTACATATATTTGTATACTTTTATTGTTTACAGCTGTCAGATCTGCATGTTAATCTCCTAAAAAGGTAGAAAAAATTATTACTGTAGCTCAACATGGTCTCAAGACATTTAGGCAAGATTTTGTAAATAACAATTATCCCAGTGTTGCTTTGGGTCCAGGAATATTTAACTACTTCTAGTCTTGTATATTGTGTTGTATTCTTAAGCTTCTCTTTTTGTATTTGACAAAACTTCAGCCTAATTATTTGTGATTGAATCCGTTTTTATACGATAATAAATTTGTGAGATTTTGCTACAATCTTAATGTTTCTGTTGTATGAAAGATAAAACTCCTGAAACATATTTTTAAAAGGATTTTAAAACTGGAATTACTTCAACCATGTACTTTTCTGCCTTTTCTTTGCAGTTGGACTGTTCCTGTTCCTCAAACTGAGTTAGACTGCTGCCATGCAGTGGTGCTCCGCTTTCCTCAGTGTCTCTGTAAAAATAAGGAAGGCCATTTGCTAGTTCTGGTCTCATCTTACATGTTTCATGTCTTATAGATGTTCAGGAATTAGAAATGTTTATGGAAATAGTAAATTATTTTAAGCTTCTGCATTGTAGACTGTCTTTATAGTTTACTCTTTCCATAGTCCAGAATTCTCAAAAAATTATAGTGGTGGCCGTTAAAATCTTCATGGCTTGATTTTTTTGTATCAACAGTCTATGCTTTTCCTGCATGATTTGTAAAAATACATAAATACACGTTTTAAAATTTTTTAAAAATAATAAAGTAAATGTGTTCACTGCTTTCTAAAGGCACTATCAATCTAACTAGATTACACTGAGGACCTGCATAAATTAGAAAAAAGTCCTATAAAGTAGTAGTATTTTAGGTAATTCAGAGATAATTTGAAAGACCCAAATTAGAAAGCAGTGAGAGACAATTTACCTTCTTTTGAAGTCAGCTCTCTGGTTTTAATAACGCCCTTAAGAAATTGTTTACAGAATCTGCTGTGGTATCCACAAGGTAAGGTGGAATTCAACTATTTCCCTTCTTGATCAGGTATTTACCACATGAAATCACATCAAGCTACTCTGAATGAAAGATAATCTGCATGTGATGATTTGAGTTTGGATTTTCATGCATCAGGTATGAGCATCTTTTGTATGCTAGAATAAAGCAAGTTTCCAGGAGGGAGGGGCTTGGGGAACAGGGGCCCAGGCTGGTTTTGGTTAACTCTGCTTAGAAGGAAATGCTTCACAAGTTCCATTCCAGTACTGTGAAATTTGCCTGCTTTTAATACAAAATATTTTCCTGCAATAGTTTGGGCCCTGGTTAGTCCTTTATGTACTGCCCTTTGAGCTAACTTCTGTGTCTTGAAATCAGAAGTAAAAACAACCCTGGAGTTCCACCATGACTCTCTCCCATTTAAGCAGCCGTTATTAGGTGTACAGTAACTTAAAACCAAAACCAACAACCTTGTTCTTCTTAGGGAAATCTCAAACAAGTTTCAAACTTTTCTTTTTTTTGCTTTCATTCCAATATCGCTTTCCAGAATGTAAATGAGAGTGTGACATTATTCTACCCATGAATAATGTAGAAAAAAGCGGTTACAGTTGCAAGAACGAGCCAAAGGCTCTCCTTGGCCACAGCCCCCCTTAGTAAAGAACTGTCGTTGTGGGAAAGCTGCCGGGGCCCGGGCCGAGCCGCGCGCCCCTAACCGCCCTCGGGAGGAGGCGCCGGGACACGGGAGGGGACGGGGCGTACCGGGTGTCGGGGCCGCTCCGGTTCCTCATTTCCCAGCTGGGCTGAGCCTCCCGCAGACTCCGCGCCGGGCACCGAGGGCCATGGACTACGAGCACAACAAGGCGCAGCTGCTGGAGCTGCAGAGGGCGGCCGGGACCGGTAACGATCGCTGCGCCGATTGCGGGGACCCAGGTAAGGCGAAGGAGACTCCGCGGGCAGCGCCCCTCGGCCCCGGACCCGCTCCCGGGGGACAGCGGCCGTGACCGCGCTGGGGCTCCGGTGC
>VWZU01012053.1:100224-115944 GCA_013397095.1 Sterrhoptilus dennistouni | reverse complement strand
GGACGCGCCTCTCCGGGAGCCCCTGCCCGCTCCGGGACGCGCCTCTCCGGGAGCCCCGCGGGGCCAGGGGACCGCAGCGGGGAGCAGGAAACGACCCAGCCGCAGGCGCTTCCCCGGGTTATTCGTGGACAGGGCATGAAGCTGAGGGAGGAGGAGGAGGGTGCGTGGGGTGGATTTCCAGCTCGGGGAATGTCTCTGCGCAAGGGCTGGGGCAGAGAAAAGCACGGAAAAGCCGCCAGGGCCCCCGCGCCGGGCTGCCCGTTCGGGTGGGGCAGGCGGGAGCCAGCAGGAGCTGAAGAAGGCGTCAAGTTTGCTTCAGTTTAGCGTGATGGGGAGAAGTGGATGGTGGCGCAATCTAAGGAAATGGTCTTGCCAGAACACTCAGTGCCCATAGGGATGCACCTGTCAAAGCTGCTTCAGGGCATGTAGCAGCAGGCAAGAGCAGGAGCCTTCACGGGCAGCGGACACAGTCCTCGCTGTAGGTGGTTGTACACTGTTGTACTCTCAATAGTGCACGCTGTTGGCACCTGTCTTCCATTGTTAATTCAGTCACAGCAGCTTTTCATGCAGAACTAATAATTAGCTGAGCTTTTCCATCACCACTCACCTGCCTGCACAGTCACCTTAATTTTAAAGCAAATAGGCAGTTAAAGAATGTACAGATTCAGGGGCTACATCGGGCACTGGGGAAAGCAGGTATTGTTCCCCCTGAACACAGTGAAGTGGCAGCCATAAAAAGTGGGGTGGGATTCGAGGCATTTATTATGTGTGAAGCCTGGGCTGTGCATCAAATGTGGGGTTTTATCCTTGCCAGTGGCTGTGCCTTTTCCTGTCTATTAATTGATTCTTTGTGTTTTTATCTAGATCCAGAGTGGGCTTCTTACAAACTTGGAATATTCATTTGTTTGAATTGCTCTGGAATTCATCGCAATCTTCCTGAAATCAGCAGAGTCAAGTCCCTTCGACTTGACTTCTGGGACAGCAATTTAATAGAGGTACAGGGGGAAAAGCAATAATTTTCCACATTTCATAACCTCCTCTGCCATGTAATTCCTATGCCATCCACCATGGACAGTGCAACAGAGCCAAGTTAACTGCATGGGTAACTTCAGGGGCTTTTCTTATGACCTGCTCAATCAAATTACACTGATAGGTGACCATGTTCCTAATAGTCTGTGGTGTATATTTTTATATACACAGTAACTTCTCACTGTGGTTTAGAAACCCACAAATATTTCCTGGTAGTATGTTCAATTAGGAAAGCAACATACTCTTCTTAAATCTTACTTCAGCCTCTCATCATTCAGTTGAATTGTGCTAATAATACAATCACAGTTAATATCTGGGAAGAGATTTAAAAATGGGGAGATGATAAACAAATTTTCTCCTAGTTTTCTTTTGTTCTTTTCATCAACAACCATAGTTTTGTATTCCTTCCCACATGATTCAGAACTGTAAATACTGAAAAAGGTGTAAAATAGTAAAAATAGTAAACTGTAATGCTAAAGGGAATTTATAAATGTATGTAAATACACACTGAGAGTGTATTTGCAAGACTCAGCAAAAAGTGCAGTGCTCCCTTTGATACAAGTCTCATTTTACATTCATGACATGGTGTTGATTTACAGTGGCACACCTAACTGTAATTTATTTTGTATTTCAGTTTATGAGGAATCGCGGAAATCTCTGGGCCAAAGCTAAATTTGAGGCCAAGGTCCCTCCATACTATTATATCCCCAAGTCCTGTGACTGCATGTAAGTTGATGGTGTATTCACTGCTGCAGACCTTTACCTCTGCGTCCCTTACAGGTCTCCTTGGCTGGCTGCTGAAACTAGAGTAGAGACAGATCAGCTTTATCCATGTTTTCCTCTTTCAGGGTTTTAAGACAGCAGTGGATTAGAGCTAAATATGAGCGTGGGGAATTTCTTGACACCCAAGTCTGCCAAGATCCCTGTTCTGCAGGTAAAAGGATTGTCAGGGAAGTCTCAGCCTCAAGGCCAACAGCACAATGTTCTGTTGGCAGCTTTGGAGATCTCTAAGGTTGACTTGTCAAATTTGAATTGCTGGACATGCAGTCACTGCTGTGAGTCTAGCTTTGAGAAGAAACTCCCAAGAAAAGACACTTACACAAGTGCTAGGGTATATTCAGATCTTACAGTTCTCTATTTCTCCACTGATTTTTTCGTATGAGGGGAAAATTCTCAGATGGAGAAGAGACTTGAAACTGTGCCACATCACCCTTAGCCTAAATAGTCTTGCCCTTGTGTCACCCCTCTCTGACCCTTGCCTGTCTGGTCTGCAGGCAGCCGTGAAGGATGCCTCTGGAAGCTTGGGACGGGACGCAGACAGTTCCAGAAGAGACAATTTCTCCTGTCAGCAAGGGAAGGGGTGATGAAGTACTACAGCAAAGAAGTGAGTTCTTCAGCCAAAGCTGGCCATAAGTAGCAGTCAACAGTGACCCTCAAACCTTGCTCTTTGTGGGAAAAACCCAGCACAAGTAGCTTTGTCTCTAGTTTTGCAGCCAGTTTGTGCTTAGAGGAGTCCACATGTTTCCCCATTAACATATGTGGTATATTGGACAATTTTGGATGTAGTTCTTTTACTCATCCCTTATCTTAGCCCTGCAGCCTCCTTTTGCATAGTGAACAAAGGAAATGGATAGTGGCAGCTGAATAGCAAGACAATGAAGAGACCTGCTGGCAGTTGATAACTCTTACATTATCAAAATATCCTCTCATCAGCTCCAGAAGCAGGGTCTTCAACACGACTCCTTTCTGTGAGACTGTAGATAATTAGGAGGCTGGAGATAGACCCATCCCTTGCAGACCCAGCCCTCTTTATAGTGACCCAGCATTTGTCAAGGAATCTTTGTAAGTGGTTTTATGTTGCATGTAATTAAGGCTTTATGTTTCAGGTATATCCAATATTCAGATATTTTAGGATATCTGCTTTCTATTCAGTAGGGATCGAGGTCTCATAGAGCTGATCTGTCCTGCAGTACATTCCCTGAGAGCACTTTCATACAGTGATGCTTTTAATTTCACAGTCCAAAGGTCCAAAAGCCGTTATCAGCATCGAGACTCTGAATGCAATGTTCCAGGTGGAGAAAATAGGACACAGTCATGGGCTGCAGATCACATACATCACAGATGGTCAAACCAGGAATCTTTTTGTCTATCACGAAAGTGGAAAGGTAATATAATGGAGATTCTGGAGTAAGCAAGATGGTTAGATGTTGGATCTGTATTTTGGAAGAGTTACTGTGTCTGCAAGATCTAGTTTTACTTGGCATCACTAAGACTTGTAGGATATAGGAAGTTGCAGAATCTGATGCTCCTAATGGTAGCATCTTGCTCCTTTTCTGTTGGGGCATATATTCAACCTTACCCTTTTGATAGTCTTAAGTGGTGCATAGATGTAAATCTCTGTAAGGTAACTGCCTTGCGGTTTTACACAATTTCGGGATTAAATTTCTTGACACACATAGAGATTATTGTTCTATATTATTTCCAAGCCAATAATGATAATTTTAAAAAGTATCTCTATAGATATTGTTAGATTTCTGTTTCTTCCTTCAACAGACTTCTTGTGTCTTTCCAGTTACAGAGGTTTTTAAACAATCCATAACTGAATCAATTGAAAAAGCTTTTGTATATAGGCTTGGGTGTCTGTTCATGCTGAGAATGTCTTGGACCTCCCAAGAGGGGAATTCTTAAATTATTTTCAAGGGTCAATGTTTTTCAGGTGTCTGGGACAAATCACTGATTCTCTCTGCCCCTTGGGGAGAAAGTACCTCTTTACAAAGAGGTGACAAGGAAAGAGAAGGGCATCTTGGAGAAGCAGTGTTCTGACTCTTCTTGTTAATCTTTATGTTTGTGTTTGCTGTTTTCCCAGGAGATTGTTGACTGGTTCAATGCTATTCGGGCAGCACGTTACCATTACCTCAAAACAACCTTCCCAAATGTCCCTGAGCCTCAGGTGAGAACTGAACAGGGCTTGAAGCAGTCTAGCCAAACATAGCAAGCATGGGAAAACATTTTCTCACATCTTGTGACAGAGTCAGGTGCTCACAAAGCAGCACTTGGGTCCAGGGAATGGACAGAAGAAGTAGAAGGAAAGGCCACACTGAATAACATGCAAAAGCTTAGTCAGTATTCAAGGCCTTAAAGTCTCCTTGTAATCCTCACAGAGTGTAATCTGTCAAAAATATGTTTCTTCTTACTTCAGACTTCCCTTTACCAGGCAACCAAAAAAATCCCAGACCCCAAAAGCCACAATTGATGGTGATTAACTTAGACAAAAACAGAACAGAAATGCAGTCTTGAATGAGACAGCCTGTCCTGGTTTCGGTTGGGACAGACACAGACTTTTTTTGTCTTTGTGTTCTCCTAGCTCATACCCAAGATCACAAGAAATTTTGCCAAAGAAGGATATATGGAGAAAACAGGACCAAAAGTAAGTGCATACGTGGCATTACACAAACAGTATCATTCCAGATAGAGAATATTTGGTAGTTCAATGATGCTGACTCCTATAAGATTTGCTCAGTGACTCTCTGCTTCCTGGGTTGATAAATGACACTCTGCTCCTTTGGGGCCATGTTTTATTTTGTGTGGAAAATAAGATGGGGAAGAAGAATTCTTGAAGAGTAAGCAAGGTGGATTAGCTGTCAATGGACATGCAAAGTGCTTTTACACAACACCACATGGATTGCTGTGTCTGCTAACTTCATCTCCTGCCACAGCAGAGCATGACGTGCTGACCCCCCCACTTCTCTGTTTCACTTAAGAGTCAATTGCACTTAAGTCACATCTGCTTAGAGCAGCAAAGTGTCATTTGAGTAAATTTCTCTACAGTAAAGCCAATAGTTTGGTTTGTTTTATTGTGGGAAGTGTTTGGGCCAGTACTCTTGGAACAGAGGAGTGAGGTTTTGGGCACTGCTGAAGGAGGAGATAAAGATCTGAGGACTTCTTTGACCACAGCCACTTCTTGCCTTCCTCTCCTCTGAGTGGACCATGAGCCAAGTCCCATTATAAAGTTCAGAGGTGCAATGCTGATACTGAATATGCTAGGTTTTGGCCCAGCTGTGCCAGTGTTCCTGCACCTCTTCTGCAGGTACTTGCACAGAGCATGAAAGATTTTGTGGTTTTTTCCTGAGGCCTAAATTCTGCTTAAACTGAGCTGAGTCCTAGAAGAGGCCTCTTCAGTTCAGCCTGGAGCAATTAATAGCTCAGGAGTGGTCAGGTAAGTGTAGTTGATGAAATTAGCACTTAAAAAACCCAGCTAGTATTGTACACCCAAAATTCTAGGGACAACCTTCCTGATCAGATTGTTGAAATTGATTGCTCACTCTCTTCACTATCACCACTGGCTCAGGGGTTGTTCTCTGCAGAGCTTTCAATCAATTTCCTGCAATTTCCTAATCCTGTTAATTTGATTGCTTCCCTGTCCAAATGATTGTCATTGAATGTAGATCTGTAGTTTGAGCCCAGGGAACAATGAGAGATGAGAGCTGCACACGGCAGTCCTGTTACCAGTTGCAGGGATGAAGGAAACAACTCCAGCTCCAGGTCATTTAAGTGGTCCTGGGATTTGAATAGACCAAACTCCACTTTGAGACTCCGGTCTTTAAAGAATTTCTACCATTTCTTTGTAGCAGAAGGAGGCCTTTAAGGTACGCTGGTTCTGCTTGGATTCTCAAGAAAGGAACCTGATATACTTTAAAAACCCACTGGTAAGAGGAGTGTTCCTTGTTCTACAGCCCCTTCATGAAGCAGATGGGCAGGAAGGGTCTGTTCTATACCTTTTCCAGTGGCTGTGCCAGACTGGAGCAGGCCCAGCCTCAAGAGCCCATCTCCCTTGCCAGAGGATGTCTCTAAAGCTGAGCTGGTTGGGAACTCTGGCCTGTACAGTGGCTGTGAGGAAGATCTTTTGAAAGCAACTGCTACTGCCTGTGGTGTTCATGCCCCTTCTCCTCCAGGCCTAGTGCTTCTGTGTCTAACCTTAGCCAAGATGAGCAGTATTCCAGTATGAGGGACTTGACAGCCCCAGTATCCTGCTTCCTAGCCCTGCTTTAGCTTAGCCATGGGAATGTCCTTCCCTGTCCCTTCTGAACACCCACCAACCAGCTCTGTAAGGGTGGGGCCTTGCCTTCTCCTCCTGGGAATGCCTGAGAGTGCAGAATACCCCTTTGTGTGTTCCCTGCTGGTGTCACTAGTCTGTGTCATCAGTTCCCCTCTCTCTGTGCCTCCCCAGATCCTTTCCATGTCAAAGGACAGAGCAGTGTCTGCTGGCTAATGGCTGTCTTCTGCTTCCTTCCTTCCAGGATGCATGTGCACAGGGCCAGGTTTTCATCGGAAGGAGGGATGAGGGATATGAAGTACGAGATGATTTGCCCCAGAAGAACTGGGCGAAGAAGAAAAAACCAGTGATCACTCTGGTCACGCCAGTGAGAGAGTTTGTTTTTATCTGTGACAGTGACTGGAAGCAGAGGGAGTGGATGGATGCCTTGAACAGAGTCATCACCCAGCTCTGATGTCCACAGGCAGGAGCAGACAGGCAGCTACATTCCACCTGGCTGCAGCTTCTGGCCACACAGGGACAGGGTTGTTTTCAACAGAGCGGGGTGAATGTTTCTTACTGTGCTACATTTCTGGCACAATAAAAAAACAAGCCAAGTTTAAATTGTGAGGATACTGTAATGGAATCACTCCTCTAGTGGAATCACACAGATGCTTCTAGCTCCTTGCTTTCAACAGTCTCTACTGTTTGGCTTTTATGTGAGTGGCAAATCCAACATCCAATGAATTTTTTCCAGAGCACAACCCCAACACAGTGCCCTGGTGAACACTTCAAGAGTACAGGATGATCAGTCACTGATCTGTCTCACCTAAGAACAGATGAAGCTTAATGAGCTTGATTAGACTGAACATTGAAAGGCAGAAACAAGATTTAAAAGTATTTTCTTCAGTGACTTGCTTGCAAACACTCCACGAATGAGGACTGGTGTTCAGTGTTGGAGGGGAGCCTTCTCATCAGGTACCACTGTGTGCAGGAACTGATGCAGATTGCACTGGCTGACACAGAGCACTGAGTGTTTCCGTGCCTCAAGACAAAGTCTGAGATCTAGTTCTACAAAGCAGCAAGTCATTCACACATCTAATTCTTTGCAATAGCCCGATTTTACAAATCAAGAGGAAGTCTTGCAGACCAAGTTTCTGGTGAGGCTTCCACCTTCTGCTGACAATTGCCAGCTGGTCTTGAGATACTCAGAATAGTTCTTTTTTTTGGAAATGAGAAGTGCCAATACTTGCAGGAATTAGTGACACTAATTCTTCTTTCTCCCCATCCCCACCCCCCAGTAGTACAAAGAAATTGTTGGAGTTGGGTTATCATGCTGCCTTTCTCAGCCAGCTCATCGTCCAGCTCTGACCAATGTGCAGCAGTTTTAATTGTTGATATGCTCCCATGAACTTCCCTGTGTTCCAGGCTCTGTCCCCACACAACCCCTTTCGTTCTAGCTCACATGGTGCTTCAGCAATTCTATTAAACAGCCTAATCCTGCAGCTCCTGAAATCAACAGAAAACAGCTTTTGACGAGGAATAATTTCAGTCTTCATTTGTTAGTTGTTGTTTTGAGATGACCTGAGCAGCTCGGGATGACCTCAGAAGGCTTTGGTCCTCCCAGTAGCCTGGACTTCAGTCAGGGTCTGCTGTGTTGTGCCGCTGCTCTCCCGGCTGGGTCAGCAGATTGCCCGTGTCAGCAACTCTCACTATTACAAAATCGGGAAATTCACGGTGGAAATGAAATAGCGCAGATAACGGGGATTTTTTTGGACAGTCAGTGAAAGTCAAGGCCAGACCCTAGAGAGTTCTGCGTCACAGTTCATTTACACCGGCGTCCCGAATCCTGCGAGCGACGCCCGTGAGCAGCGCAGAGAGCAGAGCGGGGCAGAACCGTGGCGTTCTCGGCATCGGAGGAGGCCCCCGGGGAAACCGAAACTCGGCGGGCGCTGCGCTCCGTCCCGGGCCCGGCGATGGCCGCCATCATCGAGCTGGAGCGGCTGCAGAGCGTCCTGGAACTGCACTGCTCCTGCTGCCTGCAGCTCTNTGCCGGGGCTGCATCCTGCAGCACTGCGCGGGCCGGCCCCGCGCCGCCTGCCCGCTCTGCCGGAGCGCCTTCGAGCTCCAACACCTGCAGCCCAACCGCGAGCTGGCCGCGCTGCTCAGCCTCGTCCCGCGGGAGCTGGCGGAAAGGTTGGAAACACAGGAGGAGCCGGAATCCTGTGGAGCTGCTGCCTGCAACGACCGGAGCTCGGCAGGGCGGAGACCTGGGGAGAAGGTACGGCTGGAGGACCCCGGGGCTCCATCCCCGACATCCCTGAGCTCCATCCCCGACAGCCCGGGGCTCCTCCGCGACATCCCTGAGCTCCATCCCCCGCCTCCCCCGGGACATCCCCCGATACCCAGGGACTCCTGCCGCCATATTCTGGGACAGCACCCAGCGGTACCCTCGGGACAGCCCGGGGCTCCATCCCGCTCCATCCCACGGCACAGTAACTTGGCTAACACAGTGTTTGTGGCTCATTGGTGGTGTCTGACACATTGAGAGCTGCATAGCTGAATTAGAAGAAGTAATACCTGTATATATTTAGCTGATGCACAGTAGTAATAAGTGACTTCCTTGTGCTGGGTGTTATTTACTGCATCAGCGTTGCATTGGAGACTCCCAGGAGGACACGTAACACTATCAGACAGTGCTACAGCCCCACCCAGCTTCACGGCACAGAATGGGACAGGTTCATATTCTAGGTCTCTGCTTAAAACGACTCCCAGAGGAGGTGATGAGAAAAATGTGTTGACCTTCGTTATCTTAGCACATACGTACCTTAGTCAAGCTAAGAGCATGTCGAAGCTTACAATTGCATGTAATTACCTGTAATTAATTGGTGACTGTTGATGTTGACTTCATTGTCATTATTCCTACTCAGAATTGTGTCTTTAAGGCACCTCCTCAACCAGTCTATTGCTTAACTAATGTCAGTGATGGTGGGAATTTTTATTATCCTGCTGCTTAACCTAGTCATGCTTTCTCTGAGGTTAATATAGATAAATAGTCCAATGTGTCACTTTAAAGGAGGAAGAGATATGGGAGAGCTCCAAACAACAAGAAATAACTGAAGAGACCATCCACCTGTTGAGGAAAGATCTCGATAAAACAAAGGTACACACTGTACATTCATCACTTACAGTAACTTTCTGTTTCCACTGTTCTGGGCTGGAGATGTGATTGACTGCAGGGTTGCCCTCCAGCTCAGAGCAGGAATCTGCCTTTTCATTTCCTTCTTTTCTGCCACAATTCTGTTTTTATTGATGAGGATGGATATATGGCATCAGCTGCACTGATTTGTGTCTTGGCTGGCACAAAGGCCACTGGAGTTGTGCATTGTTGCATTTTTCTGCTTATCCCAGGAGTAGCCTAAATGCTTCTGGTACAAATTAGAAATCATAAGAGGGACTACTGAACTTTCTGAATTGTCAAGCAGAGTCCATAAAATAGTTGTGATCCTTAATATGCCCCAAATCTCGCTGCATGTAATGCAGGATAGTGTCAAGTATATTTTATTCCTTTGAATAAAGTTTTTGGTCTGCAGGGGTCAGTCAAAGTGCACATTAGATGGGGCACTAATTCTCATATTCTCTGCATCTTTCCTAACCACACAATGAACTCCATATTTTCTGCCTTTCAGGAATATACATCTCAGATCAAAAGCCAGATTATTAAAGATTTCTGTTGCATGAAGGAATATGTTGAAAGACAGGAGAGAAACACACTGATGTTCATTGAACAAGAGCAAAAAGCTGCTCAACAGAAAATTGAAGAGACTATTCACCAGCTCACAGACATCAAAGCCCAACCTGTAAGTGATGAAATGAAGTGGCAGAATATGAGTAGAAACTCTCAAGCTCAATGTCTGGGATAGGTGAATATGTTCAGAGCACCTTTGAGGTTCCTACTGCACCATTCTCATAGAGACAACGGTGTTAGTCCATGGACATTGCTGTCAGCAAGGAGAGTTTGGAGTGAGAAATTCAGAGGAAGAAAAGTACTGAAAAAGGCACAGGCTGGGAATGCAATTCAGAACTAGATTTTTTCCAGGGATATTGTTAAGCTGGAATGAAGTGCGAGCAGCACTGCTAAAATCCAGTGTCAGTGAAATCTGAAGTCAAGATCTTTCACGATCTTTTTATTTTTCAGAATTTGTACTTACACATAGGTATGCAAGTTAAAGAACTCACAGAGTTATTAAATATTTTGTAACCACTTTCTTGGGGAAAATACATCAAGGGCCCTCAACAGTTGCAGCTTAAAGCACTTCAGATTGTGCAGAGCCCCTTTTGATGTTGAAAACCCACAGTGCCAAGTGATGCAAGTTAGCCAGGAGGAATTTGGAGTGGGGCTCACTGGGTGTGGTAGGGGAACCAATGCCATGAGAGGCTGACTTAGAACAGAGACTAGACAGAGTTGAAGTCGGTATTTATTAAGAGGCCTTTAGGATACACCTTGGGCAGGACACCTGGCCAGGGCTTCACCCAAGATGGACCCAAAATGGTCACAAAATGGACCAGGTTTCACACTTTTATAAGTTTTGGTCCATTTGCATATTGGGGTTAGTTGTCTAATTACAGCTTCAGTTTATGAAGTTCCATCCTCATTGTTTGCTCTCTTCAGTTCTCTGTTGTTTATACCTTTTGGGCCTGAAACTTGTGACGGCTGTCCTTGGTCTCAAGCTGGAAAGAGATTGTTTTGTCTACCTACCCTGTAAAGAGAACTTACTGACACTTAATAAGAAGCTCAGAGCTACACACCTAGGCACAGAATCTGAAAAATATAAAAGCTAAAACTTAAGGCATCACCATGAGACAGAATTGGACTTCCAGGACCCAGGCACAGGTGCCCACATTGGAATTCACCTGATCCAGGGTCCTGTTAGAGGCAGTGAGGAGAAATGGCTACTTTCAGAGTTATCTGGCCTACTTGAGATATCCACCTGCAAAGGAGGTTAATCCAGCCTCCAAAAAGCTGTTTCCTCCTACAGACTGTACACACAAAGAGAGCAACTTCAGATGTAGATTTCCACAATTTCTTAACTAAGGCAAACTAAGCTTACCCTTTCCTCACACTAATACATTTTCAAACTTTCGGTTTCTGTTCTAGAAGAGGAAGTTGAAAAAAAATGAACTTTTGTTTTCATATGAATACTTAAGGAAATTGTAATATATATATGTAGGAAAAATTAGTCACATTTTCAGTTTTCTTAGGGAAAACACTTTTTTTTTTTAATAAGAATATCCTTCACTATTTTCTGTGAGATTTCAGGTTGGTTTGCTGAGGTAACTGTCCTATAAAGGAAACTTTTGATACAAAGAATAAGATTCTTGAAGAGATCACTGCTTTTTCCACTTATATCTGATCTGTGACTTGAAATTACTGGTGTTGTTTACATCTTTCCCTTGTTATTTTGGCATTATTAGAGTGACTTATCTGAGAGGCAGAGGTACAAAGGCTCGCCTACAACAATTAATAAAATTACGCTTGATGAGAAGCTTAATGTTGTCAAAAGTGCTGTAGAAGATCTTAAGAGAAAACTGGAAATTTTACTCTTGAAGAATTATGCTCAGCAACTCCCACCAGGTGAGTTTCTCTTATTTTGAAATCTTTTTCTTAAAGGCAGTGGATCTAGGAAATGGATTTAAAAAATTACTTTGTGCTTTTGAAATGCATGTGCAAATAAAACAAGAAACAATACTCAGCAAAAAATAGGGAACACTAAAATTTTTAAGACAGAAACTGCTTTATCTGCATAGAATGATCAAACTGCTTTAGTCATCTCACTGTTCTGAGAGTTCCCTTCTGACCACACCAGCATAGAGTGCTTTGTTAATTTTCAGTAAAAAGTTTTGCCTACATGTCCTTTGTAATTTATACAATCAAAAAAAGCAATTCCTTGTTTTGTACTTGAACCAGTAGCTGGATTTATGTAAGGTGTGTTTTCCTTTAGAAGCTTAAATCCTTCCTATGTACATTTTGAAGAAATGCCTTAACACTTCGCTTATTTTTGTATTTAGTGCAGCCTCCAGACTCAGACCAGGAGCCAAGTGTCAGCTCATCATCTCCAGAGTCTGCAGCTGAAAGTCCTGCACCAACCATTTCCAGCCAGTTTTCTCAGTGTAAGTATCCAAGCCAGCAGGACTCTGAACAATATCCAGATGACCCTGAGACTGGATTTGCTGAAGAAAACTGCCCTTGCCAACATCAGTGGGAGATGTGGCTGTTTACTGAAGCTTGAAAACACAATGGAGTTGCCATGAATGAATCAGTTACTGACACATTGTGTAACACTGTACCTGAGTGCAGACTTAGGATAAAAAGGAGATAAGAAACCTGTTTCATGTAAGCTGTGTGGTAGCTTGTGCTGGCTGCAGAGTCTGAGCTGGTGTACAGGGAATTACTGCACCTCACTGATCTTTGTTGTTAAGCTGTAATTACTCCAGCTGTTACTTGAATTCTGCATCATTTTGACAGAAACATGTTTACAATCAACACACTCTACTACAGCTGTAGCTTAGCACAGAAAACAAATGGTTTTGCTGGTAAAATATCTAAGAACTTGTCCCAGTAAACAGATGACTGTAAGCATTATTAAGGTAAGCATCCCATTTATTATTGACAAAAAGGTATTTTTTTTAAAAAAGATTGTGGCTAGGAATAAAATCCATCTTGTGGGGTGTTGCAGCATCCCTCTTGTTAGAGGACAGAAATCAGCTGAGGAACAGACTTCTTGTTTATCACAGCATGAAAGGTCCTGGTATATTCCTCTTTACAGCTCAGCCATCCTGACTCCAACTATTCACTGACTCTGGCTGCACCAAGCTCCTGCTGTAAGTTTCCCTTGCAGCCTCTGACTGCTGGTTATTTCCTGCTAAACTCTGACTGTATATATTTGTTTGCAGACTCTGAATGCAGGTTTTCACCCAGCCAGACTGTAACTGTAGGTTCCAGCAAAAGGCTCTAACTGCAGACCCAGACTGACCTCACAGCAGTGATTTTCTCTCCCCAGGATCCTCCTCCTTCACAATCCTCCCATCACCCACTGACCCACTGCTTTATATCACATTTGTCTTTACTGGACACTCATCTTTACTGTGACTCATCACGGGCAAGGCTGTATTGGGTAATCAACACAGCTGTTACTTATTGGGGGTGAGGTCACCTGTATTCCCTTCTCCTGCAGTAGGGTGCACAGTACTCTCACCTTTCCCTTGGAGTGCATATGACTCTGTCATGGATATTTACGCAGTTGTGCCTGTTAAATGTTTCAGTGTGCCCAGATAGAGTTGCTAATGCTTGGTTGAGGATTCTTGAATTTTGATTGAGGTTTATGTTATGATCATTGGGTTTCATTTCTCTTCTGGAGCAGGGATGCACCTGCCTTCTTGTTGCCTGCATGTGAGAATATTTTTCTTTCTGTCTTCCAGGGGCAGCTGATGTGACTTTGGACTCCACAAGAGTGCATGAACGCTTGGCACTCACAGCCCAGAACAGGAGAGTGATGGTTTCCAACCACCTGACCACTTATCAACCATCACCCAAAAGGTTCTGCATCAGCCAAGTGATGTGTTCACAGGGCTTCTCTACTGGCTGCCACTACTGGGAAGTAATTACCAAGGACAGTGATGGATGGGCTGTTGGAGTTGCTCATGAAATGATCGGTAAAAGAGACAAATTGGGAAGAACTGAGCATTCCTGGTGTATAGAATGGCTGGGTCCTAAAAAACAGCTGTCAGCATGGCATAAAAATCAAGAAACATTATTACACAAGGACAAACCACTGAAGGTTGGAGTTTTCCTGGAGCTACAAAAGAAGACTGTGTCATTTTACTCCGTCACTGACAAAGAAATGCTTTTGCACACCTTTGAAATCAGTACCTCAGATCCTCTCTACCCTGCTTTCTGGCTGTACACTCTAGAAAGAAATGGATCTTTAACTATAAGTCACCCAAATAGGAAATAAAGCCTATTGAGAACAGGGACAATTTTGACAATGACTGCAGAGTTCCTATAAAAGCCTCAGTGTTTAGCAAAGGAATGTGCCAAGGAATGTATGCTTAACTACCCAGGCTTTCCTGAGAATCAGCAACTGATAATTCTGTTTGCTTTGGTTCTCCTCACATTGTGCTCTGGTCTAGCCATACTTCATTAAAGCAATTCCAGCCTATGTTGAGGCAGTAACCATCCCTGGGGGAGTCAGCTGGGTTTCTCAAGCAGTGTTAAGTAGTCCCAGGATATTTGTAGGAAAGAATGTACTAAGGAAGGTCTAATGTTGGGGATAAACCTTTCTCATGGACCTAATTTTTCCTACATGGATATTAAAAAATAAAGAACAGATTATGCCATTACTTTCTGTCAAGTGAGTTTTCTTTGGACAGATCTGATTGATTAAGGAATGCTCAGAGGACAAGAATGTTACTGATCTTAGGTATGAAAATCTTTCCCTTTAGGGTAGGCATTAACTAGGAAATGGGCTTTGGATTTGAGGACCTGACACTTCAGGGAGGTGTCCCAGAAGAACATGATCTCACTGGAACCATATTTTAGTCTTGCTCAGGCCAAAGAGTTCTCAGTCCTGGTTGTGGTGTGGCCATGGGAATGGTTGTGGAAGCAGGTGTTCAGGTATGTTCATACCAGCTAATAAATCATGCAGTCACTTTACTGGCCTTTCGAAGGACCTGCAGACAGGACTCTGTCCTGGGAAGGACCATCTGGTCTTGCCAGCAAGTCTGAGACAAAGCAAGAGGTTCTCAGTTGCCTGTGGATAAGGCAAAGGGACCAGAGCTGAGGTCCCACAAAACCTATGGACAGCTCGATTTCTGAGATCCACTGCTTCGAGCAGGCAAACTGAAAACAGCATTCCCAAGAAGCAAAAGCTTTTTCAGGAAGACTGTGGCATTTCAGAATTGACAAAACAAATAGTTTATTGTGAATAAGCATGTGGAATTCAGCTGTCACATTTAGTGGAATGGAGCTCCTTGGCTTTTGAAGTAATTGACAGAACTGCTGTTCACCTTTAGTTAATCTCTGCTGTCACTGAACACTCTAGATGGAATAAATGCACGTTTTTATGCTCCCAGGTGTGTGTCTTTCAGCATCTCCAAGACTGGGGTAGCTTTCCTGGGATAGCCAAAGCCACTGCCTCGTTAATATTGAGGTGTTTTTTGGTGGTTTATCTGGAAAAACAACAGTTACACCGTGAACTCACTGGACATCCTGAATTCCCCACACACGAGTTGTGCCGTGGTGGGATCACAGCAACAACACACATAACAACACGCAGTGCAGATGGGAACCCACTGTGTCCCTTCTTGACCATTGGGAAGAATTTCCTGATGAGGTGATTTAACATGGGAACGGTCTGCCCAGATTGGAGTCCTCATCCCTAGGGGTGTTTAATAAAGACTGGACATGGCACTGGTTGACACGGTGCTGTTGGCTCCCAGGGTGGACGGGATGCTCTCGGAGGTCTTTTCCACCCTCACTGATTCTGTGATCCCCGGTGTACAGAGTGTACAGCCCGAGTGCCCCGGGCTGTCCCTCACGCTCCCCCCGGTCACGGCGGGCCCGGGGCAACCGCCGCCTCCCGCCCGCGCCCTCAGCGCCG
>VWZU01012053.1:70297-99701 GCA_013397095.1 Sterrhoptilus dennistouni | reverse complement strand
TTTCTTTCTTTCTTTTTTCTTTTGTATCCGTGTGAAATTGACACTTGCACGTTTCCCATTTACTGACTTTGGAAGTCAGTGGCCTGATGTGCTCCTGGTGGTTATAGGTCGGGTGTTGTGAGTTTGTGGCCAGGACGGGGCCAGGGACTCCAGATTTCTTTTTTTTTTTACTTTTAACTTTCTCTATGACCTTGGATAAACAGCTCACACGTAGGTACGTGCCAGAGGTACTGTGGGTCTGGATTTTTTCACGTGTTCCTAAAATTGTGTCCCGGTACCCAAATAATCGACAAGGCTTTCAGAGGCTCCTCTTCTCAGCGGTATAAATAGCAGCAAGGAGGTTCTGTTAGTTTGCAGAGCCAGCTTAAGTTCCTCGAGGGGAAAGAAAGCAGAGTAATTACCAAGTGTTATTAGTAAAATTACCTAGTTATACTACTAACGTGGTATTACTAACAAAGCTTTCCTGAGGATTGAATGCTCCATATCTATTTCTAGTGCAGCTTATGCAGTTGTTTCATAGTGCAGGTTGGCTCTGTCTGTGCTGCATGGAAAGGCTCTCTGTGACTTTTCTAGAGAGGAATCTTGAGGGAGCTGCAGAAAGAGCTAACTCATCAAGGTTGTATTTGGTTAGTTTTGCATGCCTGTGTTTAGGAACTGGTGCCTTTGAGTACACAGTTTAATTCCACTTTAGAATACGTGCCTGATTTATCTCAGTGCCTTTTGCAGGGCTGTGCTCTGGGCTGGCTCCGTGCAGTGGTTTCAGCACAGGTGGAACACTTTGTTTTGGCAACAAGGTTCACACTGTGTCCAAATGGGAATATTAAAGGTACAGGTTTATTAAATCCAGCGGTGTGTAGTACATGGCACACCCATCAGAGATTGTGAGCATCTCTGTTACAACTTTGTTTGACTTGTAGTGAGGAGGAGGGAGAAATTTGTTTTACATTGGTAAATTTGTTTTAAATTGGTAAAACTTGTCAGTTACAGTGCCCAGTCCTGCTTTGTGCATGTGTCTCATGTATATTTATTCGTGTGAAACCACAAGTTAGTCCAGACCATATAAAACTTGTTAGATGGAAACATCAGGTTTGGAATGTGAAATATGCCAAGAACTCTTTTTCATCTCCATTGGTCCACAGTTTAGGTTTAAGTTGGTTTAGTCCTCATATGCAGGGTGCAAACATCTATTATTAATAGCCATTAATTTTCAGATTATGTTCAGCATGTTATGCAGCATGATGTAAAAGACTTATATATGAGGAAAAAGACAAATTAATTATCATAAAATGCTGTGCTGCTTTCCTTCATCCCAGCCAACTGATACTGTTTAGGCTGTTATTTCTAGGACTATAAACAGATTGGGAAAGACAGAGGGTTGACCTACTTTTGAACAAAATAACTCAAATCTCTACACTAGCACCTATGGATTCTCATAAAACTCAAGGACACTAAGAAAGTGTATCAAGAGCTTCTAAATACTGAACATTTACTCACCAGCAACACATACTCTTCTATTTTCAGACATAAGAAGTGGGTTTTCTATATCTGCAAAACCAGTTTTGCCACTGTTTCAAGGTAGAACTGTCTTGGTCAGGTGCAAAATACACATCACTGTTTTCACTAAATAGTAACTTTATTTAACTATAAGGAGAGTACTCATCTTTTTTCCTTATGGAAATAGGAGAGCTTCTGAAGCTCTTTCAGTTCTGTCAGGATGAAAGATAAGATGGAATTGATGCCTGGTAGTTTAATTTAGGATTTTAGCTCATTTGAGTATCTTTGATGGAAACACAGCTGCATTGCTGTTGGGAAACCTGCAGCCTGTGCTGTGGAGGGAGTACCACCAGGGAGAAGTTTACAGCTGTTCTCTGTAAGGAAAATAGAAATCTTCCTCCTCACAACAGCTTTTCTTCACTTTTGATATTTTCATTACAACTACTCTTCATCATGGTAAGTTAAAGAGAAGGTTTTATTTCTGGATGCCAGAACATGTTACTGTACCAAAAATAGACCAAGATAAGTTGAGTAGCCTCTGACTGGATCATCAGTTCAGCAACACCAATTCCTGCACAAAATCAACATCATACAATCGTACCACCTCTTTGTCTTCCATATTCAGAATTCTATGCAGTTACACTGAGAAGTGTAAATGCAGCTGTAAATTCTGTCCCCTGGTGACATTTTCTGTTGATTTCAGTAGGAGCAGTGACACAGGCTCTGACTGGTGGTGAGCAGTGCCTTGCTTGGTGACAAGTTCCTGCTGTATCCAGGATGAAACTGAGTTTTGCTTGTTGGAAATAGACAGTCTTCCAGGATATTTGAATTTAAACAGTTTGGTTTTTAAGAAATGTCTCAAAACCAAATAAAGCAGTAATAGTCTTACAAGGCATCCAGAGGACCAGAAAATTCACAGATGAAGGAGTTTAGAGAGAATGGAAGAGACAAGTTACCAACTCTTGGTTTTAAATGGTCACATTAGAACTTCCCAAAACCAGGCAACCAAGTTGAGATATCAGAATTCTGAACTTTGCAGGTAAACAAAGTCGTTTATTTGATTGAATGGTGTTGGGTACTGAAGCTGAGGTGATCATCTTGGATTAAGAACACTGTGACTTTAGAAGGGTTGGTGGTTTGGAGTATTTTTCACTTTTAGTGGAGGACAGCTCATTTGTATCAAAGGGATTAAGCTCTTGCACTTTTAAAAACAGCCAAAGTACTAAAAACTTTGTTCGTGTCCTCTTGTCCTGCTCTCATCCTTGGTATTTTAGAACTAAAGTGCAATCATCACATCAAGAATTCTATAAAAACAGTGAATTTCTACATGCTTTTCTGTGTGCTTTCTTCGTTTCTATTTCTGAAATTGTATTAAAGCGTTTCTAGTTTGCTTTGATTATTTGTTTGTGTAAGTGTTCTGTGTTCAGGTTAAGACCTGGCAATTCTTCTGTGTAAGGCAGAGCAGAATTCACTTCCCTTTTGGAGGAAATGCACAAGTGGGAGATGGTGCCCAAGTTTTTGCAATAAAAGAATTATGAGAAATTTGCTGTCATCCATATTTATATGATTAAACAACAGCTTAGAAGTTTTTGTTGTAGTGAACTGGAAAACGTTTTTAAAGTCTTCCCAGTTCGAGATGGGGTGAAGTGTTAAGTGTAACAAAACAAATGATCTAATATCTGTTTTTTATGCTTTTGCAGCTAGAGTTGGGAAGACATCACTAATTATGTCTCTGGTCAGTGAGGAATTCCCAGAAGAGGTAGAGCACTTTTATTTGTTCTCTAAGTTTTATTTCTATCCTGTCATATAATAAGTTAATAGACTGGTCTAAAGTAATGTTTAAAAACAAAGTAAAGTTTAAAATGGCAAAGATGACTTCAGGAGAAGCAGTGTAGGTTAGTTTAAATATATCTCTGCATGAAGATTAGAAATTTAAGTTTTATCTAAATTATTTTCTTATTTTTCACATTGTTAATTAAACTAATTGTTTATATGTGATGATTGGTAGGTTTTTTAAGGAGCTGTAATAGGTTCAAACTGGCAGCATATTTCAATGTGAGAGACATAAATGGGAAGGTGCTGAAAGACACAAGACCATCAGTTATTTGGGGGGGGGTGTTGCATTTAAAGAGCAATTAGATTGCAAAATGATTGAGAATGAGGAATTATAAGTCACATTGTATAACTTATACTTAGGCATTTTTTATAACTAAGCAAGACATTGCCTTTACTTCTGTCTTTGAAGAATGTTTTGTTGATTCTTGAAATAAAAACTGCAGAAAAAGCTACTTCTTCATATTATTCCTTTAAAAAAGCAGCACATACTTTTCTCTGTACCCTAAAAAGAACCACAGCTGCTGCAAATAGTTAAGCTTTTTACATACAAACATGAATGTTTATTTCTTCTGATCACAGACCTTAAAATAGACATCATGTGCTGCTCTTTGAATCTCCTCTGCTCTGGGCCTAATGCAAATCAGTAGGTTCCCACAGCTGAGGAGTCAAGATTGGATTGTAAACATAACTGAATTTTGTTAACATAATTGAATTTAGTTCCTAACCTTGCAGGTAAAAAGGAGATCCAGTTCCTTTGGCAGGTTCTTATTGTATTTAGTGAGTTGTAGTCCTCTGTTCACTTCTCAGCTTCTTTCTGCAGTATAACCTAGAATATTCATCTAAATTCACATGTAGAGAAAAAGCATGATTTATATAATACAAGATCTGTCTGAAATGACAGAAAAAACTTTTGTAAAAATACTGCATCCTATAAAAGGTGCTGAAAGAGACCTGCCCAGTCCCTCAGGCCAGTCAGGCAGATCTGGAGATCAGATTATGAAGTCTGACTTCAGGCTTGGAAATAGTGTTTGATGTACAGGCTGTTGTCAGTAATGACTCTTAAGGAAGATCTGAGCAGAGCCTGAAGCTTTACAAAGAGACATTCTTGTGGTGATTGACTTTTCTTTTCCCCTTCTTTTGCTGAAAGTTAAGTGTCATGAAAGTTCATTGTCAACAGGTGAAGGGCAATAAATAATGTGCAGGAGATTTTCATTAAAGTTAGGTGTAAGTTGATTGTTCCTGAATATGGATTAGTGATCTTTGGGAAAAAGGGCTGTCAGAGTTTACAGCAGCATTTTTCAGAATTAGCTTTTTTCCGGCATTATGTTTTGCTTTGCAGGCTTTTCTGAATTTAATGTTTAGCACTATCAGAAGCAAGGATGTTGTCAGGTTACAACTGTGTAAAAATTAAGACTTGTATTTTGCCTGTTATGTTTGTTTGGGTATTGGATAGAGTGGGTTTGAGTTTTATAGAACTATTCATTGAATGTACCCTTAACAGCTTTTCTGCAAAGCATGCAGGAAATTCCGTATGCAGTAACTAGACAGGTAAAAAATGAGAAGGTAGCAGTGACTTTCAGTACTTTAAAAAAACAAAACCAAACAAATAAAACCCAAAATAACTAAATAACTTGAACAACTAATATTTGTTGCTCTGTTTAAAGCTAAATAAATGTCAGCTGTGTTATTGTAGATGAGTTTTTTCACCAGCTGGATGATCTTGAAAGGCTCTTTCTTGCTGTTCCTTTCAACCCCAGGTCCCACCCCGAGCTGAGGAAATCACCATTCCAGCCGATGTCACTCCTGAAAGAGTGCCAACACACATAGTGGATTATTCAGGTAGGGACAGCTCAGCACCAGCACTGATTTGGGATGGAATTGTTTGTCATAGTCAGACAGGTCTAGGGCCAGAGCTACAGGTGGGAGAAGTCTAGAGTAAAGTAGAAACTTTATGAATTTTTAGATTAGGACACCTCATAATTTTGGGTCAGTTTACTCTTGGTTTTTTTTCTTCTTGTATTTTAATCTTATTACTGAAGAGATAAGTAGATTCACTGTGAAGGTTCATGTGCTGTCATAAGTCTGTGCAACTGGTGCACAGCTAGGAAAACCCTTCTGCCATTTACAGTGCAAGCCAAGAGTTAGGTCATGTCAGCAGGTACCTTTCTGTCTTCTCTGTCCCATCACTGCTGGGGAAATGTCTTTGTGTTTAACCACCTGAAAAAGGAAGTAATGCTTTGTTGTTGTTGTTGGACTTGATCTTAAATTTATGTGGAGTGAGGTTTGCTTTCTATTGAATTTTTTCATAGATTCAGTTAGCAGAAGCTTGGTATCACTATAAAAATCATCACCACTGTAATAAAATCAGCATATGTCATATTCTGATATAAAAGTTTACATTATAGAAAAAAGAGGCTGTTGAGAAATGTGGAAGGATGCAAACTATGGCTTGTTCCAAGGAGAACCTCTCTACAAATATAATTATTCCTCTTCAAAATAGCTGTAAAAAATGATGTGCAACAAACCATTTGTGTCTTATAAATTAATGGACCAATTTAATTATTGTTTTGAAAGGAGCACTCATTAGAATATTTTATAAAAAGAAGTTTAAATAACATGGCTTTGGCAAAGCTATCTTATGAGCATTCTGGAATACCATAGTTCAGTTTCAGAAGTGGTTTTTTTGTTTGTTTGCAAAAATTTTAGTATTAATTAATAACTTCTTCTGTCAAATGCAGAAGCAGAGCAAAGTGATGAGCAGCTTTACCATGAAATATCGCAGGTAAGTGTATTTTAGTGTTTGCTAGAAAATAGTTTAGGAAAAGGTCTTTCCTTTGAAGTTCTCTGCATTACATGGGCTTTAGTTTGAATTGAAGGAAACAACCTTTCTTGCTTGGCATTTTCTATTTTGTTTTGTGACTTGTGCTATAGGAAAGATATATTTATTTAAGAAATCTTAAATAAAGAAAGTAGATATTGGCACCGTGTTGGTGAATTGAACTTAAGCTTTGTCCTTCCAAGTGAAAGGACAGAACTAAATATCCTTTAATCAGCAAGCCAGTTTTGTATAAATAATTCTACCCTGAAAAGATCCATTTTGCTTCTTTCTGTCATGTGGTACTATTGCATTTATGAATAGCACAGGCTTCTTGGTGACTTTGTCATCCCTTCCAGTTGCTATTTTCAGTTCTTTCTGAGCACCTTTGCACATTTTCTGCACAGTCTGTCATGGTGTTGTGTTCCATTTCTGGCATTTAGTTTGGTGCTTCAGTGAAGGCTGCACATTATGACTCTTCAGTTTGGATTTCCTGGTGGCACAGGTCTCTGCAGGCACAAGCTGTGACTGTCACACTGCAGGACAGGCTTTTTTGGCACTTCTCACCATATAAGTTCTTTGTTTTAATCTTCTTGTTCAGGCTCCAAGTAGCTCAAACAAGCAGGAACAGAGTCTGTAGTGAGTTTACTCTGATGTTGTTATGTAGGGTCTTTAATTGTCTGTGTTGCTCAGGAGTTTCTGAGCAGTGGAATTCCATGCCTCTCCTTTCTCTTCATTTCAGGCCAATGTGATTTGTATAGTCTATGCTGTTAACAACAAGAATTCTATTGATAAGGTACAGTAACACATTTTATCCCATTACTGAGCTGTAACTTGTGCACTTTAATTGATGTCAAGCTGAAATCTGGATTAGACATTTCAAATGCCTAAGATGGAGTTAGAGATCAGTTGTTAAGAGAATGAACAGATGTGGGTTTGCTTCTACTCCATTTCAACATAGGAGTTTTTAGTCACTTCACTTGTCTGAGAAAGTTGCTCATTAATCAGCTCCAATTTTTGTTTCCTCCTTCGTTGGTCAGTGTGTGCCTTTTTGGGAAAGAAGCAGTGGTAGTTGTAGTGAAACTTGTGCACAGTTTAGTCATATTTGATTTGAATATGCATTTTTCATGTCTGTTTTTAATCCCACTTTAGGTAACGAGTCGATGGATTCCTCTCATCAATGAAAGGACAGACAAAGATAGCAGGTGCTTAAGTAAAGATGAGAAGTGTGAATTAGGCTGCACATCAATGGTTGTCAATGAACAGTGTTGAGGATGTTAATTGTTTAAGAAAATCAAATACTAAACTTAAAGTTTATGTAAGAAGTCCAAGCAGCAAGAGATGTGAAGTATGTAGGTCTGTTACATGTGGCAGCAATGTTATTTATTTTGAATTTCGTGGGCAGCTTTTACGAGGTGTGTTTGTATTTGCTGTGGTATAACTGGCTTTGGCTCTACCATCTGTATAGCTTATCTACTGATGCTGGTTTGGGTAATAACAATGTGATTAGTTACCATTGTATTTAAATGCATGGGTTTTGTAGAATCAACAAGAAGTACATTTCTGTCTAAGCGTATATGAAAACACTTTATTTAAACTGCTGTCTTTTAGTTTTGCCCATTGCCTCAAGTGGCATTTAATTACATCATTAAAATTATACAATGGCTTCTGGTGGGACATAAAATTAAGATACATATTTTTATCCATCTGTCTTTGAAGCTCTTAATATTCTTTTGTTTTTAGACTGCCTCTTATATTAGTTGGAAACAAGTCTGATCTAGTGGAGTACAGCAGTATGGAAACTATCCTTCCCATTATGAATCAATATACAGAGATAGAAACGTGTGTTGAGGTATGCAAGACTTTCTGAAGTTAAAGCAAGTAACAAAAAATAAATTCTTGCCAAGCATGTGTGGCAACTTTATAGTAGAAAATGGGATTCTTTTTTTGTTTTGTTTTGTTTTTCCAAACTAAGTATTTTGAACATGAGTAATTATAATAATGAGTTTATATGTTACCTTTCTTGGGGGAAGTTTACACTATTGTATAATCAAACGTTGCTGTCAAATTCTAATATTTAGAGCCTCCTCACATACCTCCCTTTAACAAGTGTTTTCACTTTAATATTAAGCCAGACAGATATCTGCAAAGTATTCAGAATTGATTGAATATGTGTCGATATGACTCTTTTTTTTTTCTTTTTCTTTTTTTCCTTTTTTTTCTTTTTTTTTCTTTTCCCCAAAGTAGATACAGGTTTTTGATTTCTGTTCTTGGTATGACAGCAAACTGTAGTGAAACCTCATTTGTTAATTAATTGAACAGGTGCAGGGGCTGGATGTCTTTTTACCAAACCAGCCCTGTACCAACAGGAGGGGACTAAGTCTTTAAAAATTTGATGCTTACTTAAATTTCAGAAGAAATCGCCAAATAGTCAAGAAACTAGCTCATCAATGTGAGGATTTCTCTTTCAGTGTTCAGCCAAAAACTTGAAGAATATATCTGAGCTATTTTATTATGCACAGAAAGCTGTTCTACATCCTACAGGTCCTCTTTATTGCCCAGAGGAGAAAGAGGTATTTATCCATAGATTTTCAGAGCAAATGATCTGGGGGGAGTGAATCACTTTCCTGTTCTTTCCTTTTCAGTGGATTTTGCATCTCTTAGTATGTTCTGTTACCAGCAGCCCACCCTCAAATGTCAGGCATTGCATCCCAGAACCACAGGGGTTGTTTTGTGATGTATGAACCTGACCTGTCTTTGCTCTTCATTCAAAGCAGTGAAGATGTCTTTTTGTTGCCTGTGTGAACTTCTGGGTAAAATGAGAAGCTCTGCTAATGGCTTTGAGCCAAATGTAATGTGACCCAAATTATGTCTTCAATTCAGTTCTCCTTTAGATGTTCATTTCACAAGAACTCCATTTATTTCAGGGAAAACACTCTAGACTTGGCCTGACATAAGAGAATTTTATTTTTTTTTGAGATTCTTGTGAAACTTTGGCAAAAAGGATGAAAAACAAGTGGCGAGTCTGGTTTTTAGGTATCAGGTGGTTAGCTGAGTGTACTATGAAGGAATATATATTTTTAATAATTTCCTGGGCAAATACAAGTGGAATCTTTAATTGTATCCGTGTAGTATTGGGAAGTAGGAAAGTTGCTTCAGCTGTAAATACTTTGTTAAGTAGAGAATCAGAGAATAACCCTGTTTTGATTTCTTCCATCAGAATCATCTATATGAGTTAGTAATGTTGTGATAAAATTGTTGTGCTGAAATCTTTTTGGTTTTCCAAAACCAATCTCTATGCAATCTATGTGACCTCTGTGAAGAGAAGAGTCCATCATCACGGTAGTTGTTGGGAGAGAATTACCAGTGTCTGTTTTCCTTCACTTGGAAGGTATCCTAGCAGTTATTTTGTCCTAGAGATAGTCCATATGCTCGGTGCTTTGCCTGGTAGATGAATGAGCCCTGTAAAGGTTTTCAGTATTTGATGTTTGAAGCAAGCTGGCTGTAGTTCTAGACCTATTTAGTTTTGCAAAGCATTGGGATTTTAAGGTGGTTTTTTTTTTTCCCCACCTAAAAATATTTTGGGGAAAAAATTTGTTTAGTTGTTTCTTGAAGTTTTCTGTAGCAACAAGACTGAATTTAGAGACTGAGTTTTTATTTTTTTAATAACTCAGTAGTGCCACCTTCACCTTCAGTGAAGAGCTTGAGATTCTTCTAATAATAGAATAGAAAAATATTTAATGTGGGATAATTGCCTTAAATTTATGGATATAAATATGCTAAATCAATTTTTTATTTCCTCTTGCTTTTTACTTAGGTGTACATGTAAATGAATGTCTCTGTTCTTAAACTGTAAATAAGACTAGTGTGTGTTTGCATGTGATTGAGCTGCCTGGTGTCATTCAGTGTAATCTTTTATATTCAAGCCTAGAAAGATACTGAACTTCCTTTCATTCCTTAGATGAAACCTGCCTGTATTAAAGCACTGACTCGCATTTTTAGGATTTCTGATCAAGATAATGATGGTACTCTCAATGATGCAGAGCTCAACTTCTTTCAGGTACCTCTCTTGCTTATCTTTCCACCATGCTTAAAGGTGCACTAGACAATTCTAGAAAAACAAGTGATTGTTTTGAATAAATAATAGGAAGGTGAACTGTAAGAGAATCAGGCCTAAATACTGGGTCTCAGGTGTAGCATAGAAGAATGGATTTGTAAAAAAAGAAATTAAATTATTTTTATTTCTAACCATTGTTCAAGTCTGAGTTCAAGAGCAAAATTAAAATATCTATTAATGTTCTTAAAAATAAAATGCAATTTGTACACCTTTATTTCCACTAAGAAATTGGAGTGTCGTTAACTAGCTTATCAGAATGTTTAAGGCTGTATTTCAGACAGGACATGCTGTTTGTCCAGCTCAGTAGCCAGTGGTCCTAACATGCTGTTTTTGGGTTTTGTGTTAGAGAATTTGTTTTAATACACCACTGGCGCCTCAGGCTTTGGAAGACGTAAAGAATGTAGTCAGGAAAAACCTCAGTGATGGAGTTGCAGATAATGGATTGACATTAAAAGGTGAGTCTTACTTAACTCTTAAAAGCTGTGTCTTTATACAGTTGATAATCACTTATATGCAAAAGGTGGTCTTTTGGAATATGATCTGTCTTGATTTTCAGACTGCAAGAGCTGAGGTTACTAAACAGTGATATCTCAGTGTTCTTTAAGCCCTGGGAAGTGCCAAACAAAAACCTTACCCAAGTTATTTTGATACAAGAAAACTAAAAGCAGTCTTTCATGAGGCCCCTCTCCAGGCTTCTCCAAGCTTTCTGTTTTAAACTATTGAAAATACTGGGTTTATTTTCATGCAGCTCTAAAATGCTGGTACTGGGAAAAGCAAACAACGACAGAAAACCAAGGGGATTGTTTGAAGGAAATGGTTCCTTGGAGAACACTTTTACAAGTGTCATGATTTCTGAATGTTCAGTCCGTGTAGATACAGACTGAAGAGATATTGTGGATATTACTGTAGATATTACTGCTGTAGTATCACCTAGGAGGCTTAAAATCTTAATGTATATTTCAAGCTTTTTTTGTTTCCAAGTCTGGCACTGGTTCTATTGAAAACACTTGTAGCAGGTAAAGCACTTCAGGGCCTTAAGATTTCACCATTTTTGATTTTTTAGGTTTTCTTTTTCTACACACACTTTTCATTCAGCGGGGAAGGCATGAGACGACTTGGACTGTTCTGCGTCGCTTTGGCTACGACGATGACTTAGAGCTTACCCCAGAGTACCTGTTCCCTCCGTATGTACCGCCTCAGCTCTCTCAGCTTCAGTTTAGCCTGTGCTGCTCCTGCTTTGCCAGGAGGAGAGAGTTATTGCAGTGTGTTAATTTAACACATTGTTACATCAAGTTCCTCCGTTTCTTAATGACCACCCAGCCAAAACCTTTGTGTGACTGAACAATGCAAAGGAAGATTCCCTTGTGCAGAATCACATTCTGTTCTCTTTCTTTCTAAGAAAGGTGGCAGAAGAGACTCTTAATTCAAAACTGGAACATAAATCTGAACAGCTGCTTACTGTATGTGGCATTGAATTCTAAAAGACTTATCAGTGTTTTCGTGGCATTTGAGACCTATTGAAAATCCCCAAATTAAAAAGTTAAGAGATTGGCCTGTTCTGTGTCTTCTGTTAAAAAATGTACCTGCATCATTTTTTGTTAAAAAGCCCCAAACCCCAAAGTACAAAAACAAAGCAAACCGCTGAAAATGTGATTACTATAGAGCTATATATCATAATCAAACGGCAGTCACTCATCATTTTAGAATTCCTAATAAGAAGTATGTGCTTTGATCTATGTGAAGATAAATTATTCAAGTTAAGTGCCAAGGTCAAGTACTTAATGTTATAATTCATAAAGTATGTATTTTGAGTTTTAATATTCTATATGTCATAAACAATTAATGCTACTTGTATTTGTTTTTGTTTTCAATAAACAGCCTAAAAATTCCCCCTGACTGCACAACAGAACTAAATCATCATGCATACTTGTTTCTTCAAAGTATTTTTGATAAACATGATTTGGTAAGGATTTAACTTGAGTGTGTGTGTATGTGTCTTTATACTTGAGAGCCTTGGTTTGCCAAGAGTTTTGCTAACAAAAACATGCTTTTATCGTGATACTATTTTAGTCAGAAACTGGCTTTAGCTTAACCTGTGGAGTCAGAACTAACCTGCAGCTTACGATTGTCTACATGGAGAGTTGGTGGTTACAGCTGTAGTACCAAATTGTTTTTAACTAGCTCATACATTAAATCTTATTTAAAAACAAGGAAAGAACAGTGATTAAAAAGAAATCAGCTTAGTTTCTTGAATCTTGTAAGTGAACAGCAAGAAAACACCAGTTTAGAATATACACAAATTAAATTTTGTCTGATACCCTATTTTGTTTCAGGATAGAGACTGTGCTTTATCTCCTGATGAATTGAAAGACTTGTTCAAAGTCTTCCCTTACATGCCATGGGGACCTGATGTGAACAACACAGTTTGTACAAATGAAAGAGGATGGATCACATACCAAGGGTTTCTCTCGCAGTGGACGTAAGTGTGATACAGGACATTTTAGTAGCTGAGACCTTTGGGTATGATCATCTGTTTGTAGATTCCTCTTAAAAAACCATTGGAAAGAGTAGAAGTTTTATAGTTGAAAAATGATCCAAGCAGTCAAGTTTCTGTAGCCATCCATCTTCAGACTCTTGTCCATAACCTGTTCAGAATTTGGCCAGAATTTAATGCTAACAATGAAGTGTCTCTTTAAAGTGTGGAAATCTCTGTGATCCCTATTGAAATGTTATTGCTGTTGTTCTGCCCCTTATAGATGGTTAGGAAAATGGTGCTCAATAATGAGGGGATTTTCCTCAATTTAAAATACAAGAAATGAGAAAAACATTATTTGGGGAGATAAGAAAATACAGTGTGGGTTGTAGGCCTCAGCAAGTACTGCCTTCATAGAGTTCTGATGACCAGTAAGACTGGTGAAGTTATCACCATTTACTCTCAGAGACTCTTGTCCTTCAGTACTGCATAGTGCCAGGAATGTTTTTACCATGTCAATCTGGAGATAGGAGATAATGATTGTATGAGTGCTATAAAGAATTAGTACCCCAGATGGTGACAGTTGAAAGCTCTTTTTGTCCCCTCTGCCAGACTAACCACATACCTGGATGTGCAGCGTTGTCTAGAGTACCTGGGTTATTTAGGGTACTCCATACTTGCAGAACAAGAATCTCAAGCATCAGCCATTACAGGTAATAAAAATTTGATACAACAGAATTTAAAATTTAGAAATACACTAAAGAATAAATTGTTAATGGTTCATCTATTTTCATTCACTCTCTTCTGCTTTCTGCTTGAGTGAAACCTTTAATATTTTTGAGAGATTGTTCTGTGTGCATTTTCATGTTCTCACCTGCATTTATATCTTGTGAAAAATATTTGTGTTTTGCCAAAAGTGACAAGAGATAAGAAGATAGACCTCCAGAAGAAACAGACTCAGCGAAATGTCTTCCGATGCAATGTTGTTGGAATGAAAGGCTGTGGGAAAAGTGGAGTTCTTCAAGCTCTTCTTGGAAGAAATCTGATAGTAAGAAACATATTGCCTGTTCACCTATATATTCACATATATTTTTTTTATATTCACATATTCACATATTCACCTATATATACTCTTGAATTAAGATGACACAGCAGAAGTGATTGATCTTAGAGTTTTAATGGTTATTACTCAGTTTGCAGAGTTCTTCAAGGAAATACAGAATCACTACAGAGAAGTTTGGGGTTTTTTGGTATTGTTCTATTTTGGCGGTGGCTATTGCATGCAATAATGACTTGTACATCATAGATTATAGTTATGCATTTCCTTGCAAAAAACCCCAAAGGTTACTATAATTTTAATTTGTTAATAAATGGAGTAAACCAGTTGTTCAAATGTAACTTAAAGTGAAAAGTTGCTGTGGTCTAACATGAAATTCTGCCTTTTCAGAGACAGAGGCAAATACGTGCAGAACACAAATCTTACTATGCCATTAATACAGTCTATGTATATGGACAGGAAAAATACTTGCTGGTAAGGCTGCCTCATTCTTGTTTGCTTAAGACTGGTTAATGTTAAAATTCTGTGAATTATTCAGAGCCTTCTTACAACAAACTAGTTTTAATTCTCTTTTCTTAATGTGGATTCCCCCCAGTTATTTTCTGTCCAAAATAACTTCTGAGGTTTTTATTGATAACTTAGCCTAACCTGGTCAGACCTGTTATTTTTGAAACCTTGACCTGAGTTGTACAAAACCTGGTCCATTTATGATTACACTGCAGTGTATCGAGTTACAACATGTGATAAATGATCAGAAGTCAGTCTACCTATTCAGTAAGAAGCATCTGTCACACAGAGTGATTAGAATGGCTAAAATTAGTATTCAGTGGGAGAAATCAGTGCTTTAAGGCTTATTCCATTCTAGTTTTCCTTTATGTTAATATAATCTTCCTTTGTTTTTCTGAGATCTAGTCCTGCTCTGTGGTTTTCCTCTGTAGGACAAATGCCCATTTCTGTGGGTGTCTTAAGCCTTTGTTTTAAAGTAAATATCACTTTTTATGTTGAGGTGGTTATTGCCTGCAGATGTGATGTTAACAGCTCACATATGCTGGCTGCATGGTAAATTCCTACTGTTCTTTTTCATTAATTCTGCGTATTGTCAGTCCATTAGTTTGAAGGATACATAAAAATAAGCCATAAAAATTATGAGACAAGTTACAAAATTCCTTTAACTGCATAATGATAAGCTTTTCTCCCTCTGCAACCATCTTTTTTTCCAGCTACACGATGTCAGTGACTCAGACTTTTTAACTGATGCTGAGACCATATGCGATGCTGTCTGCTTGGTATATGATGTCAGTAATCCTAAATCCTTTGAGTACTGTGCCAGGATTTTTAAGGTTTGTAGAGTTTATATTTACAAACCTCTACAGTTATATTTCTTCTCACTGACTAGATATTCGGTAGCAGTTACTTGACCTATACACCAATTCTAGTGCTGAAAAGACATTTTATTTCTAAGTGCTGGCTGTATATCAGGATGCCTTAGCAGTGGTGCAGTTCTGTTAGTCATACAAAGCAAACATCTACTTTTCTATGTAAACTACTCTGCTTCTAGAAATGCCTGACTTCAGGGCCATGTATAGATCTTAATGCTGCTGCAACCACTGCAGTACAGCCTTGTTCCAGGTTGAATGTGACATACACTGTTTCTTTCACTTTTCTTTTTTCTTTAAATTTGCAGCAGCACTTCATGGACAGCAGGATACCATGTTTAGTGGTAGCTGCCAAGTCCGACTTGCACGAAGTTAGACAGGAATATAGTATTTCTCCTGCTGAATTCTGCAGAAAACACAAAATGCCTCCACCCCAAGCCTTTACTTGTAATACTGCTGATGTGCCGAGTAAAGATATCTTTGTTAAGCTGACAACGATGGCAATGTATCCGTAAGTACTGGAGCTGTTGTGTTTTCCACGTGCATGGTCACAGCACCACTCACTGCATGCCATCATTAGCCACAGGATGGACCTGCCTCACCGAGCTTTAGCAACAGAGAGACATCAGTGGCCTGAGTAGAATCTTCAAACTGTTTGAAATTGAGGAACTTGGCATATATCCAACATAGAAATCAGTCTCAGCTATTGTTGCTAAGGTGTTTTTGAAGAATGCCCTAGTTCATCCAGCTCATGATGCGAATTCAACAAGCAGGGTTCGTATTGGGGATACAAAAATGTGTATCAGTTTTCATATCTTGGTATTTTTGAGAGTGAGTTGTGCTGTAATCCTTGTTGGTAGCTCAACTTGACAGCTGATTACAATCAATGGCACCTCAGTGCACGACAGTTCCCCCAGTGCACTGCTTAAAGTACATTTTGTTTTCAGAATGTTTATTACTGTGCTCATTCATCTAAAAAATCTTAAAATTTTAATAAAATTTTTGTATAAACATCTTTGGACTTCAGGTACAAGACACTTAAGCTCAGATTCTCCTTCACTACACATCTCACTGTTGCTAAACTCACTTTGCATCTCTTTCTTTGGTGGGTGAAGCTTTTAATATGGTGATGAACTACATAAATATTACAGCAGATGGAGTCTAGTATGACAGCTGACATTTGCTTTAAAATAAATAGAACTAATGTCACTTTCACCCAAAATAATAGGGTATTTTTAGTTATTTGAAACTGAATTATATCTGTAAAGCTTTAGTTTTGGTTGGTTGGTGTTTCTTTTTTTTTGTTGTTTTTTTTTTTTTTTTCTTGTGTTCATTTTGTAGCACTGGAATACTGGGAAACCACTAAAGTGTAGCACTGACCAAATGTCTGTCATATCAATATTCCTGCTTCTCCCTTAGTTTTCAAGCATGTGTGTTTGGCAGGGTGGGAAAAATAGAGGCAACGCTCACCCTGTAAAGAGTGCATTCGAAGTGGTAGAAAATGTGGCTTCTTTTCCTTTGAAAAAGGGGTGTTATCTATTGCTGTGCAGACATTCAGAAGCCTTGAAATGCTTCCATTTTATGGGAACTTGTATAAATTCAACAAACATTTTCATTCATGTTTGTTCTTTGCTGTTAAGATCTGTATATGGTGGTGATGCCAAAATGTCCAAGACATGGAAACTCTAACCATTAAATTCTGCACAGCTGTAGTTGTACCCTTTCTTCCCCAGTGTATTTTTTTTCCTCCTCTCCTTACTCATTCAAATGTACCTTTTATTCCTGAATCTCTCTCTTGGTTGTGGCACAGTCCTAATGTGCACCTGATTTGATGAGCAAGATTTCAACTCCTGTCCTTCTGTGTGTTTTCGCAGCCATGCCCGGTTACGCTGTATGTGCGCCTGCAACAGGTGTACATTTTGCATCTGTCAGAACTTCCTCAACTCAGACTTGCTGCAATCTGTAAAGAACAAACTCTTCACTGCAGTTCTTAACAGGTCCTTAACTTTATTTACTAGGTACCAGGTGTGCTTTTAAAATAAAGGGTGTCTTTGAAAAAGCAATTGGTAACCTTACATACTGCAGATTTTTCACTCCATATCCACTAAATAGGCCGATGCTTTAATAATTGTCATAGAATTATCAAACTTGGTTTAACTTGGAGGTTCTTTTCAGCTTAGTTCAGTCATTTTTCTGGAACATTACCAGTTTGGTTGTTGATTGAGGCTCTTTGTGATTGCAGAAATTGTGGTTGCAGAAATACTGTGCAGGAATTAGGACTGTGTTTTTAGGGAGCTGCTAATAGATATTAAGTAGTGTCTACAAATTTGTGTAGTGTTTCTCACTTGACATTACAGATTTGTTTAGTATTGATTAGACGTAGTGCCTTTTAGATCCCAGTTAAACAGATACTTTCATAAAGGCACAGCTTGACTTACAGCAGCATCCTGTAATATATTACATGTTTATAATTGCTAATTTGATGTTTGGGAGTTCATAGAATTTCTCTGTGTGTGTGTGTTATGCTTGGTTTACACCAAGAGTGGGCATTTTGTGTTAAAAAATAATCCAGATCTTCTAACATCCAATTCCTCTCTGAATGAAATGCAACATGTAAGAAGTGGTGAATGCTTAAACATTTGCATTTCCAGATACTTTTGGAAAAACAATTGGTAAAGAGAGATAACTGGTTTTCAGTATTGAAAACAGTGCTATAGCTTGTCCTGTGTGTAGTGCAGGCAGGATTTACTAACACCTCATCTTGTCATCACACCCCAGCAAATGGGAGTTCAAACCAAACAACTGTTGCAGTGCAGTGGTTCAATCCTCCATGGCCTTCTTGGAGGCTTAGATGGTAAATGTGTTTATTTGAAGGCCATGGTTGGAGTGTCCTGATATGCTGCTGCTCAGTGGATGTTAGTACTTGTTACAGGTTTCAGATGTAGCTGCTCTGTGTAAGAGTGTCTCCTTTAAATGCAGATGACACACGTGTAGGAGGTCTGCTGATACACCCACCTACAGGACTGAGCATTTTCCTTGTCAAATACCACTTTAATCCAAGATATAACTGTTAACCACAGAGTGAGAATTCAAGGAAGGGTGAAAAACTCATTAGCTTAGGAAAAGACTGAATGACTGAGGCTCTTCATGCTGCATCTCTTCTACGACAGTCATCCCATAGACAGAAATTCCTTGAAACATCAATCTCTTTATATTCTCATTCTAAAACTTCATTGAGCAGTTACTACTAGAGAATCCCAGCTCTTCGTTATTGAGGCTGAAATCACCTCTAACACATCTTCATTTTTTGGAACTGGCATGGGTTGCTCCATTGGCTGTTGTGGTTTGTTTCTCTGTTGTATGGGGGTTTTTTGAGTCCTGCATTAGACATTGAACTTTATTCCTCTAAGGTGCGGTCAGGGTCTCAGGGTACTGAAATCTTTTATTGAGGTTTGGGGTGTTGTCATTCCATGCTATATCACTAGGGAGTCTGGAACAAACCTAGGAATCCACTATTGCCTGAAAAGTCTGTAATTCAGGGTGAGGAGAATTCCTTACAGACACTTCTCTCCAGAAAGAAGAATTATTTGCTAGAATCCCCTTGTCTCTCAGTCACTAGGGTTTGTTCCAGGTTTCCAGCATGCTCACTTCATCTCACCAACTCCCTAACCAAACACCTTGCTGCAGGTTATTTACTTTTCAGCACATGAGCTGCTGCATAACTGCACATGTGGTAGAGCTGGGATACCTGTAAACAAGAGGGAATAGCTCCAAGTTGTGGCATAGGAGGGTGGAGATGGATTTCTTGTCTTAAAAAATCATACATCTAATGATGTGTGATTAGAGTATAGAAAGCATTTGGATCAAGAAGGACTTTCTGATTCAGTTAGTTTCTATAACTTTCCTTATTTTGCCTTCACAGGTGCTTACCATTAGGTCAGATAGTTGGGGAAAGTTAGATCACTGATGAGGGAAGAAGGTTTCTCACTAGTGCTTTATTCTCCTGATCCCCTCCTATTCCCTTAGGCTGTGGAAGCTTTTCAGGTAAACTGAAATTTTTCACACTGGACTCCTTCCTGTGTCCTTTGTTGCTAAGTAACCTCTAAACACTGTTACCAAGGCATGATATAAAATCACATTTGAATATTCCCACTGTAGTAATTAAAAGAAGAACATTTCCTGTGTGGAACTGAGAAACCTGTTCACACCCCCCTCAGTTTCTCTTCCATGGACCAACTTCAGGGCTCCCCGAGGGTTACAGGCTCTCAAAGGCAAGTTCAGTGTTGGTTTGAACTACCCAGGGCCACATTTCATTGATTTTTTGAGGAAGGAGGCACAGCATTCAAAGCATGTATGAGACATGCATGTGTGAGACTTGCTAATATCTTGTAGTATTCTTATAGTTTTAATTTGTTCTTTCCTTTAGGTGTTCACTTGTATTTGGCTGCCTGGCACCTAATCTCTTTTTACTACATTGTTTTACCAAAAGCAGGATTTCTGCTCTTGTCATTCTAACCCTTTCTTTACTGATGAGCTTGGATTTTGGCTTTTTCTTTTTCCTTGGTTTTAAATCATCCATGTTGCCTTTTGCTTGTTCAGTAGTGGCATTTTTCTGTCAGCTAAGTTCATTTCAAAATAAGATCCTAATGCATGAGAATTGTGGTGTTCAGCAAGGAGACTTCTCAGATGATGTTTTTCTTCTGAAGTATTTAAAACATTGTGGAATTGAAGTGAAATTCTGCTTTCATATGAAACCTGGTTGTTTCAGGAATTATTAGTAAGGTTTTGCTTTCTGTGACAACCTTCCTTCTCTGAAATCAAAGTTAAGATAATACATTATTATTGTATTTTCCTGTAATAATGGGAAAGTTCTGAGAGTATAATCCAAGATTTATCTTTCACTATATGCAGTGTATGCAGTTTGAGTTTTTTTTCAAAACTTGCATATTGCCATTAAATCTTAATTGGAGAAATCTATCTCTACACTTAGGTGTCCCCCAAATTAGGACACTGCTAAATGACACCCCCAAAATGACATTAGGATATTAGAAATTGCTAATTTATTTTCCTCCTTTTCTAAGCTGTTTGATACCCCAGACTGCATAGAAATTTGCAAAGCTGTGTCCCCTGATTTCTTTCTAAACAGAATGTAATGAATTGGCATTTTACATCCATTTTTAGGTTTTAGGTTTTGTGGATAAAAAATGCATTTGGAGCTTTTCACATTTTAGATGACTAATGCATGGGGGAAAATTCTAACTGCTAGACTTAGTTTGCATCCTAGGAAAATATGTGCCTGAAGGGAAGCTGCAGCAGCTCATGCAGGTTACGTGATGCTTTTGGAATTCACTTGCTTATATTTAATGCTAAGAACCTTTGTCAGAACAGGCTGCTGCATGAGCTTGCTTCGAGTTCTGCTATGAGTAGCCATGTGAGCAGCCTGTTGGCCTCAGCACTGTGCTTTTAAAATGCCTTGGAAGTTACTACAGGAATGTTTTTGAACTTCTGTATTTAAGGATAAACCTTCCCAGATTTGGGAATTACTCTGCTGCTGACCTAGGGAAAAGTGTCAGCATCAGTCCATGTCTCAGGAGTTTTCTGTGTGTACCCATGGAAGCATGCTCAGTTCACTTCTTAGCAAGTGCATGTGACAAATTTCTTCTGAGTTGTTAAAGTCTCTTGAAAAACAATAGAGTTCAGATTTCAAAGATCTTTTTCAACAAGTGACAAGGTACTTGACTCACTGTTAAGGATAGGTTGAATAAAAATATGCCCTTTTTTCTTTTTTTCCCAAAATATGTGTTAAAATCTGAATTTTTTGCCCAAGGCAAAATTTCTAGACTTTCATATGTTTGTGGAACTAATTGTATGATTAAGTACACACAGCTGCCTGTCTGAAACGTCATTCTTATTAATAAGCAAGAGTTTTAAATACAGCTTCATTATGGAGTCCTGACCACTACTCCCTCTCTCTATAAGTGCACATCTATTTACATGTTTTTTACTCTTGGAGAGAACATTTTTTCTATTTCAGGGTTATTCTCTTACTAACAAGGCAGTAATAATTTCCACCACTCGTGAAAATTAGTTTCATAAGCACACCTAGACTGAAATAAAGTTTGAATGTTATTTTTTGAACAGGTAGAATTTTTCAGTGTATGTTAAAAAAGGTTTTTGTGCATTATAGCCACCTTCATGTCAAAGAACCTGCACTAGAAACAAATATTGATCCTTTTTTATTATCTCAGATTTTTTTTTGTTCCTTTAATGGCAGCTAAACAATATTAGAGATTAAAGTTGTAAAAATGGATTTTTTGACAGCATAAGGAACAGTGAAAGAAGAAAAATTGGATGTTTATGAAGTTGTAAAAGCAGTTAGACATCCATAATGTTCTGAATTTCAGTAAGCATTTTGAACTTTAGATTTTCAGGCTGAGACATTCAGAGTAGATTTCCTTGGGGTTGTAAGACAAGTCCCTGTCTTGAATTAGTTCCTTATTTAAATGAAAGAGTCTGCTATTGTTAGGCTTAGAAAAGGGATCAAAGCCAGTTTAGTCTCCCTTTAGACATTACAAGAGGATTTTATCATGGCTGAGAACATATTAATTGTTTTTAGAAGGATGAAGCGTGCTCAGCAAGTTTATTGCATACTATTAAATATGGACATGTGCAAAACAAGGCAAATTATAGATAGGAATCAGAAAATCTAGATGTGAGAGAGAGTGCTTTATGAGACAATGCAAAAACATTAATTTGCAATTTGAACATTGATTTGCATATTCAAAGGGATGGTGTTTTTAAATAGTTGGGCATTTGAATTAACCAGATTAAACTGGAGACTTGTTAGTTACACAAATACTCATCCAACAGAGCTTGTCATGTACTCTAGTAAAATCATGTTACCCACAAGTGATTCATTTTACATACACAGATTAGTTTTATAATTTACAGATCCAAAGACAAGGAATTTACAGCCTTTTACTGAGAAATGACCCCAAACTACCACTGTAGTGATAAGAGTCTTTTGAGTTCTCAACAGTAGTGGGATCTCACCAGTTTTATGGCTGATGTGCATATGGTGCAAGGGTATTGCAGTGTCCTGTGGGACACATGGAAGTTGAGGCTGTGGAGATGGAGTGGGGAGAGAAATCCAGTTTCTTAAAGAGGTTTCTTTGTCCTCAAAGCAATGGCATTTAGCTACACGAAATCATACATTTTACTTAGCTTATTGAAGCACAAACTGGATTTGTTTCTGGTTTTCCCCAAGCACTAAGCTTTTAACAACTGCACGAGAATCAGGGGCTAGGTGTCTATAAAGCAGAAATTCTCTGGGCTTTTTGATTGGAGAGGGTTGCTGTTGTTGAGCCATGCAATGAACTGCACTGTGCATGTGTGTGAAAAGGTTAAGAGCCTACCTAGCTGAGGTGGGGGCCATGCTGTTAGCAGACGAGGAGAGCAGGATTATGCAGCAGGTGCACGCCGTCCACTCTGTAGAAGATTCCATCTTCATGGAGTCATCTCTTGGTCCACGTTTGCTTGAAGACAGGTAACAACAGCCAAACCCAGGTGACCTTGCCATTGCCTTTTCCCTTTCTTCCCCTCAGCAAGCCACTTGACGTCCAGTGTGCAGAGACTTTGTCAAAACTAGCTGTAGAACAACTAATGCTTGCAGGAATTCTTGGATTTGGTCTGTTCTATAACCCAGCAAGACCTTCTTAAATAAGATCAGGATTTTTTTAGACTAAAGAGCAGCTGTGTGTGTGCATCAAAGAGCCTGTTCTTCAGCATGTGGTATGGCAGAATTCTGATTAACTATCTGGCTGATATGGCTCCTGCAAATGTCTACTAAAGCATATCCAAAGCTGGTTTTGTGTGTTTTGATAGCAAGTAGCAATTCCTGCTCTATTAAACAGCTTGTGAGCTACAGCTCTGCAGTTTTCACTCTCTGAACTCCTGTGTGTGCTTAGGATCTCTGTGCTCCTTTACTTAACCTTCCTGCAGCTTCACTGAGTAACCCGTGGTGATTAACACAAGCTAAAATATGTAGGCTAGTGAAGTTCTCTTCTATCTCTAAAGCAAACAAACAAAAGAATCAACTTTACTATTGTTTAGGAACTTCCTGTGCTTTGAATTATGTTATTTATGATAACTTGTTTTAAATGGTAGCTCCTGCTTTCTGGTAAGCTGTCATACTTCAGACTGCTGTCGAGGGTGTTAAACTGAGCATGTTCACAGACTTTTTGCAATATTTGGGAGATTCAGGTCATTGCCTGTCTCCACTGTCATGTGAGATCTGGCTTTTTCTGTCATACAGTCACTCCATACTGTCTCTTTCTGTTGGTGCCATAGTCACTGCTTGTTTGGATCGCACTCTCTCTTAGCTTTCAGCTTGGTGTTGGATGACTGTTTCTGTTGCTCTTCTTGTGACTACTGGGAAGAAAGGGATTGAAAAATGGTGTGATTCTAGCTTTTGGAAAAATATTACTTGCTACTTGTCAGTAAACTTTTTTGGGGGAGTAGAATAAGTAGACATTCAACAGGACTGGGAAGTTTTTCATGGAAAAGCAGAAATATTAAAGTCAACATTTAGAAAAGAAAAAAAAAAGAAGGATTTTGCTGGACAGAGTTGTTCTCACTATGAATTATTAATTATTTGTAGCTATTTTTGTTTTCCTTTCCTGAATGCTTGCTGATACTCTCAAAGGAGACACCCTGCCCTTCCCACATCCATGAGTAATGATCTGCTCCTGCATTTCTCCTCAGCCGTGTGGGCACTCTGACTTCAGGGAGATTGGATGTGGTCAGGGCTGCAGATCAAATCCTGAACTTTAAGAAAAACAGAATGACTCTAAAGCTCTCCTAAGGCTGAATTGTGAGCCTGTGACAAGTGTAGTGATGAATTTCCAAAAGCAGAGTAGTTTAGCACAAGCTGCCTGGAGTTCCTGTCATGGAATTAACCTCGTTTTGTGTGTGTGTTACATTTCAGGCATGTGACACAAGCAGACCTCAAGAGCTCAACGTTCTGGCTCCGAGCAAGTTTTGGTGCTACTGTGTTTGCAGTTTTGGGTTTTGCCATGTACAAAGCACTGCTAAAGCAGCGATGATCTGAGAAGAAGCACATCTGGCCCTACCAAATAAATAAATAAATAAACCACTTTTATCTTTTATGTACATTCTGAATGCTTTAAATTCTGCTAGAAATATTTATATATGCAGAGTTACTTTATTAATATTTGTAATTCATGCATAAGATTATTTTAAATTATAGCTCTAACTACAGTATTGCGTAATGTGTGGAAAAAAAGGAATTGCATCTTAACAGCCAGCTGAAGTGGCTTAACCTTGTGAGGCCAAAAGGGAGTTTGTTGTAAATAACCTGTACATATTAAAGCAAGTAAGACATTGCTTCCCAAAAACCTATTCAAAATACTGTTCTTAGATGTTCACCATGGTGACATTCTAGTGTATAGGTGAAATTCATTTTCAGTAGAGTAGACTCAGTTCAAGGATCATACTTCCTCAAGGATTGCTTATTTATTTCACCTTCATCTGAAGTGACTTTATCTTTTTGGACTATAAGCTATACCAGGCAGAATTTGTGATTTTCATTCATATTTTTAACTGATGAACAAATTTGCCCCTCTAATCATCTATTTCAGGAAAGAGTCACCTTTGCTGTCCTGGCCTATGATTTTGTATTTTACATGACCAGTGACATATTTAAAGTCTGGTCGTTCTTTTAAAACGAAAAAAGTAGACTTTGAAAACTGCCAGATCAGCTTCATGCGCTGTATGTAACACGTGTTTTTCATTTTTCACTATGTTGTGTTTTATAACCCTCATGAATCAGAGAGCAAATTTTGTACGTTATAAACGGTTATAATTTGGAAAGTGTTGCAGTTTAATTTCTCACATCTGTCAGTCATACTCATTGAAAGCTGTGTATAAGAGAAAACTACAACAGTACACAGTGCCTATTCTACTGTAGTATATAAGTTGCATGGATCACAGTACATTCTGTAATGGGCTAGAATTATCTATAGACACAGCTTTTTTAACAATCAAGTAAACCAAACATTAAATTCCTCATGACAAACCTATTTTTCCATTGCTGGCCTTTTCAAGTATTTCAATAAAATAACTGTGTACTGTGTCTGTTCTTCTGTGTCTGTTTTTCTTCTTTTTCTTTCCCTTCCTGTGTCCCGAAAGGTGGAGTTTAACAAAGATTGGTCATTTATGTGAATGGATGCTGCCGGTACCCTCACTTGTTGGAGGTTACATATCTTGGCAGTGCAGTTTTTCTCTCATGCCTCCATTAGAAGTTTATTTCTGATTTATGTAAGAGGACCAAAGTGCCTTCTGTGATACTTTAAAGCTGAAATGCAAATAGTCAACCGTGACCTTTGTGTTTGCTGTTAAGGACACATACTGGGAGAAAAGACCAAATAGTTCAGTGGGGTTTAGGAAGCTGTGGGCAATGAATTGGTGAATATTTTCGTGTTGATTCAACAAGCTCCAGCAGTTCGCGGGGAGCTGTGCGGAGTCCCGGGATCTTCCCGAGGGAATCCCCGACGGAGCTCGGGAGCGCCGCCAGGGGGCGCTGCCGCCGAGCTGACGGGGCCGCACTGAGCCCGGACCGGGGGGAGCGGGAAACGGCCCCGTCAGCCCGGGACCGGTCGGAGATCCCGCATGGAACAGTTCTGTCAGCCCGGGACCGGCCGGAGATCCCGCATGGAACAGTTCTGTCAGCCCGGACCGGCCGGAGCGGGAAACGGCCCCGTCAGCCCAGGACCGGCCGGGGCGGGCTCTGCCGCCCCCTGAGGGAAGCTCCCCAGCCCTGAGGCGCCGCCCGCCCCCCTCACGGCCCGAGGCGGTCAGCGCAGGTGAGGGACACAGCAGATCCCTGCCTGCTTGTGTAAAACTGGCCTGCCGCAGTGGTTTGGGGACAGGAGTTTTCTTAGGGAAGAGCATACAAACAAGTCTTGGTACCCAGCTCTGCTGTGGCCTCATCCGGGCGGGTCATCGGTGTTCTCTGAGGGAACCCCGGTGCCACTGGCCAAGCCCGCCTGGATCCTGTGAGGATTAGAGTTACTGTCAGGGGAAATTCTTCTTCTCATGGAGTATAGAATGAAGAATGTCCAAAAGTTAGCTCCTGAAATTAAGTGCTGGGAAGAAGGAGCATCACCCTAGTCCACTTATTCTCGACAGTGATTTGTTTTCTTTCTTCTGGTGCTGTTAGTTTTCTAACAACTTCTTTCATTGTATTTTCCACAACCAGACTCAATTTCTTCCTGCTCGGTCTGATGCATGAATTGCCTAACTATGGTGTTAAGCCACTTGGAGGACAAAGACATTGATTCATCTTCTTTGGAGACACATCCTTCACCCCTCAGCTTTGACCTCTTGTCTGAAAGGTTGTCAGTTCAGGATTAATAGTAAGCAAGACTTGATTTTATGTTGGAAATTAACCTTGAGTTACTAATTGGTCTCCATTTCAAACAATTCTTTTGTTTAGGAATGAACCTGTGCTGTGATTCCAGTAGGTGACAGGTAAAAACAAGTAGACACATCTTAAAATACCACAAGGCTGACCTGATAGGAGAGCTCCCTTTTAAGACAATTGCCCCGAAAAGGGCTAATGACAGATTTAATTATTTCCCTAACTAGAACCAAACAGACAATTCAAAACAGCTGCAACCAGTAACAGTAACTGTGGCAGAAGAGGGTTGCAGGTGGAAAGACCAGCATGCTTTTTTGGTGCTGGACTTGGAAAGCTCTAAGTACAACATGGAATAGGGAGGGAGGGTCTAGAGGATAGTCTTTCAACACAAGTTAGAAATCACAGAAGAGGCTGGACTTTATTTTTTCCCCACTATTCCTTCAGGAGGAAGAGTACCCATGAGTCAGGATGAAGCCAAATGGTAGCACATGTAGTCTAATTAATATTGGTTCTGAAAGGCAAACTTGTGTTGTCCCAGCACAAGGAGTATGATGCTTGAAGAGTTCTTTACCACTGTTACCTTTTGGACTTGAGTTTAAGCCCCTCTCTCAAACCATCTGTGGTCCCTTAGAAGTTTTTAGCTGTTTTCATGAGTCTGAAGGGGTTAGTCAATCTGAGAGGTCTGATCCAGTCCCAGCTGTGTATGTGCTATCTAATTTCCTCCTAAGGTTGTGTTTGTGTGCAGCATTTTGGGATTTTGATGCAAAATGTTGCATTTTCCTTCAGAAGTTGCCTCCCAAGTCTGGCCAGCTGGCTGAGCTCTGGTATGGAAATCAAGCTGGGTATGTTTCTCCACATAGTTCCAATTGTCAGATTTGTGAAGTTTTGTGAAAGCCCTTTGGGGCTACTTTAGGTGGAGAAAGGACTGGTGAACAAACTGTTTAGATTTGATCCAGAGGGCTGAGCTAACAGATGTTGGCTGGGTCCCTACTTTGAGGGGGTTTATTGCATATTCATGAGCTGACCTTTTGAGCCACTTCCAGTGCAGGGAGGACGTACATCTACACTTTGTTTGCAGTATTTAGAATACAAAAAGTTGCCTATATGAGTGTGAAAATGGATTGGGGTTTATTATCTCGAGTTCTTTCTGTCTGCATTTCTTCTGAAGCCCTTCCTTCTGGCTGCATCTGCTCTGGGGTGGCCCACAAACCCCCCAGTTTATCTAGAAATTACTGTCTTCCAAGGTAGAGTCACCAGGGTATGCAGTGGGGAGAAATGACGTTCTAAATTAAGAGACTCTCACAGGCTTGCAAGATGATAATTTGTCTGTAACAAAACTCCTCATTAGAATACTGTTAATTTCCTTTCTGTGACAATTATAGCACAGCAGTAGCTCATATGTGCAATGTGCAGAGATATTTCCCTGAAAAAAAAGCCCGACAAAACTATCATTACCACTAGTGAAAAACAGTCCTCAGAGGAAAAAAATGAACTTGTAATTTTGCAGCAATTTCCCAATTTAGTGGGAGTTTGGTGTTTAGGTAAGGAGTTTTGGGGGTTTTCTCTGTTGTTGATTGCATTCATGTTAGACTTCACAGTTGGCATTTTCCCACTGGCATCTGGAATAGAGATGATACAGTCCCCATCTGAGTGGAACCTGTTACCCCTGAAATTCAGCTCATTTATACTTTCTTTACTCTAACAACTCGCTTCCCTCCTCCCTACAGACATCTTTAAATGACTGATGTTTCTTTCTGTTGGCGTAGCATATTTTTGCTTATCCATCTGTTTTGAAGTTTTGATGAGGTTTAGTTTTTCAATCAAAAAGAGATTGTTTGTATAATCGCTGTTTAGTGCCTGGAATATTTTGGCAGGAGTGGTGTTGTATGAGTGAAGTGGGTTAGTGCTTCTCAGAAGGGCTGGATTTGGTATCCTGCTCTTATGCTTCAGGAGAGCAGGCTGGACAGGCTCTAGACCAGTGAGAAATGGCTCGAGGAATTGCCTTTAAATGTGCAGAAGGTCTGCTCTGTTTCGCTGATGTCATTAAGGGGACAGAAGCCCTCCTGTTCATCAGGTGCACTGAAGACCTCAGAAGGGCTTTTATTTTGTTGTCGTTTTCCTACCTGAATCCTGAGCTAGAAAAGTTCTGTTCAAGTCCAAGGGTCCTGGTTTTACTTCTCTGCTGTATGCTCTGCTACTGCAGGATGGAAGATCTTACTCCTTTTCCAGAGGTATTCTAGCTGGATTTGTTTTATTTTTTGTTTTTGTGGTTACTTGATTTTTAAACAGATTGTAGAGAAAATAGATACTTCCAGCTTGGTTCTGTACTCGTGGCTGAGGCGTGTCTGATCTGGTACTGGACCTTTCCATCAAGAAAACATGGCCTGAGGTGCTGGACTCTGCTCTGACTGTGCTCTGTCTGGCTTTTAGCAGAAAGCAGAGGCACTGGCACCATGTGGATCAGCCTGGCTCTGCTCGCCCTTCCCCCTTGCCAACCTGCTATTTCTGTACTTGATTGGAAGAAGCTAAAACTGCTGGATTTTTGCCGGCAGTCAAGGCATTCCTCAAGTTCCTAATCCAGGCTCCAGATGGTTAAGTTGCCCATCCCGACATACAGGAACAAATAATTACGGTAAAACATATAAAACCCCACACGAGCCCCTCACGGTGAGACTCTGGGACAGAGAACTCGCCTGCAGAGAGCCCCGATGAACCGGCACGTCTGGTCACCTGTCAGCGGGCAGGAGGGCAGGGCTGGAACCGGCCGGGCCCCGCCGCAGGCGCTGCCCCGTGCCG
>VWZU01012053.1:20108-69204 GCA_013397095.1 Sterrhoptilus dennistouni | reverse complement strand
CGAGGGGCTGCCAGGGGACAGAGAGCTGCTCCAGGGTCACAGCCACCCGGAGGGTGACAGATGTGAAACGCTCCCGCTCTCGGGAGCTGCTCCCTCTTCCAGCCCCCGACCAACAAACAGTGGAGTAAGTTTTCTCCTCGGCTCGACAGGGCTGATGGCTTTTCTCCACCCTCCGAGCTCAGATGGCACGTCAGGGTGGGATAACTTGGCACCGGCTGTCGGCTCACCCAGCCCAGAAGGACGCGAGAGGGTCCTGCGCGCTCCAGATCTGCTCCTGCCGTGCTGAGCGGCAGCGCCTGCAGACCTGAGGCAGTTCTGCGTCTGCCGGACCCGGAGGCAGGAGCTCGCCGTGCACCTGTCTGGGAGGGAGTGAGAGTGAGGGATCCTGCATTCCTGGTGCATCCCAGGACTGCTCACAGCTCTCCTTCTCAGCAAACTCGGCTAGGATGAGGACTGCAAAGTGTCTGCTCAGTCTGCAGTGGTAAGTGCAGGGTTGTTCCAGCCTGTCAGACACAAAGCAGAGATACTAAATGTCTTTCTGAAGTGGGCTCTGGCTTGGGTCTTGCACCACTGTAAAAGGGACGCTTGGGAGCTGAACCTCCAGCAATGGGGCATCCTCTGGACCCTCTCTCTACCTTTTTGGTGCTGCTGGAGGAAACCTCCCAGGCATGCTTAAGGACAGAGCCTGTTCTTCACCCCCAGCCCTTCCTTCTGAATCACCAAGAGTTCAGTTGCTGTTGGATTTTCCTCCCAGAGGGTAGCAGAGGAAGTGCAGTTACTTGCTGGAGCTGCATTCCCCAGTCTGTATTCCTGAGCACAGTGCAGTCAGGAGAGACCGTGTGATGCAGTTCGACCTCTGCTACAACACTGCCAGACAGTCCTAAGGAGATGCCTGACTCAGGGGCTTGTGTAGCTTTGACTTGGAAAGGGTGGCTTTCACAGTCCAGGTTTCTAAATCCCAGTGCTTGCTTATGTCAGACTGTGACCTTTTCTTCTCTGACAAATTTTGTGCTTGTCTGGATGGTCCTACAAGAAAGATTTCCTGTTGTGATACACGTGGGCCCCTTGGAGTTGCTCCAGCCTCTACGGAAACACAGCCATTAGCAATTCAATCCTGCCAGGGGGCTCAGGAGATGCTGAAATGCTGAGTGCCTGGCAGGATTGGGCTCCTGGGACAGGAGCTGTCCCTGATGAAGTCTAGATTCTCATCCCACTTCCACTGCTGCCTTTCTGCTTGACCTTGAGGTAAGGCAGCTTGGGTCAGATCCAGCTCGCAGTGTCTCGCCATTACTTGCATTGTTATTTGACTCTGGTACCTTGTTTTCTATAATCAACAAAACTAAAGCCTGCAGCTGCACTGGTTATGGGAAGCTGCTGAGACCTGGCAATAGATGATGTGACAGAAGCCTGAGGTATCATGTATCATCTGCAAGTCAGAAAAGCAGGAAGTGGTGTAAATGCCCTCCTTCTACTCTGCCAAGATTTCCTGCTGAAACAAGCAAGGCTACAGGGCATCATCTCTGAAAATTTCACCTGTTCTGTGCTACTGTGTTCCCCCTGAGACCTAACTGGGGGTTGATTTTGTGTTGTTGCTATTACATCTGAAAGCCTGATTGAAGTTCTCTGGCTTGGCTGGCAAGAACTGACACAAGGTCAGTTCGTTATGTGTTATTAACCACAAAAATATAACACAGTGGAGGTTTGGCTGTCGCAACCTTGACAGTGTGTAACAGCTCAGCTGTGATGTCATTGTAGCTCTCAGAGCAGCATTCCATAAAGGCAGTCCCAAAGTGTTCTGTTTAAAATGCTGGGCTGATTTATGATGATAAATGGGAGCTTATAAATGGAGAGAGACATGGGGAGGAGGGGAGCCAACAACTTAACTAATGAAAAGGAATTCAGTGGCTTGATACCCCACTGTCTCTCCAGCCAATTCTGCTTTAGATTTGCCTACCATGTGAAAGGAAATGTTCTTCCAGGACTAGATAAGACTCTCACCAGATTTCTGCTTTGTGAATAGCACTGTGAGGAGATTTGCTTCTAAGAGTCTGGTATTTGTTGTTTTATTTAATTTGTTTTTTTCTGGGAAGGTGAATGAGACAGAAGAAAGATGAACTGCTGAACAGCACTTCAGACAATGGAGCTGGAAATGTGCAAATGTTTCTGGGGATCCTAAGCCAGTGGTTACCCCAGTGCTGCCCCATAGAAGTTGCTGTCTTCTCAACTGGCCCCTAAATCCAGGATAGATGAGTGCCTTAAACCATTCATTAGGAATTTCCTCTGTTTCATGGGACAGTGAGGCAGCAAGTCTGGGTCGGGGAGGTGAGCTGACAGCAGTCTCTCTACAAAGCATAAATCAGACCCAGTTTCCAGATTTTTTTTCTGTTTCCAAGTGACAAGGACTTGTGGAGTGTTCACATGGTTGTGAACATTGAAGTGCAGCTTCCTTCTATACAGCATTTTTAAGGGAGATCTGATAGAACAAAAGATGTGGGGTAAATCCTTGCAGTGGCCTCTCTCCAGCCTTCCCCCCTCCCACCTCGCACAAGAGGAACTGCCTGATTTTCAGATGTGGACATGTGAGGTACAGAGAACTGATGGGTTATCAAAAAGCCTGCAGAAAGCCAGAGTCAGGAGCAGGCAGTAGACAGGGCTCTGACAGCCCTGCAAAGCAATTGATGGGTCAGTGTTGGGACACAGGATCTCAGAAAGTGATCTGGAAAAACATTGCTGATTTGTTCCTTCCCTCAATATACACAGAGCTTTCTTGATCTCTGGAAGTAAAACCCCCTTTTTTCTTTGCTTGCCTGCAAATAGACAAAGTGGGAGAAAACAGAATCAACACGTGAAGGTTTTGGGTTCATCCTAATTTGGATTTGTAAATGAAAACTGTTCTCCCTGTGTTTGGTAGATTCCCCTGCCGCCTCCTCCGGAAGGGTAGGTGATTCTGGGATGAAGAAGGATGTTGGAAATGGCATTAAATAATTTGGTTATTTCTTTGTTAGAATATACTTCTACAGATTGCTGCATGTTAATGTCCTTGCTCTTATACCTTCTTTTTATTCTTTTTCCTCCCCTATGCTGCCTCTCAGCACTGGAAAGCCCTATTTGATCAGGTATGTGAACAACTGATGTATTCTCTCTGTCTTGTGAGCAAAGAGCCTAACCTCTGGTTAATTTCCTCTGTACTGGCTTTTCCCTGCATTTAAAATACAGCCTAGGAGATATGTACTGCATGCTCCGAGTTCCCAGGATGCTGATGAGCAAGTCATAATTATCACGGCTGCTTTGGGCCTTTCACTCAGTTCCTCTTCAGAGTAGCCAGGGACAGGAGTGAGCCCCTCCCTGGAGTAACAGGGCTGAGCCAAGGTGCTGCAGCACGTGCTCTGTTTGCTGCCAGTTGTGCTGACCTTGCTTGTGGATTAAAGGATCTTCTGCTCTTTCAGGCAGGCAGACTAAGACCTGTAAAACCAGCACTATGTTCTTTGAAATGGCTCCCCAGCTGCTAAACTGACTTCTGCAGGGTTACATCATCCAGGCAGGACCTGCTGCTCTAAACTTGCACGGGATTAGCAAAGAATCTGCTTCTGTAACAAAGACTGTGGTTCTGTCAGGTAAATGCCTTGGGTCAGATCTGTAGCAGGCTGAAGTCAGCACAGCTCTGAAGAGCTTCAGACTATAGCTGCTGAGATTTTGGGCTGTGGGTTCTAGTTTGTAATTGCACTTTTAGCTGCTTTAACTGACACATTTGCTTTGTGGTATCCCATCCATCTGCCAGGTTGAAATGTGCAGCAGCTATAAACAGAAGGATTTTTCTAGGGTTGATTTGCTTCTAAACTGCAGTACTCTCTCAACGTCATAAACTTTTGTGCTGTTGTGTGTGCATGTAAATGTCACCTTCTGTAAGGGAGCTTGCTCTGACGCTGGCATCATCCTGGCAATAAAGTTCGGATGGGATTTCATCCCTGCTTTATGAGGCGATAATCTTGCCTCTGTGTCTGGCTGAACTACAAAGCCAAAAGCTGTGGCACAGCCTGTGAAAGGATGTCCTTGGTACCCTGGGGGTCCTGTTATCATTCAGCTATTAGCTAGGGCTGCCTGTTCTGAGGAGTGCTCATTTATACCTGGTTAGCCGTGACCAACTGCTAATCCACGTGTCTGGACTGCAGCAAGTTGGCTGTGGCACAGTCAGCTGGAGGTTGGGAGCTGGGTGTTGTGATTGTTGATCACACCTAAATCGTGTGGTGTGTTTGAATTCGCTGGGGCTCATAGGGGATGCTGCCACTGAAAAGGTGGATGCACAATAAATCGCTTGTGGTCTGGGCTGAATGTTTGTTCCAGCCACTTTGAATTCTCCTGTCTCCAACAGTGGCCCTAATTTGGAGTCTTACTCTACAAGCATTCTTTGAAGTCATTCAGTCCTTGTGGGACGGGGCTGTTGGCTGGTAGCTACCTCGAGCTCAAAGAGAGGAATCTGTAATTTCCCATTGGACTTGCTTGAATAGTAGATAGAATTTTTTTCCTTCTTTTTTTTTTTTCTTTTTAACGGGAGGGAGAGTTTGACTGTTGGATGTACAGAACATTAGCCCAGTAACAATGGAACAGGCTGTAAAGGCAGACCTTCAATAATTAGCTATGTTTCAATTAGAGCTGCAGCTGAATTTTAAGCCTAGTCTGTAAGGGTTTATAATCAAAGAGAATGCAACCTGTGACAACTACACGTAAGTCCTGAATAAATCAATAATGACCTTGTTGCCTGTGGGCAAAGCTGACGTCTTCCTGGAGCATTATATCAGCAAAGCAATGCAATTAGTTCTGCAGTGAATTCTGCAAGATGCTGTTTGTCATGGAATAAGGTTGCTATTTCCCAGCAGCAGTGTGCTAGGAGGAGAGGGGAGGACTTTGTTAGCTCTGATTGGCATCCATGTGAAACATGAGGACAGTCTTAATAACTAGAAAAAGCCTGTGTGTTGACACTGGGAACAGTTGCAGCTCTCCCTGGGAGTCCGGACCTGGCTGTGTGTATACTGGGAGTGGAAATGGGTGGCCCATGTGTTTGTGACTCATGGGCTGGGACTGAGGTTTGAGAGCCACCCCTCTCAGTTGAGACATGGACCTCTTCACTCACCATCTCCCAGGAGAGCAGGAGAAGGCTCTGGAGAAAATGTTAAGAGTAATTGGGAATTTGCAGGCTGGGAGTCTGCAAGTGACTTTTTGCTGTTATACTCCATCATCCCAGAAAACTGTGAAGGAGAGGTCAGTGCACAAACATACAGCCTTTGAGAGGGGAAAGAAATTATTATTAATGCTTGTTTGTTTCTTTCTCTTTTTCTCTGAGGAGGTATTTTTAAAACTTTTATTGAAATTGACTGACTAAAAAACCAGCAGGTTTCTGTTTAGATATACAAAATTTAAGGGGCCTGGGTTTTTTATGCTCTCCCCCCACCAGCTTAAATTAAAAATTCAAAACTTCTTGATGGAGAAATTGCTGCTCAGCCATAAAGCAGTGCATTTTGCTTGGTTATTTTAGGAGAGAGGAGTGACTGACCATGTTTCTTGGAGGAATTTTTTATTTGTTTTGATCCAGCTCTAATCTGTCACACCAGGAACTGTCAGTGACTCAAGCCAAGATCTTCAGCCACTCGCAGATTGATTCATTCAAGAAGTAAAGGAACTTAAATTTGACAAGAAGTCAGACCCAGAACTGCTTCCTATGCTTTGAGGTTCAAAGAAGCCCCTCCCAGGACAAAATCCTGACTACACTGAAGCAAGTACCAAAATTTCTCCTCGATTTAGTGGGGTCAGCACTTCACCCAAGAGTTTGGGAGCAGGCAGACTCACAGCTCTTCAGTGCTGCAGCCAGACAGTTACAGTTCAGCTGCTGCCTCATACTGTGCTTGCAAGATGTGGTTTTTATTACCAGGCCATGGCCCTCGGGCAGCTCTAACTCACTTTTATATGGGAACTTTTATAGGGATTCATACATTTATTTATTGTGCTCATAAACACCCTCCACCCCCCCACACACATTAGCTCCGCATCTGCTGCCTTCTGCAGAGCCTGCACCATCACTGCCTGCTCTGTGCTGCCTCCATGAAGAATCTGAGCTCTGAGCAGAGCAAGCTCTCTTCATCCCTCTGCAATCACTTGGGATTTTCTTCATTTGCTCTTCAGTGGCCATAGCCCTATTTTTTTGTTAATCTTCTGGTAAAGTTGAAAATGCGACAATCCCAGGAGTAGCTGCTGACAGTTTCATGCTTCTCTGTGCTAATAAGATCTGTTAATTGCCTTGTACTCAGACGTGAGAATATCTCCCAGTCCTTGCCAAGCCAAGTTGCCTGATGTTTGGAGAGTGAGTCTGCAGAGGAGTGTCCTGAGGGGCTGTTCCTGCTTTGCTGTGTCCTCTCCAGGGCCTCAGGTGCAGTTCTTTGCCTCCATGTCCCCAGTGCCCCTGCTTTGGCAATGACTGCAGCTCGCTGGGGTTATCCAGCCCTTGGCTGGGCTGGGTGAAAGGGGCTATCTAGGACAACAGTGTTTGTTCTTGTGACAGATCTGCCTTCTGAAGGTGGCTTTTAACCACGTTAGAATGCCAAGAGCTTGTATCATCTTCTCTGTTTCCCCGTCCCCGTGGCTGCTGAGATTTTGAGGGTGAATTAGCATTATCAGCCCTCTTCCTGAAGTTCTCACTTCTTCTCACCCATACCCTGGTTTGTAGTCATGACAACAAACTTGTTTTAAATAGACACACACAAAACTCTCCAAAAAGACCCTCCTCACTGGCTCAGCACCTTGATCCTATTGCTTGTCAATCCAGGCTCTGTTTTTGTTGCAGCTGCTTTAGAAATCCTAGATTCCTCCCTGAGACTTGTATGTGGGTGTGATGGCAACAGATGAACAGAGTTTATGGGGAATGCAGAGAGATGCCAAGTTACCCAGTCTGTGTAGGCAGCTAATGGAAAACTTGAGCTCAGAAACAAGGCTGTAGAGATAGACATGCACTTGCCAGGAAGAGTTTAGTTGCTGACACTACCAGCAGTGGGTGCAGCTGAACCTGCTCCGCCATGGTCTCATAAAACATTAAAATATGCTTTAAAAGATGCTGACTTTGCAGCTGCCTTAAATCCAGAGCTGGTTCCTGCACAATTGAAATTGCAGAGCAAGCCATAAAATTGGGGCAGCTATTATCATGGTTGGTGGTAACTGAGGAAAATAATTATTCTGAACTTAATGATCTTTTATGTTAACTGTCCCTTTTCTCTGGGTAGCCTTTAGTGCAGACAGAGCTATTTCACACACTATACAAGAAATTCCAGTTTATTTACTGGGGCACTGTTAAGCTAAACGTGACCCTTCACTTTGAAAAATTGCCTGCCTATTGTTGCTGGCAAACCCCAGCTGTGGCTGCAAGACCTCTGCAGGCAGGTCTCACTGAGCTGTGGGCAATGCTTTGTGCCTTAAGATTTCACCTCTTTCTCTAACAAACAACTTGTGTCTCACTGCTGGTTTGTTGGATCACTGGGAACAGGTGGAGCACAAACTGTAATATAAAGAATAGGAAATGATGGCAGTGATAGCAGCAGTATAGGCAGGAGGGGTGAGCCCGGGGTTGTGTATAACCTTCAAGTCCTTGCCTGAATTTTGGACTATTGCTGCCTTTTTAGTGTTCATTGGGACACATTTAAATGGAGTGGTGCAGCAGATAGGAGGCTATGGGAACTGCAATTAGGAAATTGTCATCAACTTGTTACTTCATCTGCTGAAGTGACTGGGGAGTCAGAGGTGCTAGTGGAAGACTGTCCATGGTGATAACAGATCAGCATCCAGGCCCCAAACCAGCATCTGCCTTGTCTGCCATATCAGACGCTTCTGAGACTGTGACAAGAAATGTATCCCCTTCTCCCCCTCTGCCAAGCTGTGCATTGTAAAGAGGAGAGACATTTTAAAATCTGCAAGGGTCTCTTGGCAATGCACAGAGGGGTTCTGCATCTGCCCCACGCCTTGAAGTCTAATCTCATTTACAGTTGTCAGCGTGGGCTGCTGGAGGAGATGAAAGACAGAGGACAGGGAGGGAGAATAGATTAGTCTCGAGCAGAGGGCACTGGGAGTACACCTGCCTCTGCCCCGCTACCTTGAGGAGGGGCAGCCACAGCAGCTGGACGTGTGTCATCTGCTGCTCTTTGAGGCGCCCAGCCATGGAGCACACGATTAATGACTCAAGGGGCTGGGCTTTTGTGAGTGATAAAGCCCTGGGATTTAGGCTGGGCTCTCAGGCCTTTTCTCTGAGCAGCACCATCACTTTACATTTCTCAAGTGGTGTTGTGGTCGCAGGGAGCTGCTGTCTGTGGCCACAATGCTTCCATTTCTCTTCTCTCCCCAAACTGGGATGACCTTTGTCATGCAGCATTAACCCTTTGACTCCACAACTTTGGGTTATGGGGTTGGGGGGAAAAAAAAAAAGAATCGGTTCAAATTCATTGCCCTGTGAATAGCCTTGAAGGGAAGAAGGGGCTGGTAGGAGAGGATGTATTTTTGCTGGAGGAGAATGGTTTGCTGATGGCCTGTGGATTATCAATTCCTCACTGCCTTCAGCCAGAGGTTTTTTTGAACACAAACTGGGAAAGGGGAGAGGAGTTTATCTTTCCCTCAGTCAAGGAGGGAAACTCAGGCATCGAGCAGCAAATAGTCCAAGAGACTATTCCCGCTGCAGGATGTCTTTTACCATGCCTGTATTAGCCTATGTCCATCCCCAGTGTTGTTACACTGGATGGCAATCTCCCAGCACTTCAAGGCTTGTACCCAGATTTGGCTTTTACTCAGGATACCCTGGAGTGATGGCTCAGTATGAAAAAGCCATATGGAGGTCATTAATGATCTTCCTGCCCCTTGCAAGATGAACAGCAAAAATGTCCCAGGTTCCTCCTTAATCTTCCAATACCTCTGTACACGGAGCACCAGCCAGTCCCTAGGCTGAATGTGGATCTCTGAGATTGTATTTACACCTTCTGTACGGTGTGAAAGGTTTGTGATCAGCCCCATTTCTCCTTTCCCTGGCTATTTGGACACTCCTCTGTCCAATCCCACCAGCCTGTACACACACTGTTGACTTTAACTAGTGCAAAAAGTTGGGAGTAGAAGCCATCAATATGAACGAGATATTGTCAGCTTAGCGAACACAGCTTGTGCCAGTAAAAGCAGGCATCTTCTGAAATGTTTCAAGGAGTCATAACAAACACACCAAAAAACACATGGAGGCTGAGTCAGTCTTACGCAGCTCATGAGTTACTGGCAGCTTGATGTCTCTAGATTTGTAAAAAGCCTCAGGAGTCTTCCTACTCATTACACATTTGTGTACCTTCCACGTCTGAGCCTAGAAACCTGCACGTTGGGGTGTAGTGTCCAGTAGGGATGTTGAGCTGTGTCCAGAGCCGTGTGTCTCTGCTGTTTCCTGATCCCAGCTGCAGTGGGGGGCTTTGGAATCTCGGCTCTGCCGTTTCAGCTGAATGTGCGGGATGGGATTTAGGCACATAGATCCTTGCTAATGCATTGTTCTCAAATCCTGTCTTGCACATAGAAAATCACTGAAGCAATAAAAGCATTTAAGCCTGCATGTTTAGAAAGAAAGGGGAGAAAAAGCCATAAACACAGAGTGGATTGACGCTGTTTTGCAAATCAGCTGGTGCATTGTGCTCTGTGGCTGTGTGCTGTCATGACAGAGAAGGGGAAGAGATCATCTCGTCTCCAGAGGAACAAGCCAGCTGCTTAGCAAGTGGAAACAGTTTGGAGGTGCTTTTCTATACCATCATCACTTACTTTGTAAGTCCTGTAACATTTACAGGACTTTTAAAGTTACTCTCTGCCCGACCTGGAAAATAAATATTTCTCCTCTACAGTAGGAAGTATGGTGTTCCCATTGCTTCCTGGTGTTTGCAGTCAGTGCAAAAGTACTGGGGCACATTTGCAAATTAAATGCAGCAGTGGGAGTGTTTGAGTTTGACAGCAGCCAAGGAAGCTGTGATCTCTTTCTGCCTCCTCACTAGGTGTTGTACTATATATTGGTCTGAAATCAGTTAAGCACCAACAGACCATGAGACAAAGCTGATGGGATTCAGCTGATGGGCTGTTTTTCTGCACCATTGTACATACAGGCTCCTGAGGAAAGCCGGTCTCTGGATGCCCTGGATTTTTGTGTGATTCAAACCTTGTTGTGTTTGTTTGCTAAAGCTGCAGCACTTCTTTCCCTCTCCCATTCTCCTAAATGGTGGCATCAACCCTGATTTGTCTGCTCAGGGTGACACAGGGAACATTCTGCTCATTAGAGACAATATTTCTTGGTGAAAAGTGTAGTGAAAGTCCTGAATGTTTGTGATCCCTCTGAGTCTCACTTGGACCTTGAATCCTTTCAACTTTAAAAGTAAAACCCCACAGTAGCAAGACAGAGAATTTATGTGTTCTTAGTGTCCGTTCCTGTTGCTTAGGAACAGCTATCTGCAGTGACCCTGTGTTGTTGGTGAGAAGAGCAACGATGTATGAAACGGATTTTAAACAAGCAAGATCAATCTTGCCCCTAGGAGCTGTTCTTCATGTTCTTTGATACTTGATGTACTTTGTAAGTAGCAAATACTCTGGAGTCTCCTGAGCTGCGTGAGGGAAAGATGAACGAGACAGCTGGAGGGAGAGCTGTTTGTGACTATCATCAAACCTCTGGTCTGATGCACTTCTCAGGGCAGTGTTCCCTGAGGAAACATCTCTGCCTCAGTGATCCTTCACATATAGGTGCCAGTGATGATGGAATCCCTGGTCTGTGTGGCATGCTTGTTTGTGATGTACAATGGCAGTGGAAGTGTTTGTTGATGGCAGCCTGAAGCCAGTGAGATGTAGACTTGTTTGCCTCTTGGCAGAGAAAGGATCAATATTATAGAAGGTGAAAAACTGGAAGTGTCACAAAAACTATTGGAGGACCTGATCCTGAATGCTCTGACTTGGTTTAGCAAAGCACTTGAAAACAAGTGTGCCAATTGTCCTGGATTGTTTATGTGTCTGACATAAATTGTATGTTTTGCTGGGGTTTGTATCAGAATGGGGTGTGACCTAAGAAATTTAGAGAGCAGAGTGGGGTTTTAGTTCTTCCCCTTGGCTCTAAGACAGAGCCAAATCCTTGTCTTCCTGCCACTCCTCTTACATTTACCCTTACACTGAGAAACAATGAGAATTAGGACTTGAGCATCTTTTCTCACTGCAGTCAGTGGCCTCCATGGAATGATGTTGGGTTTTAGCCTTGTCTTTTGCCCTAGAGAGGAAAATCAAAGTGTTTGTTGTGGTTTCTTTTTCCGTTTGAACTGCTGCCTCTTCCCTCAGCTACTCCCTCTTGGTTGCTGATAGAGGAGTTGCTTTTGCACACAGTCCTGCAATCCCTGGATTTCTGTCTCTGGGTTGTTCTCCTCCCTGTCAACAGGGAAAGTACAGACATTTTTTATTCATTTGTCTTTGTCTTCATATGTCATATGACAATAGTATTTAGTTCTTGGGGAGATGTTTATTTTTGCATGGATTTGTGCATTAGGCAGCCCTTTTGGGGATACTGCTGTGGAGAGCATAGGAGATGGTCCTGCTGCTGTGCTGTCCTTGGTCTCTGAGCTGTGCCTGGAGACCATGGCTGGAGGAATAACTTCCTTCCAACCTAAATAAAGTGTCTGAAGAAGTTTTATTAAGCTGTATGTTTGCTTTATCACACTTGGACTTGCCAACCCTGGGATATGTTTGGGCAGGTCTTGTGCATATGTGTTGAGTGCAGGATGTGCCTTTGACAAGTTGGATATTCTGGGGTTGTCTCCTCTAGAGTTTAATGAACCAAAGTCCCCTTCAACAACACCAGTGCTTTGGATGGCTAGTCCTGGGGTAGTGATAGCCAAAATTTCTCCTAAATAATTGTTTTAATGTATCTGAAACAGTGTTTTCCATCTTTATTCCCCCTGTGCTCCATGACATGAGAGCTGCCATTGCTGCATTGATTTATAGTATCTTTTAGTGTTGGTACTGGTGGCCAAGAAGACCCAGAAAGTCATTTGCCAGCTGCTGATTTATAACCCTAGTGAACAGTCCTGAAAAGCACAGTAAGAATTTTCTGGGCCTTATGCAGTTCCAGCTGACTGGAAGCTCCAGACTGTTATTTGACCATGTGGAGTAATAAAACTGTGAAAACTAATTAACTTTTGTGCCTACTGCAAAACAAATAAGATCATGCAAAAATACTCCACACTTGAAAGCAACAGTGACTTTATGTGTTTAAAAGCCTGTGTTTAATGACCAAGCATGTAGTGCAATGTGTGAAGGATGTTCCTTTTGCTGACTTCCAAAGCTGAACAGAGCATAACAAGCTTTACTGATCACCGAGGCTCCAAATACCAGCTTGGGATAATGTTCTCTTTCATCCTTATTAATTATGTAGCTGATGTGTGGGTGGAGGTTTGACACAAAGCTGCATTGAATGGTTTTTTGTGGCCTAAAGCAGCCTGAATTACGCTGAGCCACTGCAGTTCATTCAAGGAAAGATGCTCTCTGCAGTGTGAGTACTGTAGTCTTTCTGAGGTCATTCTCTGCTCCTCAGATGTAGGTGAATGAGCTCTTTCTCAGTGGGAACACCAAGGTGTTTTTCTGATGTTAGCAGGACAAGAGTCAGCCCTGCTCAGGACTTGTCTCCTGTGGCAGGGATGCTCTGTGTGTGCCAGCTGTGATGTTGACATCAGAGTAGAAATGTTTCCGAGTGCCCTGGTGTTGTGTTTCTCACCAGTGGCAATGCACTCACCAACATTGTATAGATGATCCAGCATATGTCATCCGACACCCCATTCGGAGGGAGGGAATGACTGGCTGTTCTTCTCCCTTAATCAAATTACTAAGGTAACCCTCCTGCGGTCCTCTCACACCTGCATTACTCGGTAGCCCCTAATACTGGAAGTTTAACTCTGTGTTATTAGACTCAAAGCTGCTGATTCCTGTCGTCCTTTCCTAGGATCTATCACTTTAGCCAAGATACTTCTCATGATTGCTGATGTGGGAGCGGGTATTTGGAATTTGAAAGAGAAATCATCTTAAAAGTGGGAAAACTGTGATGTGACAAGATTTTTAAAAATTATTTATTCTCTTTCTAATGGATGTGCTCAAGTTGTCATGGTACTCAGTACCAGAGCACCAGCCAGCATGGGTCCATCCCAGCATTGGTTTTCTCCACAAAGCTAAGTATTATTGCAGAGCTATTATTAACCTAAAATAAATGTGTGTGCATACTCGCTGCTGTAGAATTCTGTTTTTCACGCATCAAATCAAGTCTCTGTGGATTTTCACCTCCCTTCCAGATCTGGCAGACAGTGGAAAAGGGAGTTATTTTTAATCTGAAATGTTCTGTGTTTTGAGTCTAGAGTACGAAAATGTAGTTTTTCTCCTGACAAGTTTCATGGATTATTACTATAAAGCTTCACATCTATGAAGGAAGGAAAAAACTTCCTTCAGAAGGGCAGAAGTTCTGATTTTGGGGGTTAGAGATTTTAGTTCTTTTGAGAAACTGAAAAACAGCAGCAGTCACTGTCCTCATATTAAAGAATCTACCAAGAAGAGGAACAATTTATCAGAGGAGACGAACAAAAGTCTTGTGTGGTAGAGTGGTATCAAAAGACCCAGTTCCTTTCCAGGGAGATGATGACAGTCACTGGAATAGTAATCATTTGCCTGAAACAATATTTCTGGCAACCAGAGAGAGTGGCATCACTGTCAGAATGGTGCTTACAAACATTTCATCATCTTCTTGCTGTCAGTACAGTTCTGTCATCCCACTGGAGTGCTTGTTCCATCTGTCCTCCTGAAAGGCTGGCATGTAGTGCCCAGGAGAGAAAATAAATTTCTGGTCCAAATGTAGTCCCTGCCCAGAAGAAATGGATATAGAAAAAGTTTCCTCCTTTCCCCACTGGTGGATGTGCCCTGCTGTGCCTGACCCTTGTCTGGTGGGCCTAAGGGTGGGGGGGGTCACTCTCCAGAGCAGGTCCATCCTTCCATGCTGAGTGTCCTGCACCCAGGGGTGTGGGGATGGGATAGCAAGTTCTTACCAGAGTGCAGATGCTGCCCTCAGCAACAAGGGCTGAGGCCACTGGCTTCTTTTTGCTCTGCAGGGAGGAAGAGGGAGAGAGGCAGAGCAGATCTGACTGTACAGGAAGGCTTGAGCTGGGGAAAAGCAGAGTGCCCAGTTTTGCAAGGTAGCCTTAGGTCAGGACTTCAAGCCAGGCAGTAGGCAGGAAACCTTGGATGTGACAGGAGCAGCATTCCCATGTCAGCACTGAACTGACACTGATGGAGCTGCTTCAGTGCAAAGTCCAGCTCAGATTTTTTCTGGCTCCCAGCGCTGAAGGGGCTGTTTGTGACAGTCCAGGTGGTCTCTGTGCTGGTGCCCGTGGAACTAGGGGAGCTCTCACCTGCCCTGCTGCAGCCTTTTTACACAGAATTACAGCAAATTAAACACAAGGTAAGAGGAGTTCCCTGCAGTTGTATGGGCAGAACTTTTCCTTGCTGAGTGAATTTCCACCCTGGTTTCCACCTGGCAGCACGTTGTAGGCACAGCCCTGGTCTTTGCTGTGACGGGTGTCTGATGCAGCCCATCGGTCCTGAGACCTGATAAGGCTTAGGGGAACAGCCAAGCTCTGAGCCCAGCAGCTCTCCCACGGGGCTGACTGTAATGTGTTCCTCTCTTTTCTGCCTGATGGAGCAGAAAAGGGAGGAGCAGCAGTTGTCTCTCAGGGCTGACTGGGTCAGTGGTGTTTCTACATGGCCATCCTCTTGCTGGTGGTGTTGCTCGCCAGATATGTGTCTAAACAGCAGCAGAGAGAGACCTAGTGGCTCAGATCTGATTAACCTCTACAACTTTATCCTGTGTCTTAATTGGATTAGCTGCAGGGAGGAGGTTTTGCTCTTGTTCCTGATTTTTTCTTAAACAGGTACTTGGCACTGTGGCATCTGATGGAAGCAACAAGTTTGAGTAGCCAGACCTGTGAAAAAACAAGCAATGTTTGCTTCTTCATCACTGCTCAATTAACAGCTCCTGCCCTTCCTTTCTAAGATACTGCTGTAGCTAATCCCTGTGAGATGGCTTTGAGTGAGCCCTGCAGTTAAATCTCTTGGGAGGTGTGGGCTTTTTCTAACAGCCTGAACCCAGAGTCCCTGATTGGTAACTGCAGTTCTGTCACTTTTGGGAAGGATTTCTGCTCAGTGAATGTTCAAAGCAGTATTAACTTGCCATGTTCAGTTTCTTTCATCTTTTGTCTGAGCTTTTTAGTTTCCTTCAGGGGCTGATTCTTCTGCACTTCAGGGTTTTTGCATGTATCACCACAGTGGCTGTGGGTTGTAGGGAATTGGCCTTAATCAGCACTGCAATAGCAATTCCTCTTCCAGGACTTCAAAGCTCTTTCTCCACTATCAGTTCATTTAGTTTCATAGGTAAGAAAATGGAATAACAAGATCAGTAATCATATTCTATTACAATGGGGAACTGTCTGCTACAGACCTAAAAAAGGAATTGAATCCATTTGATTGTGGGATTGCTTCTAATTCCTCAAGGTATTGTCTACCTGTGTGGTGCCCAGTTGAAAAAAGGAGAACCAGTTTAGAGGAGTCTTTCCTCCATGTCTATTCTTCTGCCTGCAGCACCCAGTTTCCATTACAAGAAGCTTAAAATAGAAGGCTTTTTCCTTGCCATAACTGTTATTGGTCCTGGATTGGGCACTGGAGAGGTGATGGGGGGCGGTGCAGGCTGCTGAAAAGCTCTCTTACATCTGTTTCCAGACAGCTCTGCACAAAGAGTGAATGGTAGGTGTGATACCAGGCCACAGTTCTGTTCCAGGAGGAATAATAGATGTACCAGCAACAATCTGGCTGTTACAAGATCAAAAGTGCTGTTACATTAAAGCCGGTAATGCTGCCTGGCTTGGCAAAAGCCTGACAAAGCGTTCCAGGGTTTTAATGTATATTCAGATAAACTCTCTTCCACAGTGAGGCTCAGGCCTTTGAATTTAGTCCGTGTACAATAGCAAGGGCTTTAGTGACTTGGTAAGAAGGTAGCTCCAAGGAATTCCCTCTTTGTACAGGGCTTGAATGTAATTAATTTGTGAACACTGCATGCAGCACAGTTACAGTCTCACAGCAGAGGGTTCAGTGCTTCCTGGCACTTGGGTGCCTTTGCAGGGTGTGTGGTTGTCAGGCATGGGCACTGCTGCTGCTCCTAAAGAAAACATGAGCATGAAGTTGAGTTATAATGGATATTACTTTTCTTTTTTCAGATTTAATGCATTCATGTATTTTGTGTCCACTGACCCCTCGGCAGCTCTCAGGCTGGATATGTAAATTGGTAGCTGCAGAGGATGACTGATCTGTTAATAGGTGGAATTTGATGCTCGTAAAATGAATGCATTTAATGTTACAGGGCAATGGTTTGCTTGAATTTTTAAGTCTCCTGAGAATCTCTTATTTGGAATTCTGTGGCTCTGGTATATTTGTTATAAAAAGCAATACAAATGGAGAGGCCCTGTGGTTTCCGAGGGCTGGCTGTTCTGTTGTCTGTGAGTATCACTTCAACTTCTTCTGTATCAAATATTATTCCAAGGAAGATGTGAAAGTGGGAAATGCAATGATATCTGAAAATAAAACACTGCAGTCAAATTCATAGTGTCCATAGAAATAGCTGTCTTTGGCGATCTGCTCAGATACTATTTTTCCAGAAAAGCCAATTTTAATAGATAATTTTTTATTATTAAGTTTTCCCTGAGGGATACAGAGGACTAAAAAGATTTGGTGGGTCATTAAAATAAGTACAGATCTGCTACTGTGGGGTTTTAAACACAAAATGAAATCCTGGCCTCTCAGAAGGGGCCTCACTTGCTTCCTTTGGGCTCCATGCTAGTTTCATTGCTGGTTTTGGAACGATAAGGACTTCCACTGATTTTAATTTTACAATGTTTCTTTTAGCATGCAGACATTGAAATATTCAATTTCTTTTGCTGAGGATTTCATCAAAGGAAGCTCTGCACCCCTTCCATGGCAGAGCATTTGTGTAATAAATTGCATTTTACAAACACATGAGGTGATGATGATCCCTCAGATATTGCAAAGCCTCACTCTGAAAACATTGGTGCTTCTTGTTTTTCCCTTTAGCACTGTGAGAAAAATACTCCAGCTTTTCATCACTTCCACAAGCCTGGGCTGAAGGGACAGCAGCAAATATGCAGGAAGAATATTGTGATATACACCATAAAGTTGTGCCAAGGTGAAAGGAATATACAGGCTCAAATGATCCCTTCCCCTGAGGCTCTTATGATTTATTTTAATATTTTGTAAGGCGAAGTGCTCAGTCCAAGCCTTGCTACCAGCCAGTATCTTTCATGTCAGGCAAAAAATCTTTTACTTGTGTCTTCCTTGGCCGCCACCCCTTCAGATAGTGGTGATTTCAGCACAGCCGAGTTTGCTTGTGGAAAGTCTATCACTGCTGTCATAATGTGCTGCTCTGTGAGTACTGCATCCCCCTCTGCCTGGTCTGTTCTCAAGGGATATGTGGCAGGGTTAGACTGAACTGTGTCTCAGTTTTGCAGGCTGAGGAAATGACCGTGGTTTGCTGTGTTTCTGAGAAGGCCATTGAAAGAGCCAGATTTGCTGTGTGGGCAGCAGGAATAGAACCAGAGTGAAGCACCAGTGTGGAGTCGCTGAGACTGTGGGTGGCACCTCCACGACATTTCTTTCTCACATTGTGGCATTTGGAAAAAACTCCCCCAGAGGCAAGCAGGGGTGCCTGGCTATGATGTCTTGGCTCTGGATCTGGCAAGTTGTGATTGCAGGGATCTGCAGCCTGCTCTGGGTTAGTGTAAACACATCTCTCAGCTTGTAAGAAACCTGCTGTGTTTGCTTGAAGGACATCAGTGAGTATATAGGCAACCTCAGCTGCTTTTCCTCTGGAGGCTTGGTGTCCCAAATAAGATTCTGATGAGTCTTTTCTGAAGTCCCTGAGTTTGTGGTAGCTGAGGGTATTTGTCAGCTTTGGGTACCAGTCACTCCTTGGGGCTGCAGAAGGCAGCATTGCACTGTGGACAGGTCACTGTAACCACCAGCTCTGTGCCACTGAGCTCTGGTGTCACAGAGCTCTGGCTGGGGTTGCCTGTGCTGCCTGAGCTCACAGCCCTGCACACAGCTCATGGGGCTCAAGGGGGAAAGAGCAGTGAAATGTGGAGGGCTGAAAATGACCTCAAGACATTTCCCACCTTCCCCATCAGCCCCCCACCGCAGATCAAAGTTAGGAATGTTCCTTTTCCTTGGTGTAGGAGAGATTCTCACTTCAGCTTGTCTGAGACCAGGGCCACAAGGCCTGGGAAGGGAAGAGTGAATGGAGAAGCTGCTCACCAGGACCTGCTTCTTCTGGTGACACCAGGTGGCAATTTCTGAAACAATTTTTAGTTTAGCTGCATCCAAAATCTGTAGAGTTGAGAACTGGAGCAAGCAATACTGGTCAATTAAAATAGTTATATAATTTTAATTGACATAATAAAGACTAATGTATGGTATAATTAATTTTTTCATGCAATAAAATAGGACAGGAATTAATCTCAGCTAAGCAAACAGTCTGCTTTACTTCCTTACTTGCTACAATGAACATTTTTCTATGCAGTGAAATTTTCTAGCATAGAAATGCTGAGAGTAGAGGGTCATGGCCGTGGGCTTGCTTTCTAACTGGCCCAAACATGCTGATGTGTAGTACTTCAACTAACCAAAACTAACCAAAACTAAAAATCCTGTCTATATCTCCTGTCCAGCTCCTCCAAGTGAGTGTGATGAGCAGAGCCTGGTTATATCTGTTCTCCATCTGTCCCTTCCTCCGTCATCTTCACTATCATTAATTGTTCATGTCTGGCATGAGAGATTGCCTCTCAGCAGAGTGCTGATGGGATCTTTCCATGGAGGATTAAGGCTGGAGTGGATTGGCAGGAGACAGTATCCTTGCTGTGGGAAGTTTGCCAGATGTGTGCAAACTTGGTGCTGCTGCTCTTCCAGTTACTCTCCTTCATATCTGGACACAGGCAAGGGTCAGTTGCAGCTCCATGACCTCTGACCAGTACATCAGGCCAGAGGTGGTCTGGTCTGGGTTTGGGAGAAGCCTCCTGCACCCAGCTGCTGCACATGGCCTTCGAGGAGACTTTCTGTCTGTTTACATCAGCTGCACCATCCCATGGAGGTGATTTCACACCTGCTCAGTTGTGGAGCACTGGGTGGTCACAGGGCTTTAATCAAGGCAGTGGTAACGCTAACAGAGTAGTGGGAGTGCTGGCAGGGGGAGTTGAGATGTCATTTCTTACCATGTCATGCTCCCCAGGTGGTTAATGTGTCTGTAAATCACACAAGTGCTTTCCTGTGGCTTTGCTTTCTGCTACTGCCTCAGCTGCCAGGATTTCATGGGACACAAATCTCAGCTTGTGGCAAAAGTGTGTCCTCCTTTCCCTGTAAAGGTACTTGGTATGCATTTCCAGTGCCCTAGAGCATGGCTGAGGGCCCTGCTAAGCTCACTGAATCCAGGCTCTGAGAGATTATATTTAATTTTGTTTCATCAGGTTTGCTTTCCTGTGGAGTCTGTATTTCTTCCTGTGTCTGCACAGGGAGCATGGGAATATCCCATGGCATTTCAGAAGGTTAGGAGTTTCCCCTTACCTGGTTGGTCTCCTGGTCTGCTCCTGGGAAGCCCTTGGAAACCCTTGTTGCTTTTTCCCAAAGGTGGTATGTGTCCTGCAGTAACCAAAAGGTATCTGTTACCTTGCAAGGGCAACCTGGAGTGTGGAAGCACAACTGCTGCTGGCTGTCAGCAGCACAGGTGATGACTCTCTTTTTCCATATTCAGGACAGACTGGCAGAAACTTTCTGTGCTTTGAAGCCATCACACCAGGGAGGGTTTCTGCTACAGCAGTTGCTAAAAAGTCTTCCCCAGTCTAGAGGGGAACCTTTGTATCTAATTTATCTCAGACTCTAAATCTTAAAGATAGCCAAGTAAAACCAGCAGAGTTTGCAACAAAGAGCTCAATTTTGTTGGCTTCTTGAAGGGTATGTCAAGAGATTTTCACAGAGTTTAGAAGCATTGTTGGATTGATTTATTTATTTTTGTATGAAAATCTCACTGGCTGGTATTCCCATGCCCCTTTTAAGCCATTTGAGATTACATTTATTTTGTTTCTTTCATTGAAACTATTTTTATCCCAGTTCGAGGGACTGTACAAGTAGAAATTAAAACACTGCTCGGTATTTCCTTGCCCATCCTATCTGTTCATCATCCCCATGTCCTTTCAGCTCCCCCCAGCTTTCCCCCCTTCCCTCCCCAGCTTGCCTTGAAGGGCTGGGAAAGCCAGCGCTGCCGCATTATGTTGCCTGCCTGATTGTTGTGGGGTTGTGTTTGTGTGGGGAAGGTCACCAGACACAAAGACCACCAGGCAGGGGTGGGTGTGGGGTGTTCAGTCCCTTTTCCATTCAGGCCCTTTGGCAATGGGTGGAAAGAGTCTTGTTTGCATGACAGGATTTAGGGGGCCGTTGCTTTTTGTTTAGGTTTCTTCCACTGCTGCTGCAATGGGCCCTGGAGGGCTACAACAAAAGTAGAGCTTATATGATGAGATTCATGGGGCTGAAGTAAAGCTGTCAGTGCAGGAGTGACTGAGCCTGACCAGCCACTGTGCTCTTGCAGCCTGGAGACTGTCAGTGATGGCTCTGGCTGGGGTGTTTGTGCCATGTCCAGTTGTGGCTCTGGTGGGAGCTCTGACTCTTGTGGGCTGAGATCCTTAGTGGGATGAATGCTCTGGAAGTGTTCTATCTGTGGGATGGGGGTTGGAATGCAGGGGGACATTGTGGCTCCACAGACCTGCCACAATGTCTATGCTTCCCTGAGTATTTCTGAGACTTCCAGCCACTGACTTATTTGCAGCATCTGCCTCTTTCCTTGTTATCAGGTCGACATTTTTGAGAGCATTCTTGTGTTTAAACAGCCCTTACTTCCTCATCATCCCTGTGAGAAGCTGAGCTGCTGTCCCTGGGTGCACCCCATCCTTAGAAAGCAGCTCAGTCTATATTTACCACTGGTGTGCACAAAGGCAAACATTGTCAGGCACTCATTGTAACCGTCCCAATTACCCTGATTTCATTTGCATAAGAAGATTGACCAGCCTGTGGTAGTGGCACTGCTTTGGCTGTCTGTTATGGAACATTGTCATTTGGGAAGAGCTGGAATGCCCAGGCTGGATGTGGGATGGGGAGAGGGGGGCTGTTTTGGTCCCTACCAGCATGGGTGCCACAGCAGCCCTTCCTGGAAGGAGGATAACTTGTCAGATGTCAGGCACTGAAGTCCCTGACCATATCTGATTCAGATGTAAGAGCTGCCAGCTTCCCAAAGATGCAGATTCCAGGTACCCCATGCATGCCTGGGCATCTGGCTGTCCCATGCAAATAAATCCTTCCCCTGCATAATGTGCATGTGTGCATTTATCTGGTCTTTTGTCAGTAGGTGTTGACCCTGCTCCAATGCTTCTAGACTAAGCAGTGACCTGCTGTGTGTTTGTCACTTCCCTCAGGCACACGTAACCTCTCCTCCATGTGGATTTTTTCCAGAAAGGTAGCTGCTCCTGCAGGCAGGCACTAAAGCAAGAGGAAAGCAGCTGGGATGGAGCAGAACTCAGGAAGCAGGCTGAAATGGTACGATCTCTTGACCCAAAGCAATAGTTAGTGCTGGTAGGACTTACTTGCACTGCAGCAGCTGCACAGCTCTCGCTCCTCTCATCAGATTGAAAATGATTCATATTTTCTCTCCCTTCCCCCCAAGGCCACATGTAATGTGATCTCCCTGTGCCCAGCCCCAAAACTCTCTTCTGTTTGCAGTAATGGTTCTTCATGGGCTCAACTGCCCTGTGAAGCTGCAGGGTTCAAGCTTGTGAGCTTTGGCAGAGCAGCCTTTGTCCCCCTGCCCCTGCTGTGTGTGTGCCTGCACAGACCCAATCCATGTCTTCATCTCCCTGCTGCTTCTAGGAGAGACTCTCACTCTTGGACATCTTGTTGCTTGTGGATATCAACAAGCTTAGCATGCTTCATGGAGATGCTTTGACCTTTACTCCATTTTACCCCATCCTTCAAAATCCCCCCTCTAGTATTTGGCAATTTTAAATTTTTATTGATTAGTTATTAGGTGGCAATGCAGAAATTTGTCATGGAGGTGGCTGAAGCACTGGCAGCTCATCTCAGCTACAGTAGTATTTTAAGCCTCTTGCATCCCTGGGTGAGTTACTTTGTCTCTACAAATTACTTTGGTAATTACTTGGGTGAATTACTTTACCTGTTTCCCAGTTCAAAAGTGGAACTCTTTATGAAGTGATTATCATTTCAAAATGTACAATGTCCTAGAGACCTGATTGCTAACAGCCAGATCCCAAGTCTCTGTCCTTACATTTTTGGACCTCTCTGAGAGGGATTGATGATCCAGCCCAGATTTCTCAGGAATTCCTTTGTTCTTTCTTTGGCAGGGCATGGAGCAGGGAAAGAAATCCTTATGTGTTTCTCAGATGAGATGCTGCTCGTGCTCTGACTCCAGGACACTCACATTTTTTGCCTGAAATTACCCACATTGGTATTGTTATGTGTGCTTGGTGCAAGGAACATCAAAAAAGAAAGGGGCAGAACAGAGTCTCAAGTTGTGCCACAGATGGGCCCCTCACGGTTCCTCTAGCAACCTTTTAAAAGCTAGTTTGTATGTTTGACTTCCCTGATGTGTTGAAAAGGCAAAGTAGGGTCAAATCGTACATTTAAATTTGGGTTCTTTCCGTTGTGTTTGTTTTTGCAGGGAGCATTCTACCTTCTACTGCATCCCTATGACCTCTCATTTCAGCTTATGTGTTAGTGGGGTCTATTTATGAGCAAGCAAAACATGTGCTCCAGACACTGAATTAGCTTTTAAATGCTTGTTCCTAACAAATATGAAGTTAAATACTATGATTTAAGGCCTCACACTAACGCTTTTAAGCTGAGTCACTGTGTCTTCTGCTTTGCATTGGGAAAATAGTTTTGGCACATGTTCACACGGGGGGGGGCTGGTAGACCCAGGAGGAAAACAGAGACACTGGGCACCCAAAAAGGATGGGAGGGCATCCAGTTTTCATCTCTGCCAGTGAGGTTCAAATAGTAAGATATGCCCTTTTAAAATGCTTTGCTTTCCCCAGCTGTGCAAAGGGAAGAGGTGGATGAATAATAATACAGAGAGCATTTTTTTGTTTGAAATTCATCAAAAGGGGAAAACACTGCTTTTTTCTTTTCAAGCAAAATATTTTATTTTATTTGAGCTGAACCATCTGGGCACTCTAAATAGGAATGTTAATGACAGTTTTTAAGGAAACATTTTGAAAATGGCAATGTCCAGTGCTTTGGCCTTTCATAATCTGAAGGAACTTCTAAACAATATTCAAATCTAAGGCAAATTCTCAGAAAAATCTCAGCATGGCTGAAATCTCAGGAAATCTCTTTGCTTGGAAAAGTTCCGTTTTGAAAAAAAAAAATCCTTGCTTTGTAGGTGGGAGAAAAGCCATGTAAATAACATTGCTGATAAACAATATCATGCATATAAACTGCATCTTGTCCCGCCCTTGGAGCAGTGTTACACTTGCATCTCTTGGGCTGCTGCTTGTAATTATACTGGTGCTTTATCCTATCAGCCCTTTCCATGTCACTGGTTCAGTTTTGCTGCAGCTCCCTTTGATGGGGGCAGTCTGACCTTCGGTGGCTGCTGTTTGAGTTGCTCTGGGTTCATGAGAATTTGTTGGCTGGGAGCAAAGGAGGTGCCCGATGGTGGAGGATTATCCAGGGACAGACGATGGTAGCACTGTCTGCTCGAGGCAGCTTTTCTGCTCCTGGACTAAAGTTCATGCTGTGTTACTTGTCTGTCTCTCTAAGGCCTTGTCAAGTCCGTGTGGGAAGCTGTTCTGTCTGCACTATTTCACTTTGTGCTGCTCAGCTCTCTCCCTGCCTCATTTCTCCTCCCTCTTTCCCTTTCCATTCAAGAGGCATCTTTCAGTCTTCCCCATTCAGGGTCTGTCTTTGCTCTCTGCCCTGTGTAAAAGTTCCATGCCCTCCCTACCATTCATCACCTCTTGCTCATTCACCTCCCTGCTTTCCTTTCTCCATTCATATGGGCTTCCCCTCAGCCAGTCTGGGCTGCCCTCTCCTCCTGCCCCTTCCTCAGTCCTTTTGTGTCTTTGCACTCCCTTCTCTGTGGCCATCCAAAGCCCAGCAGTCTGCAGTGTGCTCTGTGAGGATGCTCTTCTAGAAGCTGGCCTCAGCTGATGTGCAAATTAATCCTCAGTGGAAGCCTGGTGGGACTGTTTTGAGTGGATTTGTCTCTCTAGTTACCCTGCAGATGAGATTCCTTTCCCCCCACTTCCTGGAGATGCAGCATGATGCATGAACAGGAAGAGTATTACAATTTCCTAACCTGTTCAGTCTGGTCTTTCTGTCTCTCCCTCCTGGCTTGTTTCCCCTTTGTTTGCAGCAGTTGCAGCTCTCAGGTTCCCAACTCTTTGGGAGGTTGTTTGGATTTCCTCATTCCTGAGGAACATAGCATGAATTCTCATAATTATGCTGGCTCTCTAATTGTGGTTGTTGCCTGTGTCTTCTCTGCTTCCTTCTTTTAAGTCATCTACTTGGAGGCTGTATCAGTTTTTCAAACAATCTTGGGACTCCAATATGTGTTTTAAGTGTTCCCCAGGAAACAGAGCTTGTGAATTGTATTAGCCAGGGCTTGTTGTTTCTGAGTCTCAATGCAGCCATGACCCTCTGCTTGTGATGCAGACACGGGAAATATGGACCGCAGCCTCTGCCAAAGATTTTCCAGCTTGCTGAACACCTGATCCCCTGCAACTCCCACAGTGCCAGCAGTGTGCAGACATCACCCCATGGTGCTGAAGGAGCAGATCTCTGCTGCAGTGTGGCAGGAAAACAAAGTGGGAGGTCTGCTGGCCTGTGGGTGCCCATGGCGGGGCTTCAGCTTTGAATGGTTAAACTGCATTCAAGCCAGTCTGGTCAAATAAAAGGGGAGTATTGGAGCTTGGGAAGAATGGATTTGCTTGGAGTAAGCAGGTGCTCTGAAAGCTTGTGTGCACCCTGTGCCTGTGGGAAATCTGAGCAGCTCAGTAACAGGAATGAGGTGGAGAGGGCAAAGAGAGGGGCTCTGTGAGTGTGTGCAGGTTCAACTGACAGGACAAGCTCTCTGTTGTATGGAAGACTGAAAGGACCAGCCACTGCTGTCTCCTGAGGCTAAAAGGAGGCTCTGAAACAGCCTGGCAGGCCAGGCTCAGGAAGGACTTGTCAGTTCTCTGAAGGACCCTTTCCCCTGATAACTGTCTCAAAGTGGGATTTCAAACGCTGTTATGGTTTATTGTCAGGCTGGTGAGTGTGTAAAAGGGATTCCCCAGTCATTGTGCTTGTGCCCCATGGAGACATTGAACCTGGCAGGGCACATCTAGCCCCAGGCCAGCCCTGCATCTTGTCACCTGCAGGCAGAAGTCTCTGCTCCAGCAAGGCTTGGACTGGGAGCCCTGCACAAACAGCATGTCTTCCTATGAAGTTAGCTGCATTCCTGTTGTGGAGTTTATTTAGTCATTATTTGCTTTAAAATGTCAGGAACATTTTCTTTCTGTTTGAAAACTTGTGGCAGTGAGAATTCTGGAAACACTCTCCCTTGTATCCAGTAAGAGCATATAGGAATCCAAAATGCAGCTTGATTTTTTTCTGATTTGTGGTTTTGCAACTTTGGCGCTTGGTCAAATCTCTTCTACCCTTAAACCAAAGCATATCTGACATAGCAGACACTGGTAAAGTGCAAACACTGCAGAAATTACTATTGCAGTTCAGTGCAGGGAACCTGCAGTCTGGGTGTCATCCAGGGATGATTTGGATAGGTCACCTAAGAAACAATGCAAACCACTCCAGCTTCCAGCAGTCTGGCTCCTTCCTGCAGCTGTAACTCTTGTGATCACCCTGGAAGATGCAAATCAGGATTTCTTACTCTCAAGCATTCAAATGGTAGAAGTTAGAGAATAATTAATGCTCCCAGCTCCAGGCTGCATTTCCAACCAGCCTTTCTGCAGTTCCTTTGAGATGGTTCTGTCATTGCAGTGTAATCCCAGTGCCCACAAGGCATTGCAGGGAATCATGTGGTACCTCTGTCTCCTCTACACAAGGCTGACCCAAACTTCTGCTCCAGTTTAGCTTGGAGAGCAGAGTTTCTTTAGTAGCTTCTAGTCAGCTGTAAGACCAGTATGAGTTAAATACCTTTCCCAGTCTGTTTGGCAGGAGTTTTGCTCCATGGTTTTTGCTCTAACCAGAGGGGTGGTTTGAATTCCAGTACAGGTGGGTAATTATGGCTACACATGTGCTGTGGCAGTTGTTAGCTGGAGCTTGAAATGCATCTGTTTACCTTGAGCTTTTCTGAACCCTAATAGCTTGCTGTCAGGTCAGAAGAGAACTGTTGGGATCATCTAGTCTCTCCTAATGTAGGCAAGAAGGTTTTCTGAGTGATCTTCTGCTTGACCTCAACCATACCTCATCTCCTAAGAGAACTTGCAATTCAATCGTAAAACTTCTGGTGAAGTTAATGAGATTATTCGCTTGTCAATAGTAAAAATAATCAACTTACTCTAATATAAGGCTGTCCAGTTTGACTTCTAGCCCCTAGATGTGATTATACCTTTGTCTTGGTGGAGACTCCTGTGCTGTCAAATTTCTATTCCTCTGGACAGCGATCAAGTCATTGCTTAACCTTCCTTGTCATAAGATAATGAATTGAGCCTGTCAGTGCAGCCAGTCAGACTGTACCAGTAAAAAGTGCCAATGAGGTAATATCACCTCATTTACAAACCTGCAGGTCACGGTTCCTTTTTTGCAGGCAGTGTTACCCTGATAGCACTCACTATAACAAGCAAGGGTTTTTTTTTTTCGCCCTGCCAGGAGTGGCTGCTGCTGAAGATGGCATTCCCCACCTTGTACACTGGCTGGCATTCTTGGCTTCTGTCCAGATGGCTTTCTCTTTACTTTTAAATGAAATATGTATTGTTTGCAAGTACCCAGATTTACCAAAAGAGCTTGCTGACACTTAGTAAGTTGCTGCTATAACTAATCTGTGAGCATGATACAGACTTTTCCTTAGTTTGCTCCAAAGTCGCTAATGAGAATTCTGTAGGAGGAAGAATGAATTCCCATGGGACCCTATTAGTGGCATTGCCACGTGATGGTGGCTCTCTGGCTTAGATTTATTTTTGAGACCTGTCAAATAGCAGGACTTCAGCATGTTGAATGTGTGACAGCCTGAGTTTGTGTCACAGTAAATCCTCAGACTCAGGTTTGTCTGGTGATGTCAGATGCCCTGCAGAAATCAGTCATACCAGTGGCCTTGGCTTATGATCTGCACCCAGTTTGTGTTCTCATCCAGATAATATCAACTGGACATAATCAGCATAATCTGTTTCCTGTGGCCTATTCTGACTGATATTAGACCAGTCCTGCTTCAAGTGTGCATTGCTCAATACCAGTAATTTGTTCCTTTGCTGTGGGTTGCTGTTAGACCAACAAGACCTGCTGTATCCCATTAAATTCTTGTTGGGCAGTTTAGAGAGCGAGGTGTGTGCCTGTCACTGGGATTTCACAGGAGTTTTGGAGCCATGGCTGCAAGGACTGTACTGCTGATTCAAAACTGGAAGAAAGGGAACAACCAGATCTTGATGTTCTTCCAGTGTTCCCAGACTTGCAGAAAAACTTGCAGTATGTGTAATGACTTTTTAGAACCTTTTGGATGAAAGTTACCTTGACCTGCTAATTCAAAACCAACTTCAGCAGCTGCTGTGTAATGTTCTCCAGAGTTACTGCTGGGACAGAAAGTGCATCATCATCATCATGTGACAGAGATAATTCATTGAGCTTTTGGCCACATACGGAACAGAAACATTTCAACTCCACTGACTCTTTCACACTGATATCACCTATGCAACTTTTTCCAGATAATATCAGACCAAAAACCAGTTTTGAATGAGAAGACTCATCTGCTTCATCTGTACTAGCATAGATGCAGCTGTGACAGGAGACATTATCCGTAGCAGTGAATTTTACAGAAATCTTATGTCTGATTAGTTGACCCAGGGGTAAGCAAGTTCCTGACTGCAGGAACTTGGCCTGAAATACATCCCCCACTGAACAGCTCTTCTCAGTGTTGTGTGTTAGTCTCTGGTTTGCTTTGGTTATTATTATTATTTCCTTTGTAGCAGTAGTGATTAGAGCCTGTCTGTCTCCCAGTTGTGAGATTGACTGTGCATGCTTTTGTCTTCTGGTGAGTTGTGTAATCTGAATCAACACAGCATCTCACCCAGAGTGTGTTGCATTTTGGATCTGAATGAAGTAACTTATATATTATGACCCCTCATGATGCAGAAGCCCTGAGCGATGTAATTAATATTAATAGAGAATTTTGAGATTTTCCAGTCACACATGTCTAAAACCACATAAACAATAATTACATGGTGATAAATGAGAATATCACATGTCTTATGATACTATGGATATTGCTGTCTTCAGGTTTTGATATTTAATGCCTTACACCATCCAGATGAAAAGTGGTTTTTGTTTTAGCTAGACTGCAGGACTCGTTGCTTCAGGAGATTGTGGAGGCCTAAAAAACTGGAGGAATTCAAAAGGGAGAGCAAGAGATTGGGCATTCATACATTAAGAATGCTGGGGCCAGTGCTAACAAGCAGTTTTGCAAAGTTATAAACTGTTTGCCTCAGGATTTAAGAAAAGATTTTCAGGTGAGTTCAGGCACACCAATCACTAGGTGGTCTCTTGTTGGCTTCATCTTGTCAACAATCTCAGGAATGAGACATAGCACCAGAGCTTGGGCTGGTGCTGTTGGATACAGGACTCACCAGTCTGGGTCACAGCCTGCCCAGCCTGTTACTGCAGCTGAGACAACTACCCATGTAGGAATGTGCAACATGCCCAATGCTGGATCAAGATTAAAAATAATATTTTCACCTCGAAAAACCCACCTGTGACTTTTTAGAGTGCCTCAGCTTCTTTCCATTAGTCTTAATGCACTGCCATAAATAATAAAACAGGAAGAAGCAGAGCTGGAGAAGGCTCAGTCTATAAACATGTCTCTTTGCATTAAGCCTTGTGGCGTAATGGAGGGCATCTCCTGCCACACATGCTGTCTCGTTAATCCTGTAATTATCTCCCTCACTTTCAGTGCTGCATCTCCTTCTCTGTCAGTGCTGCTGGTAATGGAGCTTCTATTTACCCTGGCTTCTTTCTGGGGAGCAGCTCTGGTTTCAAAGGCAGCACAGTGGTATATTTTGAATAATTTAGTTCTGGGTAGCTTGAACACTGTCTGTAATTCCCCAGCTGAGACTAGAGGCTGATTTCTGGAAGTGTTCTGCCAGGTGGCTGATTTGGAAAGAGGCAGTGGGATTGCTCAGAGTGGTGGGATGTCTAGCTGGCTGAGGACTGAGAGCTCACTCAATGGGTCTTGTGAGCTCCTCCCAGCTCTGGGCCTCCCTTAATCTCTTAGCTAAAACTTGCAGCAAGAAACCCATAGGCAGAGGATGGAGAAGGAAGAGAGCTGTATTAAAAATTAGCATGGAGACAGAAACATGAATTTGGGTACCTGGCTGAGCATGATAGGCTTCCCCTGCAAGCTTTGGGTCAGAAATTACTGGAGTCTCAAGTGCAGTATTTGCTTGGCCTATGGCAGTTATGGACCAGGGGTGTGACCTTTGTAGAGTCAAGAAATTCAGTGTGGTGTCCAGCACTGGCTTTGGAAAGTTTCAAATATTTCTGCACCTGAAACCTGCCCAGAAGGACATCTCTGTTCACAGTGTCCCTGTGCTACTTGGACTGGTGGCTTGGCAACTGCCCCTTTGCCTTTGCAGCCATCATCCAGCCAGAGTTCTGCACAGCCCTCACTGCACTGGATCACACAAACACAGGTGTGGTGTTGTGCCCTATAGATGTGGAGGTCACAACACCACACAAATCTGTGGGGTCACTCCAGCAATCTTGGCAGTACCAAGAATCAAATCTGGCTCCAAGCCCTCTTTCCTCTCTGCTCAGAACTGAGTTGTGGCACACTCCTGAATCTTGTGATTCTCCATTCTTGTTGAATCTGTGCTTCCACTGTCTGTTTAGATGAAGTGCTTCTGCAGAAGGTAACAACAGATGGTAGTAATGTAAGTCTTTCCTTGTCTTTATGCCTAAGAGAGTAGGAGAAATAAATTAGAACAGAAATGCCTCTATAGATTGGCCAAGTAGCTCATGAACCTGGTCTTTCAGGCTGTTCTGCTCTTCAGGGAAAAAGGAATCTTATACCAGCCCCCTCCATCTCCACTTTGCCCTGTGCTGCATGCAGAGACACACTCACCTAAATCCAGGTGACAGTCCCTCTTCTCTGGAATGCCTCCTGGCCTAGGTGAGTGCTGAGCTGGGCAGCTCTGTGCTCTCACTGCAGCTTTCCTGGGGAGTAGATGTGTCTGGGAGCACTGCTTACTGAGGGAATATCCTCTGCGCTTAAAAGCAATCTGCCTTTTGAGAGCTGGGTGATGTTCCCAGCCCTCGGGTTCACCTCAGGTCAAAGCAATCTAACATGCCCTAAAAGGATGGCTGGACAGCCCTTAATCACTTTATATTGTCTGGTCAGTGGTGAGTAAATTCATTATTTACAGGGGAGGCGAGTGTGCGTCACTGGAGCCAGCAGTAATGTTTTACCACATGTGTTCAGGCAACTCAGATGAGGAGACTTCAAATGGTGGGAAGCTGGATTTCAGGGTGGAGGGATATGCATTTACCTCTGACCAGCCTTCCTCTCTGCTGGATCAGGGTTTCTCACATGTACTTCTCACCTTTGGGAGAGAGAGCAGAACCATTAAGCATCCCTAGATTGCAGAGACTGTGCCACCTAACATCTGAGTTCCATCCAGCAAAGCTCAGAGTGGTTTCTGAAATCCCTAGAGATGAAAAGATGTTGCATGCAATTGACTCCCCCTTTCCAGTGGAAAAGGGCCTACATGTAAATAAGAAACAGGCCAACTGTTGAGAGCTCCTTTCTGGTGGGAAATGAATCGGGAGTTGTCATTTCTATATCACAGGGAGGAGAAGCTAAAGCTCAGGGCAATTTCTTTGCAGAATCCCATAGTCTGGAGCAGAGCTGCGGTCAGCGCCAGGAGGCCTGACACTGCCAGACCAGTCTTTCCCAAAAGTGAAGACACCACCGGACTTTAGAATGATTCAGATTTCAAGGAACTGGTCCAACTCAAGGCCAATTTCCAAATTAGATGAAGTTGCTTGGAGCCTTGCCCACTGGAAAGACATCTGTGGCTTTGGTGATGTCAAGACAAAACCCTTCAATGGGGAAACTATGGGTGGTAGCAAACTCTGTTCCTGCAATCCTAAAGCCAGCCAAGGATCCTCCTGTTGTGCCCAGTTCAGCTGTTGATTCTCCAGCTGCCCCGATGGCCCTGAGGGCTGTTTGCCGTAGGGAGAGGAGCAGCTGGCTGCTCTCTCTGAAATGTCTGAGTTTTCCCAAGATACTCATTGTCTGTGTGCAGCACCAGCCTCCACCCTACTTGCTCACTCAGCCGTGGCTGATGTGTCTTTAATTAAAGAAGAGGAACAATTTGAGATTTCATTTTCTTTCCTCAACCGAATTTCCTATTTTCATCACAGTTTGTGAGGTCCCCTCACCTTAGTTTTGTCTTGTAGTTTTGCTGTGGGACCTTTAGTTTGTGGTGTGTCCCGTCTAATATAAGGATGAAACAGGAGAAAAACAGTTTGTTTTAGGCCAGGGAATTAAGATCCTGGGTCAGATGGCTGCTATGGTCATTAACATATTTACATTTTTCCTTAAGAGCCTGGTTGAGGATCAGGGGAGTTAAGGGTGATTGTCATTGAAATGAGGAGGAAACCTTGCATGAAATTGCCGTTAGCGTTCTTTTGTCTGGAGGGAGGAGGGAGGCAAGCGGCTTCCTCATCCCTGATCACTTGTCAGCCCGACTTCGTGGACAGGCAGAAGGAGCTGCGCTGAGGGAAGGCACCGTGGTGCCTGTGCTGTGGGAGCTTTGCTCCCCGTGGGGCTGGAGCCGGGCTCAGCACAACCCTGCAGGCACTGCCTGTCCTCGGGTGAGTCCCTGATGCTCGGCTGGGCTGGTGGAACAATTGGCCCCGAAGGAGATCGCCATGGATAAATGCATGAAGCGGCTCGCAAAGGTCAGTTGCCTCTCTTATAATTGATGGAGCTGAGCGGTTTGAGTCTGCTGCCGCATGTTTTTGCACTGGCGCAGCGTCACCTGGGGTGCAGTGTGGAGTTTTGGGCATCACATTATGAAAAAGACGTGAAGCTGTTTGAGAGTGTCCTAAGGAGGCCACGAGGATGGTGCAGGGTCTTGAAGGGAAGCTGTGTGAGGAGTGCCTGAGGTCTCTTCGTTTGTTCAGCCTGGAGAAGAGGAGACTGAGGGGACACCTACCTCACTGTGGTCTTCAACATCCTCATGAGGGGCAGTGAAGGGGCAGGTTCTGATCTCTTCACTCTGATGACCAGTGACAGGACTCAAGGAAGCAGCTAGAGCTGAGTCAGGGAGAGGTTTAGGCTGGATATCTAAGGGTGGCTGTGCACTGGAACGGGCTCCCCACAGCTGTGGTCACAGCACCGAGCCTGAGTTCAAGAAACGTTTGGACAATGCTCTTGGGCACTGATGGGATTCTTGGGCTGTCCTGCACAGGGCCAGGAGCTGGATGGAGCATGGAGGACTTGATCCTGATGGGTCCATTCTAACTCAGCACATTCTGTGATTCTGTGATTTGCCATGTGTAGGGACACAGGATATGCAGGACCTGCTCAACCCCTTGATTTTTGTTGATAGCTGTGCTACCAGAAACAGAGTTTGAAGCATTGGTGTGGATTTTGAGTGGTGACAGATGAGATTTTTACATGCTTTTTATAGAGAAGTTTTACGCAATTAAAAATTTGTTAAAACATAAATGAGAGGAGTTCCTTACAGCTGGGGTTGACAGTAAAATATTCTGCACCAAGTTGTGGAACCTGTGCTCTGGCCCTGCTCTGAGGTGTTTGAGTTTAGATGTCAGTTGTTCATTGTTCATTTCTTACTCTCACATTGTTCAGATCCACTGTTTTACTTCAAACTTATTTCATATTATTATCATTAACATGGTGCCAAAAGATAATTATATATAATTACATGGAAGAAGAGAAGAGACTCAATAGCCAAATTACACTACAGGAAACACCAGCTACCTTCTGCCACTGCTTTGACTTTTGCGGAGCAAAGCAGTAAGACTTCAGTGAGCTGAAGGAGGAATACTGGTGCCTATTGGTGTGAGAAAGAAGCAGATTTCATTGTAGCCACCACACAGCTACAGCTTCACTGTGCCTTTGGAAGCCAGCAGCCAGGAACAGCAACATCTTGAGTGACAGGATATATCAGCTCCAGCATTAGAGAGTCTGAAGTCATTAGTGTGTCCTTGTGGGCTGGTTTGAAGCTCTGAAGCCGTTGTGTAATTTCTGTTCTTGGTTACAAAATGCTGCTTTTTGGAAGGCTTTAAAGCAAAACAAAGTCTGGGAAAAGTGGTTTGTGATCTCAGCAGTTCTTTTGTTCTCTGGGGGCCTGTGTGCTTCAGCTCTGTATCTCATCTGCCCTTTGAAGGAATAGCCATGTTCCCTGGGGCTGCAGCCACTGATCTTTCCTGTAAAGTCAGTGGGCACATGGCATGGGGAGAGTCCCACACTTTGTGTTCTGACCCTGGCCCTCAAAGTAGAGAGGTACTTAAGCCATCAAGTAGCAAATGGTTTTGTCCTAGGCAAGCTAGGTTCTGACATTTTAAATATCAAGATATCAAGTTAAGTAAGATGTTGGTTAGGTCAAATATTTTTGGGAAATGGGGATGAACAGACCAGTATCTGTGGGGTTGCAGGTCTTAGATCCATCCACTGAATGACTCATCTCCCAGCTCCTACAAATTCTCGTTTAGAAAGGTCATCCCAGGTATTGTGCTAATAAATACTTTACTTCCTGAGTATGTGTGTCTGGGATCAGGCACCACAAACAGACTGGCCTGAGAGTCACAGCAAGAGCCAAAACTCATCAGAGCTGAGCCTGAGTGCACAAGCCCTGACTTTTGGGGGTTGGTTTTAGAGTTTGATCTGTTAACTGAAAGCATCAGAGTGGGCCGAAGTAGGGGAGCTAAACTTCTCCAGGGATTAATATTAAGCCTTTGTTTAACAGTAAACAGCTGATGAAATCCACCTTTGGCTCTGGGTGCCATCTGTCAGGGAGGTACATCTAGGCCACCTCACAAGGGCAGGACAACCTTTGGCAGAGAATAGGAGAGCGTGCCTAGCTCTGACTGTCCACAGGTCACTTGGTTTATCTTGTTTTGTGTAATCCAATTGCCCCAGCAGCTTCTTCACAGAGGGGCTGCTGCTTTGACCAAAGGCAGACAGCCTTACTCCAGCAAGGAGCTGTGACCTCCTCTGCTCAGGTTAGACAGCTCCTCCTCAGCCAAGCAGCTGGGGAGAGCAGAGCAGCAGGACATAGGTGGTCAGGCCAGAAGGAGATGGAGCCAGATCCTTGCACATGGGCACTGCAGCCTCTAAACAAGCACCCCATGCCTGAGGCTGGTCTGTTTTCTAGCTGTTGTGCTCACTGCAGAGCCGTGCCTGCCCTGCTGCTGGCAGGCACCATCCTCTGCCTTATCCACCTTCCCACTCCTCCCTTGCCAAGGCAGCCTTTACTCACTGTGTCTGATCGAAGGCCCAGTGCCTGTTCAACTTTTGTTCTCCATTAGGAAAGAGTGAGGATTGTCAGGACCTTTTTGGGTCTGCCAAGACCCTATTATGTCTCAAATGTTTCCATGAAAAGACTCCCTCCTGACCACCCTGCCCCCTGACAGCCGTTCAATCCATCCAACAAGCTTGATATCATTATCTACAAAAGGAGGCCAGCGAGCACCAGGGTCCTCACAGCCAAGTTTGGGAAATCAAAGGCAAAATCTCCCAGCAACAGAGAACTGGTAGAGATCAGACTGCACCAGGGCTAGTGCAGGCTGGTCTGGCAGCTTGCAGCCACTAGTTTTCCAAGCACATCAGAAACGTGCTTGGTGTGGTGCCAGCACTGGCTTTGTCAGGGCTGAGGCTGTGCCCTGTGAGCTGGCAGCCCCTCACAGAGTGCCCTGGAGGCCACTGGAGCAGTAATAAGTTTGGACAGACTTGTAAAGTTGTCTCTTTTCATCAGTGGCATTTCTAGATTAGCCACTTAGGCTCAGGGAAAACAGTGATGCTTTTTGGTCAGGATGGGATTCACTCCAGGTCTCACCTGAGACTTCCCTTCTAACGACTCTGGTTTACGTTCTCAAAATGGCATGTGGCTGCGTTTCACTTTTAGTTTGATATGGTGTTCATCTGCTTTGCTCCCTGTCCAAAGATCTTCTTTCCCAACTGTCTTAAAATAGTTCTTCAGCAGTGAAAGCACTTACCATAGTGAAGACATCTGTAGAGATGATCTGGAAAGGTGGCTGTCAGAAACACTGAGCATGGAAAGGGCTTGAGGAAGCATGGCATATTCCTGTGGTGCAATTGTGTTAGGAAATAGAGGAGTAAAACTGTTTTCAGTGCATTTTATCTCACAAACTGCATCTCTGATTTGCTTGATGTTCCAGATAGAAAGAGACATAAAAAAAAGACAAGAGAAATCATGATGCAGAGGGAAGGAAGGTGGAGGGAGCTGACGTAGCTGAAGTTTGGGTGGAGATGGGATGGTGGTGTGGACGATGGTGCCTGGACTCGCCCCTCTCTGCAGCAGGGTGCTTTCCAGTGCCTGGGTGATTGCAGGGCAGTGTCACCAAAGCCTAGAGCAGCCCCTGGCTCCCTGTGGGTCTGCAGTGGGTGATGAATGCACCAGAGGACAGAGTTATGTGTAAGATGGGATTGTTAATTGTGGCATTCTCCCCTCCTGTCCCAGTTTGATCCTGACAACACTGGCTACATCAGCACTGAGAAGTTTCGCTCCCTTCTCCAGAGACACGGCTCGGAGCTGGACCCCCACAAGCTGGAGGTCCTGCTAGCCCTGGCAGACAGCAACTCTGAGGGGAGGATCTGCTACCAGGATTTCGTCAACCTGGTGAGTGCACCGGCCTGTCAGTCCTTGGCTCTGCTTAAAGCATGGACTGTCAAGGGACAGTGTCTCTCTCTTTCCCTCCCTTTATTAACACCAGCATTTGCTATATCACGCTCTGCATTCTGCATTTAGTGATGACTGAATGCTTCAGCAAGAGTCAAATTGTTTCTGATTTTTCCAGGGTAACAAATTTGCATGGGAAGGAACTGTGAGAGTTATAGTAAGATCATGAAGCAATGGCTGCTGGTAGTTTAGAGGGTTTTGCTCTCAGTATCAGCTGGTAGCAGCTATAATGAGCCATTTGTTTGCAAGCAGAGCTCTGTCAGTCTGGATGTCTCCTGTTTTATCTAGAGATTTCACCACTTCCAGACAAAAATATATAGATAATGTTGTGTTGACGTGCTAGGTGGAGTCACATTGCACTGCTGGAGGCATCAACAGCAACAGGGATAAAGTGTTTCTAGGTCACGTTCCTTTTATCCCAGGTGAGGTGTCTCAGAGTGCATGAGTCATGATCTGGATGCCTCTCTGTCTCTACTAATGAGTCAATTAGTGAAGGGATTGCTCTGTTTCTTGTCAAGGCAGTTTGTTGAGTCAACACAATTGCAGATGTGTTGTCAGGTGCCCAGGATGGCTTAGGAATGTTGTTTGCAAGATATCTTGGACACTAACCATTCAGGGGCTTTGCCTTGTTCTTGCTCTGCCACTGATGATCTGAATCCCAGCAGATTTAATGCAATATTAATATAAACCTGGGTGACAAAGTCAAAGAGGAATGGAAGTTGGTGACATCTCTGAGGTTTCTCTGGAAAGCTGAATGTATCCTTGATGCAGACTACAGTAATTTGCATCTCTGTGTGTTCTGCACACAGAGATGTAAATCCCTTCGTTTGTCATGGTCACTCATTTCTTGGTTTAGAAAGAAAGTGTCTTGCATATGCCCTGTTTTCACATTGTTCAGAAAGTATGCTACATGGCCCTGCTGTCAAGGACCCAGGTAATGATTTCCATCAGGCTGTGAGCAGTGTAAAAGTGACGTTAGAATGACATAAATATTTTGTTGGAATGATGTAAACCTGCTGTATCTAACCAGGCTGTCTTGTGAGCCCCTTGCCTGTGTCTAGGTGCACAGTAAAATATATGCAGCAACTCTTAAACAGATCACACAATGTGAGGTTTTCCTCGGCTCCAGCATAACAAACAGTGTGGTCCTCGGTAATCAGCAGAGTATTTATAGTAACAGCTGCTTGTTCCACAGTTGGGGATATTCAAAGTACTGTGCAAGCATTCACTAATTGGGCTGCACAACACTGAGGTAGCAAGAAGAGCCATCATCAAATTTCTTTTACGGAAATGATGGCCTAGGGCCAGCCAACACTTTGGCAACAGGCTCAGGAATAGAGCTGGGCTTTTTCCTCTCTCCTCCGCTCCACAGGGCTCAGGAGCAGCACAAGCTAATGAGAGGTAGGTGGGAGGTGAAATGCTTGGACATTCTCCTCCTTTGGCAGTAGGAGGCCGTGCCAGTTCTCACCCAGCTTATGTGGTTTCTGCAAAACAGCAAATTTCCTTCTCTATTCCTGAATGACTCCTATAAAGGAGCCATTGATTTTCCTGTCATCAGCCCCTCTATCCTTGTCTGCGTTTTGTGCACTTTCTAATCGATAGGCAATGCAAATGCCAAAACATTAAATTACTTACAAATGACATCTCTCTTCTCACTTCTCCTCTAGTTTCTATTGATTTTCAACATCCAGACTTTTTTTAGGGCTCCTTCTCTTTTCCCTGCCTTCTGAACTTTCTTTTGAACTTCCTGATGGAAAGAAGCAGCACAGTTGATACAGAATCACTGTGAAATTAGGGATTTCCTTCACATCCTAGCTCTCAATCCTCAGTGTGGTGGTGTTTAAGTGCATGTTTGTGCTTGATGATCATTAGCTCTCTCTGCTTTAGGCTCAGGTTAATTTGTCTGTTTCAGTAGCTTAGCAATAGTTGACCTGCTGCCAAAAATGATGGTGCTGAGTGTGGGGATGGAAAGGCTGACCTTTTACTAAACCAGAGGCTTTGTAACTGTGGCTCTCTGTCTGTATGGTTTTCCTTTTCTCCAGCATCATTATGAGCACCAGGAACTCTGCCTGCTCTCTCAGATGCTGGGATCCCCAGCTTCAGGACTGCTATTGAGCAAAGATATGTTATCCTGTGATGTCCAAAATGTTTTGTGAATTTCTAGATACTTCAAAAATGTAATTATAGGACTTCTCACCTTAATAACAACATCCATACCTATGCCTGCTCTCAACTCAGCAAAGCAACTTAAATTTATGCAGTTGAAAGTTTTAAAATATGAGACTAGACCCCATAAAACACTCGGGAAATAAACTGAGAAATTAATAAATGCAGGGAAGATGAAAACTCCTGGTGTGATCTATAAACAGAAAAGGCTCAAAAAGATCAGACAGGCAACTCATTGGAAATTACTTCTCCTCTGTGTATATGAAATTCAGCTCATGTAGTTGTAAAACACAATGCTGCAATCATACTCATTTCTGTTTCTGCACTGTGGTTTATAGTAGCAGCAGAAAGCAGAGTCAGGTTTCTTCTGCTGTGTCTGAGACAGTGCAGAGTAACAAAAGTGTTTCCTGTACAAGTGGAGACATCTCGTGCATCTCTGCTGTCTGGCTGCTTTGCAGCATTGTGGAAAGAGGTGCACAGAGAAAATTCTGGCTATGAACAGCATGGGCCACAGGAGGAGATAATGAACCAAGGTGTTTAACTAACTTTGCTACTTTTAGAGAAGAGGCAAGCCAGGGGGTAATTATACTTGAGATGTTATTTGCTGGGATTCTTGCTAAACAGCAGTTGCTGTTGGCAGTCCTGGATTACTTCACATAATATCTTGTGAACTGTAATAGAGCTTGCAGTGAGGAGTAAACTCTAAGACAGAGTTCGTGTGACTTGGGAAAAACAAAACACTGCTGCTTCCAACAAAAATGTTTAGCTGTGGCTTGTAGTAACTTGATGCTGATGTAGCATCTCAGTAATGAGCAAAATATATTAACTAATTAAATGCACATCCTTTATTTTCCACATCAAGAATCACCACCTGTTTTGCTTTCCCTAGCCTTGCTGGCTTCTAGGGACAGGCTAATTCTACCTTATTTTTAATGTGAACAACAGGCATTTTTGAAGGACTGTGTAACAATGTCCCTTGAACCACAATGTTAGTCTTGTCCTGCAAGCAATGTTCTTTCAAATAACCTTGAAATTTGGAAGTGTTTTACCTTCTCTACTGGAAGTGCTGGAAGGCCTAAGCCTGGCACATTTAATAGGAATCAGGCAAAACCTTGAGCAGGGATAATTTTTTTTTGTCTCTCCTGCCTCTTTCTTTGAATCCCTTAAGTAAACCACTGCTTGGCCAAATCAGATCAGAATGTTGGTATTTAGGTTTTTTTCTCTTTGATATTGTTTGGGAAAGTTCCACCAGGTTGGCCCAGAGAATGTGAACATCTGTGACAGATGAACCTAATGCTGAGATATGCATTTTGAGAAAAGCTGTCTCTACCCACATTAGCATTTTGTAGAAGTGTGGGCAGAGGGAAAGGAAATAAATGTGAATCTTGAAAGCAAAATTGATTGGAGAGGTTGCATTTGTAAGTGAAGTGGGTTATAAAACTGGAGCTGGCAGAGGCTTTTAAAAAGCTTGTGCTAACTTCTGATTTAGTATCTCTGTCTTGAAGGATCAGAGCTGGAGAGCTGAATGCTCTGCCTGTCACAGAGCTGCATGTGTCTAAAAATAGCTCGAGACCAGTCTCAAGGATGCCAATACGTAATGGGCAGAAATCCATGTTTTTCAAAACCTTCTGAGTGAGACTGAATAAAACCATAAAAAGGGTACTGTGCCCCACACAAACCCTGAAATTGGAGATGGGGGAAATGCTACATGACTTGGCTATTGATTATCTGAGGTAGCCCCAGTACTACAGATATCCAAGGAACACAGAGAAATTGGTCTTCCAGTAGGGATGGACAACTTCCTTTGCAAGTTGCAGATTATCCCAGAGTAATTTTAGAGTGCCATGTGTGCTAAACAAAAGCAGAGCTTTGTACTTCATCAAAGTTTGTCACTGTGCTACTCTTGACAGTAAAGACTCATTCTAAATGTTCATGTGTTCAGTGTTGAAAACAGGTTCAGATTTAGGTAGGAAAAATTTTTCCTTTTGCACAGAGGTATGAAACCCAGCCCTTGAGCAGAGCTCTAGCACTAAGCCTTGGTTTGTTTTGGTAGGGTGAACCAAATGGAGGAGGTGGCAGCACTTGGGTACCAGTCAGCTCAGCTTGGCTCTTCTGTAAGGGAAATTTCTTTCTCTCTGCATAATATCATTTTGCAGGCAGGAAGGACTAAGGGAATGTGTTGTTCCACACTGCTGCCTTCTCTCTTCACATGCTGTTTGCTGAACCCATCTAATTGCAGCTTTAACATCATGCTTATTAAAGAAGTCCTAGATCGATTGCGTGAAGAGAAGTGGGGTGGGCTGCCCTGGGCTTCTGGAGCCATGATAATGTGCAGGCCAATAATGGACCTAGTGTTCTTTCAGCTGATGATTAAATACTTGGCTCATAAATACCAATATTATATAATTCCAAAATCAAATCAGCAAATTTTGACCATATGTGAGACTCTGTTTGGGAAGATTTGAGTCTTCCAAAGTCAGTCTGTGGAACAAAATAGACTTCTCATCAAGAATTGGTGAGAGCAGCAATGGTTGCTTAATCCTCTGTCTCTCCTCATGCCCGTCTCCTCCTAGCTTGATCCAAAGGGCTGTGGGGTCATGTAAGTAGGACTGCTGTGTCTGCTTGAGCCCTGGCAGTCAGCTGTGCTGTCTCTTTAGAGATCATCTCCTCCTTGGTGCCATGGGCAATATGTGCAGGTGGGGACCAGTAGGATATCTCCTTCCTGAGAGGCCTCATTTTAACAAGGGCTGAGTACATCATCAGTATCTCGTGGGATTGTGGGGGCTTTTCAGCACATCTGTCACACTCCTGACACTGTGTCCCTACCTCATTGGGGCATAAAACCACTCCAAGACTGCAGCATGTAGAGGGAACCTGGACCTTCTTTCCATATTCTTTGCTCTAAAGAAGATCTGGCAAATATTTTCATGTCCTTTCCATATTAGCTTCTGTGTGGGGTGTGAAAGGTCCTGTGATTTGTTTTCCTCTCTGGAAGGAGAAAGGCAGAGCTTTCTGCTGAACACTAGTCCAGTTTCCCACCTCTTCAGGAGAGCCAGTGGAGGCTTTGGTCGTCTGAGGTATGACTTACAGTGATCCTGCAATATTTAGCTCTTAAATCTAAGAAGACCTTTCCCTTCTGTTTTGTTTTTAGTATGTTGAGAAATGCCTTCAGAAACATCAGGGTGATTGATTTGCCATGCCCTGGCTGTTTTCTGGGCTCCATGGACAGCACAAGCACTATTGCAGAGAGGACACTGGACTGATAGGGCTGTGCTGAGTTCAGGTGACTGAACTGAGTCAGTCCCTTGTGTCACACTCAGCAGTAACAGACGAGTTCAGGGGTGCCTCTGTTAGGATCCTCTGCTCAACAGATGCAAGGAAGTCTTTATTAGGAGCCTGACCATGGCCATCAGCAGCCTTTGGAGTTTCCTGCCCATCTCCCTCGGCAGTCTCTGCACTGATGAGGTGATCATCTGCTGAGGGTGGCCAGCACTTCTTGATGCTGAACTGAAATGATGATTTTCCTTGACTCTGGAAATGATTATATTTTCCACTGAAGTGCTGCAGCAGGGAAAAGCCCTGACTGTTTTGTGGTAGGCAGGAAATCTCATTTATCTCTGTGACTGGAATAAGCAGATCAGCAGCTCCAGTCAACTGCCTGGTATCTTCAGGCAAGTTTATAGTTTCAGTCTGAATTTATTCTTGCCCATAAGAGGGGAAAAGCCAGAGAGAAAAGAATGAACTTTGTGAGGGAGCACATGCAGAACATCTCTGAAAGGCTGAACTAAGCTGGAGTGAAGCTTTCTTCTGGGGACACAATGAGGGTATTAGGTTGCTAAAAGTATCTTTGAAACAGAGGTACATCTCTTACCTACCAAAAGGCCTCTCACACATGTTAAGGAAAGCCTTGTACCTGTTGGATGCTTCTCTATGAAAATATCGTCTTTCAGTATGAGCAGGCTTTCTTAATGCATCAGAAGACCACTATAACAATTTTTTCCCCTCAGCTTCCCTAGTTTTAGATACAGGGTTTTGGATGATACAATTGAGAAGACTGAGAGAGAGACTTTGTGAACATTTTTTTTCTTCTTTGTTTTTCTGCCTTTTTTTTTTTTTTCCTGAAATGTTCTTTTACAAGTGTTTTCTGAATGAATAAGGGAAAGAGAGAGCAAAGGAGAAATACCAAAATGGAGAGAGCGGTTAGGGTAAAACATCTTCTCACTGAAACAACTCAAAGAGGACAACAATTTTTTCCCCAGTTTTAAAAAAATATAGGAACATCAGTTGAGCGTCAGTGCTCCTCAGTGTTGGAGGGACAGGCTGCAAATGAAGGCTAAGGAGGAACGGGCAGAGTGGGTCGCAGTGCCATCACCTCAGATGGCCCCTTGCCTTCCTCCAGTGATTAACAGGAGGTGGCTCCCTGCAATGATTGCTGTGTTTAAGCATCTTGGTCCAGCTCGGAGCAATTCCCTGACTGCCTAGGCACTGAGAGCACAAGCTCTGTGCTTTGCTGGCTTTTTTATATCAGCTGAAACCAGCATGATCCAAGACAACTGGAAGCCAATGCTGTTGAGTGTCATCTCTTGCTTGGTTCTGGGAGGCTGGAGGTGCTGGTGGCTTGAGCAGTTAGCAGTTCTCTCAGAAGAAGGACCAGGCTGTCCTGTTTGCTTTGCTGCCTGTTACAGTAGAAGGCTCCCCTGCAGCAGCCTGTGTACACAGTGAGCCTTTGGAGCTTCCTGCCAAAGATTCAGCCAGTACAGACAGTGGCTCTAATGCAGCAGGTTTGTTTGACATCAGGGCTGATTAACAATTACACAAATCTTGGAGCAAGCTCTTTCAGACCTGGTTTGTTCCCCCACCCCCAGCAAGCTAAGCATAAGATTCCATCTGCCTAATTTGCAAATGCAATTGCTTTAATTCTTTAATTATGCATCCAAACTGGGAAAGTGTATGCTCAAAAAGATTGCTAAATCTATGCATGGAAGGTGATAATGCATATACAAATTAGCTGTAAGCTTGTGCCATTTCAGAACTTGCCCCCTCTGAGGATAACTTGTGAAAGAAGCCTGGTAAACACTTGCAAGCTTACAGGAGCTAAGACGGCCTGTACAGCAGATTAATTTGTTTGTTTGTTGCTGTTGCTCAGGCAGTTTTGTTTTACACAAAGAGATCATTTTCTTTGCCCAGAGCTAACTCCTGCCACAAGGGTTAGATGTGCTGTCAAAGTGCCTGCTGCTACATTTGAGAAATTTTCTGCCCCAAGACTGCAGGGAAGTGTGATGGATCAAAGGGAGCAGAGGGAAGGAGGACACAGGAATATGGATTGTGAAAACCAATGGTGAAGGCAATGCATGGAAGGTTGGAAAATGGGCCATAGAGCTCAGCCTCTGCTGAGCCTTGAGTTCTGCCCTGATCTCATTTTTTGGCATTGTAATTGGGGTTTTCCTTGCACTCCAAGTAGGTCACCCTGTCACTGTCCCAAGACTTGGCTCCTAAAGCTCAGCCTGGTGTGGCTTTCCTGCCTACCTGGATCTGGCGCTGCCAGACCAGCACTTTTCTCCCTGATGGTTGTGCCTGGCCTTGCTTTGTTCTCACAGTTTCTTCCATTCCCTTTCACCCAGATGAGCAACAAAAGGTCGAACAGTTTCCGCCAGGCCATCCTGCAGGGGAACAGGAGGCTGTGCAGCAAGGCCCTGCTGGAGGAGACGGGGCTGAGCCTATCGCAGAGGCTGATCCGGCACGTGGCCTATGAGACGCTCCCGCGGGAGATCGACCGCAAGTGGTACTACGACAGCTACACCTGCTGCCCCCCACCCTGGTTCATGATCACCATCACTATTGTGGAGGCAAGTACCCTCTCTGGGAGCCTCCCCACGCTGCCAAAGCCTCGGCTGGGACACAGTCAAGGGGTAGAGACTGGACAAGGACAGATGTGGAGCTGGTGCCGTTTTGGTTGCCTGTTGGGGTGTGTTTAAGTGGAGACTGTGATCCTGTCCTTGGTACAATTTGTATATGGGACTACACAGTTTGGGAAACCAGAGCAAAACTGAGGAGTGAAAACAGGACAGTTCTAGAGAAATGGATAAGTCAATGGAACTCGAAATTTCTGTACAGTTACCTCTGCTCTGCGAGTGGAGAGAAAAAGGAGGGGAGAGAACTTCTGGGTTAAATATTCTGACCTGCTCATGTATTGGCCAACTGAGATTTTTGCACATTTGGTGAGTAATGTACTCAAGTAAGTACAGAGTAGGATAAGACACTGATAGTAGGGTGCTTGCTGGGAGCAGGTTCCTCAGACTCAGGGGCTGGTGTGTTACAGAAGATCACAAATACAGTTGTATCAATGTGTTGCAGGTTCCTCAAAACAGGGAATTTTTATGCTGTGTGAAGCTGTCAAACAGGAGAAAAGCTTTTGTATATATTACTTTTTTCTCCATTATTTTGAGCTCAAAGATACTTTTTGGTGAGAAAAGGCATTTGCTAACCAATGAATCTCTCTGCTCTTCTAGGTTGCCTTTTTTCTTTACAATGGAGTGGTCTTAGACAGATTTGTGCTGCAAGTCAGCCACCCCTTGTACCTGAAGAATGCATTACTGTACCATCCCCAACTTCGGGCCCAGGCTTGGAGGTACCTAACCTACATATTCATGCATGCAGGGTGAGTACTTACAAACAGTTCAGGTTCCCCAGAGAGAAAGAGGAAGTGACAGAATCAGCTCAGAATTAAATTTTTAAAACTCAATTATAAATGGTGTGTAAAAATGTGAAGATGTTGTGGAGAGTTGGGCAATGAGGTGCAAACCTTCACAGCTCTCTGGAGGGAAAAGGCAACAAAAGGAATTTAACAGATGCTGCTCTTCTCCCCAGCAGTGTTGGGATCACACTTTCCTCTTACTGTGCACTTCCTAAAACCAGGTCAAAGCCCAGTGTTCCACTAAAGGAGCTGTGCAGGTGGTAGAACAAGTCTGCAAAGATGCTGGGCTGGTATTTAAAAACTACAGGCTCTTGGAAAAGTCAGTTAAATTCCCTGTGCCTGGGATATGTCATCACTCAGTGATGTTGGTCCCTTCTGCAGAGACAGAGATAATGCCTAGAATTCTGTGTCAAGCCTGAACTCCCATTTTGTACACTCTGGGCAAACACCAGTGTTCCTGAAGGGTTGACAATCTCAAATGACCAGATGAACAGAGAATAGTCCACCTCATGCAAAATGAAGGTACACAGTAAAATGAATCCTCCTTCATCCCATGGGAGGAATGTAGCAGACTAGGAAGAATATACAAGGTATGAGGATTCTAACTCTATTCTTCTCAGCTGTGCTAGTCGTCACAAAATTCAAATAGACTTAACTGTGTGATGTTTGTGATGCCATGGTGATGAGTAAGTGTCACTGGAAAGTTCATCCCTGTACAAAACATTCTACCCCCTCTGAGCAGTTTCTGAGATCATTATCTTCACACATTCCTGGCAGATAATTGCAATTTTCTTTAATTCTGTCATTGAAAAATGACAGTAACAAGCCTTTTAGCAGTAATGTAGAATTTGAAACTGCATAAGGACCGTTTGTTCTTAAATAGAAAGCCTATATTTCCATCAATGTTCTTCTATGAAAGGCCAGAAAGATCAAGTTGATCTTTGCCTTTTTCCATGTCTCTGATGGAAGACAAGCTGATGTCTCTTCCCTGCCATGGAATAACTTCCTTGGTGTGTAATCGCCCTGGAGCACAAGATGTGCCCCAGATCCCTGGATAAAAACAGACTCCACCCAAGGGAAGAGTAGGGAAAAGTTTTTTAGAAGAAACTTCTGAATGTGGCAACATGTGTCCTTTGTGTGCTGAATTCCTCCAAAGGGCCCATATTACATAGATTTCATCCTGCAAGTGGGGCCTACTGGGCTTAGACGTGACGCTGGTTACGTAAAATGAGAAATGGAAATTTCCATCACTGAAAAGATGGGGAAAACTGGGTTTGTAAGAGAAAGAAACCCTTGATTTTAACTAATGTTAGTTAATTTGTATTTGGGCTTTCTTTCGATGGTGGTGGTGTTTTACGTATTGCTTCTCTGACTACAGATTGCATTAGGATACATTGGAGGAGAAATACCCGCACAAGGACAATTTTACAGCATTAAATGCCTTTCTGTGGCATTCCTAACCTGTGCCAGGTCACCTCTGTAGCAGGCAGTTCTCTGGCATTCTTCACACTCACTGACCAAAAAATCCCTCAGGTTTATTTTACCTCTGGCTGGCTCAGAGTGGAACAATGGAAGGTGGTGAGCAGGGGACTGTCATGATGGATTCCAAGTCCTTCTGCTACACAGCCTTTAAAACAATGGAGAGTGCCACTGGAACAATAAACCTTGTGATTTATCTGCAGTGTCTGGAGTTAAGCTAAATGTTCCTTTATTTCTAACTTCTCTGTGTTAAGCTCCTTTCTTGTGAGGAAAGCAGATAAATCTTGGAAAGGTAATAATGTTTTTTAGTGGACACCCATCATTCTCCTCTCATTTTCAAATGAGAGGATAACACAATGCCATGGGTCTATTGTTACCCTGCTTCCAGCTGAGACTTTTAAATGGTAATGTGGACTGCTCCCTAATTTAGTGCACTTAGTCTTTTTTTTTGAAGAGCAAGTGGCAGCTGGAAGGTGTTTGAGAAGGCGGCAGTTGCTAAGGCTTGGCTGGCTGTGCCTCTAGAAAGATTCCAAAAATGTACAGGCTATGTGTTGGTTCTGATGGAGGGAGCTTTGTCAAGGGCTGAAAAGGCAAAGTTGTAAATTCTGCCCTTCTGTTTTCATGGAAAGCAGACACTGATATCTGAAGCCCACACATTTGTATCACTGCCATAACTAATGACTTGCATTGATGCTCAGTCCCATTTGTTTGGTCCCAGGGAAGGAGAAAGTCCTTAATAAATCAATGAAATTGTCATTTCAAGAATGACACATTCAGCATTGGCAAAGGGTAATTATATTTTATGGGTTCTTATTGACTCTGGTGCCTTCAAAGCTCTTAGCCTGATGGGGAAGAGAAGTGAATGGGATTGCTCCTGGGAAGTCTTTTAAGAACAGCTGTGAATCAGAGCAGTCACTTCAGAGTCCAGGATAAACTTTGTTGAGCTCTTACAAAAGCTTCCTTTGAAAAACAAGACCCGGTGTTTTGTGTGGAAATGTCAGGTGCCACCTCGTGATGTTGACTGTGTGCCAGCCAAAGCTTCTTTCCTCCCCTCCCCTCTGTGAAAGGGCACTTGGATGTATTGACTCATCTCAGTGCTCTGGGTTTGACCTTTGCTGGTTGTTCCTAATTTAATGCCCTGTGTTCTGTGAGCATGTGGGGTCAGGGTGAGTGCTGACCATGCCCAGTGGCTTCAAAAGGCTTGAGGAGGGTAATGAAAGAACTGTTACATGCAGCAGTTTCCCATGATGAAAATTTGCAGCACTGAGTGTATTGTGCAAAAGGGAAATTCATTTTTGGAGAGGAATTCAATGGAAACAAACTTATTAAAATATCAGGAGAAGATTGTTTTCTGCAGTATCATTTCTAGCACTTTTTTGCAGTTCAACTTTAAATTCTCATTTATGAGACTCTTCTGTCATTACTGCATCTCACCATCAGTGTTTTTCTCTGCTGTATATGGGAAATTGCTATGGTAACGTGAAAAAGATCAAAACAATGGAAATGCATATAACTTAAACCAAAGTTTGCTAGTGCCTGCCTGTGAGCAACCCTTTTCTTACATAAAATGGGATGTATATTTTCAAGGCATTACTTGGCTCTCTTTTTCCCAAAAGATGCTGGCCTTCTGTGTTAAAGGCACCACTGTGTCATTTAGATCCATTTGTTTTGCAAGCAGGTTCTCTTCATACAAAAAGCCAGGATACCCTTGGCTCCAGTGGGATGTCACCACTCAGTGAGGTCACAGTCCTGGGAGCCTAGGGTAAATGGGAACTAGCAGGGTGTTGAGGACCCTCTTCAGGGCCTGGTGCTGTTATTACCTCACTGGAAGATACTACAGATGAATATCTGTATAGAGCTTTAAAAAGTGGCATGACAGGTTTGTTAAGTAGTATTGATTAAAGCAACAGAGAACTTGCTTTGAAGCTATTGATTCAGCTCAGGGAAATCTGCTGCACTGGAGTCTTTACCCAATATGCACATCTGAGCTGTTACACTCTGCCTGCAGGCTGCAAGTGGTCCTGCACAGTGTGATAGTGGGACTTTCTGCAAGAGTTCCCTCAGCCCAGCTTTTTCCTGTGTGTTCAACAGGAGTTTTGTAATGGGAAGCAGAGTGGGTGAAGAGAGAGCATCAGTGAGTACACGTGGGCACCTGAGCAGAGATCAAAATGCCCACTGCTTCCCATTCTGACCACTGAAGTAGGCACAGCAGAAAAGGGTGAGGGTCAGACAGCCCATACTGTAAAGCAGCATTACAGCACCAGGAAATGGCAGTTCTCTTGGAACTTCTGTGCTCACCTCATTCTTAACAACCACTCTCTGTCATGGCAGTTTGATGTGTGCAGGGAAAAGTGGAATCATTAGGAGGGGAGAAGAGAGGAGCAGGTGAAATTTCTGGCTTCTCTTCCAGGCTCTGCTGCTATCTTGCTCTTTTTTTTTT
>VWZU01012053.1:1430-20097 GCA_013397095.1 Sterrhoptilus dennistouni | reverse complement strand
CTTCTTCAAGCAAAGAAAAAAATGTCTGACTAAGAACCAAACATTGTACAATGTCTTTGGCTGAAAGGACCTGTGTGGATAAAGATAAAAGCAGCAAGGAGGGAAGGAACGTTTCAACTCTGGGTCTGATTTTTTCTGGAATCACTGTTTTTCCCAGTGTTAGTCTACTTACGTGAATTGGGTGCTATTTGATTTTGATTCCAAGATATCTGTGTCTCAGTGGTAGATGAGAGAAAGGAGATGAAGAGTTCGAAAAGAGGACAACTGTTGTTTTTCCTTGCTGCAGGATAGAACACCTTGGGCTCAATGTTGTCCTTCAGCTCTTGGTTGGGGTTCCTCTGGAAATGGTGCACGGAGCTGCGAGGATCAGTTTTGTGTACGTTGCAGGAGTTGTGGCAGGTAGGTGGCATCTCTCCCAGATGGAGAAGCAGTGAAAATTATCTGTGCTGGCTTTTGAGTTGGAGAAATATTTTTGTGATATTTGGGATTAGGAGAGGAGCATTCACTGATCTTCTGTGCATTAAAATCCTTTTGAGGCTGGACACAGAAAATATGGTACAACTTGACATCTATTTCTATGTAGCCATTGGCTCTGTGTTTAAGAGACCTGCTAAAAATGCACCAGCTAGCTGTTATTTTAAAATAGCCTTGCTTTAGATGATCTTCCTGAATGTGGAGTCATGCTGGTCCTGTGCCAGTTCTTCCTCCATTTGTCCTGTCTGTCACCTTTCTAAAGCCTAAGTAAGCAAGAAGTATTTGGTCGTAGGTTGTGAGCAGTGCACAGAAATCTGGAAAATTCATTTCATCATTAAGCCCTGGGGTCTGATTGATTTTTAGTTTGTGCTGAATTGCTTTTATTTATGTTTGGAATTTCCAGCAGTTCGGAGGTGATGGAAGTTAGCTGACAATAGATCAACATCTAATTAAAACAGGAGGAGGGTGTGAAAACAACCAGGAGCTTTACAGTGGAATTCAGACAGCGATTGACTGCCTTAGTTCAAGATTTATGGTGTTTGTTTGTTTGTTTCCAGCCACATAACTATTTTTTTTTTCCATAAAAAGCAGATAAACCCTTTGTAGAATGGGCTGCCTTGGGTACTAATAAATCCTGCATTCCAGGAGAGACACTGTGGAAAGAATAATTGGACTAGGACACAGGACTAGGCATGGTACAAACACCAACGGTATTTAATGCAGAGAAAGGAGTTAGCAGAACAGCTCTACTGTCCCCTGACTGTTATTTTAACAAGCACTAACAAAAGCAGTGCCCAATTTGCAACTTTCCAGACACAGCTTTTCTATACAGACACACCTACCCAAACCCCAGGGCTTCACTGATATCTTAGCCAGTTGTGAAACATCCTTTATTCTTTGTCACGTGCCAGGAGAGAGGGAAATGGGTATATTCATGCTGAGGCAATATAAATATAACTCAGCTCCTAAATAATCAGGAATAGACAGTAAAATGTAGTTAGGCCACAACTTTTATGGCTCTTTCTCATTTGTCTGGCTTTACTAAGAGGACGCGTTAAGATTGGAAATTGAGGCACTCAGTGCAGTGTCTGAGGACTTAACTACAAGTTCTTATTACTTCTTCCTTTATTTCTCATTAACTTTTTCCTTAATGGCAGTGTTTAAGAGCTGAGAACTCTGAGGGCTATACAAGGAAGGAGGGAGCTATCAGCAGAATTGGCTGGTGGAAGCTCAGCACTTTCTTGACCTGGAATCAGTTGGGCAATTAGCAAAAAAGTTCATTAGATTCTGTACTACTAAGGACTCTCTCAAGATTTACCAATATGTTTTTTTCCCATTCCCATTCGCCACAAAGATCTTCATTATCACTTCCTTGTGACAGCAAATCTGCCTTTCCCTCTATCACCTAAATTATTCTTAAAGTCGCCAACAAAAGGAGCTTTGAGCAGATCCAAGCCTCCAGCTGGGATAAGAAGAAGCAATGTCTATGTTTGGCTGCATTGTTATTGGTGCCTTTATGTACTTGACCTGTCATTTTGCTGTCATGTATCTACTGCCTCCATCCAGCTTATTTTTGACTAGTTTTACTCTGAAGTTGTACAGGCTGTGCTTTGATTAGAGCCCTGTGCTAAGTTAGAAGTCCCTAGTTCCTTTTCCCTGTGCTAATATTTGTCTTGCCAACATGGGAGCTACTTCTATTTTATCTTCAGGTGAGAAACAAACACAGACATTTGTCTGTCTCCTGCTTCCTTCTTCTTTCAGTCAGGGAATAAATGCCTTTTTGCAGCACAAGTTTAAAGACACATTGCTGCCTTGCTTGACTGCTTTTAAAGTAGGTGCAGAGGATTCAATCAGTCACTGCCTTGACAGGACTGAGCTGGCTTCACGAGTCAATCAATTTCCCCTCCTTCTCTTTGTGTATTCCTGACCTGCAGCAATTAGCACAAGCAGGCCGTAGCAGGGATGTGGGGTAGGAGAGAGTGTGTTTATTTGGTGGGCAATTGTCACAAAGCCTTGTTGTTTCCCCCAGGGTCCCTGGCAGTGTCAGTGGCTGACATGAGGGCGCCGGTGGTGGGCTCCTCTGGAGGTGTGTATGCTCTTGTCTCCGCTCACCTGGCCAATATTGTGATGGTGAGTACCAGAGTGACCATCTGACTTCAGAGTGAGCCACCTCTGGTGGCCCAAAGGGGCTGGAAGTAAGGCCTGACCCAGCTGGTGCTCATTGAGAGTTTGCCCTAGCTAAGAGTTTTGTCTCAGTGGTTTCGTCTCATTGGTGGCTGCACTTGGTGGCTGGGCACCCTGATAGCTGGCAGTTGCCAGGACAACCTAAAGATGTTGGTAATCCAAGATTTATCAGTGTTCTTCAGTCTAGCAGCTCTCCATGCAAGGGCTGAGAAATGTTTGAAAAGCAGACTGGCTCTGCAGAAGTGGCAGACCTGTTTCTGTCTGCATGTGCTGTGTCATTTTAGTGGGTATCTAAGGAAATTTAGCATTCGGTGGATTCATGTGCAGAATATTCCTTATCTCCAAAACTCCAAGACTGAAGCTGAACCCTGGGTACTCTAGTGATGCATCTTTTTGCTGTTTCACCTCATGAAATACTTCAACAAAGGTGAACAAATGCCAGCATTGTCATTCTTCTGAGGCTGGAAACAGGAGCTCATCCCCTGAGCTAGGTGGTGGCAAAGCCCAGCACAGCTGCCCAGTGCACTCCTCAGCTGACACCAAGCAAAAAAGGCTTTGCTGACAGAAGATTCTTGTATGGTGTCATGTCTGTCCTGTACCATCAATTTCAGAGTAGAATGACCATAAAAATGAGGATAATGCTCCTCCTCTGGATCTGAGTGGGAAGATAATGTGGGGTGGCTGCAGTAGAGATACAAGATCTGTTAAATGGGTGCTGGAAGATATGTATGTGTGATGGTGTTGGAGTCAAGCCTAAAAGAAAACCTTGTACTTGATGCTTGTCTGCAGTAAAGTCAGCAGGCTCCAGCTGTGACCCACAGTGGTGCTGCTCCAGACAGCTTTGTAGCAGCTGGGAAGTGAGATATCCTGGGCAGAATTGGTCTTCTTCACCCTCTGCAAGCTTTTCAGAGCATGAATGAGCTGAGGCTGTTGTCCAAATTAGACAGCTGGATGGCTGGCAGAGAGTTCGGGAGTGGAGGAGAGGGGCTACCCCTCTAGCACAGGGTTTCTGCTGTGGAATTGCATCCCTACAAACAGTTATGTTCAGTGTGATTTGTGTTCCCTGCCACTGTGCCAAGGGAAGCAGGAGGGAGATTCCTCTGTCTTTCAGGGTGACAATGCAGACACAGAGGTTTTTAACACCACAATTCACAGGGTTAGAGGGGGATATTGGAGGAAATTTTGGTCTGCTTTAGAGATGCTCTTCCAGAGGCATATAGAGAGTCTTCAGCAGTTACCTTCCCAGACATCTTAGACAATCACAAATTGATCTGTCATTTCACTATTCATTGGCCTCCTCCAAATCTATTTAGCAATTGCTACCTTAGCATCTTTATTTCTCCATTATCCACTGCCTCTCTTCTCATCTGAAATTATTTTTGCTGCCTTTCCAGTTCTGATGGAGGGTTTTTTTTTTCCTTTCCTTTCCCCCCACTGTCTCCCTGTGCTCACTTGTTATCTAGATGTGATGCTCCTGCAAGCTGAAAGATGTGCTGGCTGTTTGCTGGCAAAACTCAGTCTGGCACAGCTGGGGAGAGCAGGGACTGTGGCAGGGCGGGTCTCTGGAATCTTCTGTTCCCTCGTGCTTCCTGGTAACCAAAGGAAATGGAAACATTCCTGCTTGGAAAAATAAATATTATTAGAATTAAATACATAAAATAACTGACAGGGGGAAGCAATAAAGCATGTCACCCCAAGGAAGAGAGTGAGGGGAGGGATTCAAAGCAGATCTATGGAAATGAAAAGTGAAGGAGGCAGCACAGTATTAATCAGCATGAGCTCAGAGCTTTCTGACTTGGTTAGGTGTCTCTGTGGAGAGAGAAAATCAGTTACTTATTTTGTGGGGATTGCATTTTTACCATCCCAAGTGCCATTAGAGATAGTCTGAAAAGTTTACAAGCATTCTTTTTATTTCTTCAGAGTGACAAATAGGGAGCATTTCACAAGAAACCTGATTATCTTGGTATCTCAGTGTGCCTTCAATAGGCAAATTTTCATTTGGTCGCATAATTATGATGATGATGATGATGATGTCATACATCTGAGTTTCTCAAAACATGATCTCTTTTCCTGCTTTAAAATTATGTGCAAGTGGAAAGGGAGAAATTTTAATATTTCTCCCATGATTTCTGATTACCATTCAGAGATTTTTATTCCACTCTATTGGTTAATAACCAAGCCTGAAGACAGAGGAGACTAAGTCCAGGCTTTCTTTATGGCACTGTTTCCTTGATCTGCTTTTTATTGAAGTCTTTATTGTTTCTCTGTGCTCTGCCAAAGATCTGAGGGGCAGAATTTCAGGGAGCCTGAGGCACAGAAAGTAGCATTGCAAAAGCATAGTAGGGCTTGAATGCACTGAGAAGTTGTCTGACAAGTGATAGATCTAAATGTAATATCCCTTCAAGTTTGTGTGCAGCATTACTTTGTTGTGCTTGTCTCTTTTCCAGAACTGGTCAGGAATGAAGTGCCAATTCAAACTGCTGCGCATGGCTGTTGCCTTGATCTGTAGTAAGTACCACACAATGCTTGGCATACGTGCAGCCAGTCCTGTTTTGTTTGTCCTTGTCATAATAGCTCCTGCTGATTCAGAGGGTTTTGACTTTGCAGCAGTTTTGGTAGGAACTTGCAGCTGGACCTTCTGGCAGCAGGAACCACATTGCTCTCCACTGCAGATTTTGACTTTCAACAGAAGCACTTGTAAACAAGGATTTGTCATTAGGCAGCATCTGTAGCTTGTGGTGTTTGTGAAGAAGCAGCACTTAAATATCTTCTCTTTGCAGTCTCAAACATGGAATGCTTTCATAATGATAATACTTGGGTTTCCTAGAGCGTGTCCTGTCTGGGATGGCAACAGCTTTATACCCACACTGATGAATTCACTTCCAGCCCTATCCCCAGGGGGTGCACAGTCAGGGAAACTAAACTGTGTGTTCACCACAGACAACTGTCTTCAAATTCTCTCATCTTTGTTATGGTTTTTGGTATAAATTTCAGAAGGTGAATATTCCCCAACCTATCTACACTCTCACAAACCCAGACCACTTTCCAGCCACTAGAGAGACCTCCTGTCCATGTGCCACAGCCCTGACATAGCCACAGCTTCCCTGTACTCACCATACAAGGCACTTTCTCCCTCTCTGTCTCCTCAGGGATGCACTGCTGCTCGCAACATGGACTTAAGAAGGGATAAACCTAGGCAATTAATTTATTTTTTTATTCTTTGTTCCAGTGAGCTTTGAGTTTGGAAGAGCCGTGTGGCTGCGATTCCACCCCTCGGCTTACCCCCCATGCCCCCACCCCAGCTTCATGGCTCACCTGGGAGGGGTGATGGTTGGAATCACCCTTGGTGTCATCATCCTGAGAAACTATGAGCAGAGACTCCAAGATCAGACTTTATGGTGGATCTTCCTTTCTATTTATGTAATTTTTGTCTTGTTTGCCATATTCTGGAATATTTTTGCCTACAGTCTGTTGGATCTAAAGCTACCTCCCCCTCCTTGAAAACATGGGACAGAAAACTGGAGAGCAGAAGTCATCTGCCAGCTGTGTTAAATGAATGAAGATGGAGGATCTATTTTTGTATTTAACTTAGGGGAGGATGATTCTTCTGAACACATGAGTGTGCTGGAGGAGGTACTTAAAGACCTCATGAAAGAATGGGCTGATCAGTTTGTTCACAAATCCAGCAGGCTCTGTAACTCTGGCTGGCCATGCCCTGCAGTTTCTGCCCTGCACCTGGGCACTGACTGCTTGGGTTGTTACCACACATCAATATTTTCTATGAGATATTTGTATTTTCCAGGTCAGTGCTGGAATTATGGCCAATTGTTCAGTGAATCCCTCAATGTTACTGAACACTAAAAGGGAAAAAGAGCAGACATTTACAAATTAGAGACTCAAATGGTACTCACAAGGCAGCTTGAGTCTGGTTCCTTTGGACATGTCTGACTGTTCAGCCATACCAGTGCCACTGTCTAATTACTTGAATGGTTCCTAAGGTATTTTACCCTATGCTGAAACTTGTCTTGCACAATTTTCAAAGGAATTAGTAGAACTTGATCACACAAAGTGATGGAGACTGGTCTTCAACTACAGGTCAAATGAAATTGCACTATAAACATTGGGAATCTTAAAGTGTTGTGGACAACCAGCCAGAGGTGACTTTAACTGTGCATGTTTCTCTTGATTTTAATTAATTATTCCCTCCATCCTCACGCTACTGTGGCTAGAGGGTGTGGCTGGGTTGTTTTGTTTTTTTGGGTTTTGGTGGGTTTTTTTGAGGAATGAAGAAAAGGAGGGCAAATGTTCATTTGTGGTTTTATCAGACGACAATCAGGTGCTGTTTTATTCTCACTTTTTTTTCTGGCCGCACTGACCTAATACCTGGTCTGCAGTGAGCTCCTAGCAAGGATCTCAACTCTTCCAGCAGGTTCTTACTTAGGAAAGTGGGACCATGATCACCTCCAGCAGCCCAGGGTGGGAACAATCCAGTCTTTACAGCCATACAGTCCATTTGGGGCCAAGTCCACTGAAGGCAGTGGAGTTAAATCAGTTTGTATGTAGCACTGGTTTCCCAATGAAGTGGAGAGCGTGTTATTTGCTACGGTGATCATTGTGAAATGGATAAAACTGGTTTTAATATGACTTCTAAATTTTGAAGATGCCTCTTTTCTGAGGCAGTGACTGTTTAGGAGCTCCAAACAACAGTTAGTTGCAGTGATGCCTTTTTCTTTAACATTGGTCAAGCCTAGTTCAGGCAGTCTGTAAGTGGGCTGTGGCACAGTTCATACAATTGCCTGCACGGACCTGGGGACCACATGGGGACATCTGTAGCACAAGCAGAGCTTATAGGTACTCTTCTCTGTAAGGTGTTTATTTTGCTTGTCACTTTAGAGAGCTGCCAAATCACAGTCCAGGAATGTGGATGCCCTCCTTTTCTCTGCCCTTTACCCACCTATTCAATGGCCTGGACAAAGCAGCCATATGAGTCTCTCCAGGCAAGCTCCTCTCTTCCTTTTTCCTATTTCCTGCTGGTGCCCAGGCACAGCCACCAGAGTCTTCCACAGCACATCCCATGGACACCATAGCTGTTGTGCTTACTCTGTGTTGTGGGCTTTATTCCCTCAGCTGTGCTATCCATGCTGCCAGATGATACCACAAGCTAGTAGGAGCCTGTCCTTCTAGAGGGGACATCCACAAGTGCTTATCAGCTGCCCCCTTCTTTGCCTCTTATAGAAAAATAGCTGTGTTGAGGGGTAAAGTTTTCTCCCACTAGATGCGCTCCTAAAACTTCTGTTGCCTCAGAAGGAGGGAAGAGAAAGTAAGTGTTTCTACAGCCTGGAATAGCCCTGCAAAAGAAACAAATTTTGCCACTTTTGTGCAGAGAAATGGGATTTCTGAGGGCAGTTGCACTTTTATTGTTCTGTGTGGCCAGTACATTGCTCATGGGCCCTCATCAAGGACCAAGAGGAAGGGATAAGGGCCAGAGCTCTAATCATTTTGGAGAAGGGAGTCGTTCCCTGAGCCATTTTACCTCTGCAGTTTGGGTCCAGATCCCAGCAGTCACCAGAGTTCCCACAGATTGTTGCAGGTGCTGGCCCAGTGAGTGTCGCAGCTGTGGGTCCCCTGGGAGCTTGCAGGAAGGAGGGTGGGAGCTGGGAGAGTTCTGACGTGGTTAAGTATGGAGGATATTCCTTCCCTCACCTATTGCTAAGCCTTTCTCATTACAGATGCCTTGAAAATAGAGGTGACCAGGGAATGGAGTTCTCCTGAAATCTTAGGAAAGCTTTTAAAATTTTGGTAGAAAATTTCAATTGCAAAAAAAACCCAGATTATTTTGCCTATCATTTACCAGAGTGCAATGTGCACCAATTGACTTTTATTTTTGTTTTCTCAGCTGAAAGCTACTTACTGCCCATGAGTTTCTTACCAGTATAGATATCGGTGCCTGCCCGTGTCTGCTCTGAGGTGAAGCAGCAAGATAAAAGTTCAAGAGCCACCAGTTTCTTGATCAGCTTGATCATGGCCAAAATGTCTTTACTCGGCTCAGGAGTGGGAGGGAGCTGAACAGAGTAATGCAGACAGCCTTCCCTGGTCCTTTTTCCACAGATGAGTGTAGTTTACATGAACTGGTTGAAAACAGCTCTGAAGTTGATCTTACAACTTGTTCTTTTAAACTCTTGTTCATCTTTCTCACTTCGTTCTGTGTCCCCATACCCTGCCTGAGCAAGTCTACAAACAGCCCCGGGGATCAGACAGGCCAGACTTTAAGGCAGTGTTAGATTTATTATAGGTGAAGGAATGAAACTCTCTCACATTCCTGTTCATCAGAGCTGAAATCTGCCCCCCATTCATGGAGCAGTTTGTGCACAGAGCCTGTTGTCTGCTAAGAATCAATCAGCTCATGGAGCCAGAACCAGCACAAAGTGCTTAAGCTTTTAAATTATTTTTTTAATCATTAAAATTACAGTATGAAAACTTGTTATGTTTTTACAGAGTATCATGAATTCCAGTTATGTTATTTTCTAACACACCCAGGAGTGCCACAGTGCTGCAGCACCACAGAGCTAACAGCAACCAGGCTTTTCTGTTACCTCCAGATGTCCTTGAAGCTGCTGGCTCATGTTGGAGATGTAGTATTCTCCATCCTCCCCATTTGTGGTTCCAACTTGTCACAGTCAGCAGCGTGTTCCTGAAGGAGCATCCACTGAGGGACTGGTTTCAGTGATTCAATGTGGTTTTATTTCAGCTACTGCCAGGATTTTCCATCAGTCGGATAAAACATGAATCCATTGAACCTTATGACTGTGCAGTCCTAGAGCAGAAGGCAAGGACTATCACCAGTGCACAGCTTTGAACAGAGCACCTCGGAACAAAGTTATTTTACACTGTGTCCTTGAGTGAGGACACAACACCTGAGGGAGAAAAGAAAAGAAAAAAAAAAAAAGGCAGCCGTTTGTGCGGTGGCTTTCCCCTGCAGTGAGTTCACTGCAGCAGAGGTCCGTGAGCATGAGGAGCTGCCGGGGACATCTGCCGGCCGCGGGCAGCAGCCACGGGCAGCAGCCACAGCCGGGACAAGAGGCTCCCACTGCCCTGGGGAGGAGGAGGAGGAAAGAGGAGAACCAGGCAGATCAAAGTCCACGGGCACTGCAAATGGCACCTTTTATTCCTAAATGCTTTGAGACAGGTAAAGATTAGTTTTACACACAGCGGTAATAACATAGATAGGAGGAGGGAGAGAGTTGTCACACAGTAGTGGGAGAGGAAGTTTCCAGAAACAGTCTCTGAGTGAGATGTAGCAGTCATAAAAACGCTGACGAATTTACTTTTACTGAGTTTTTAGGACAACATCTTGTATCACTGTTTTCCTGTCAGTTGATGAGGAATCCTAACACTTACGTGGCATATTGTGCTTTTTCACTACTTGCTCCTTTGGCAGTGGGAAGTATGTTATCAACACGGAAGGGGAAAGCCAGAGAAATTGTTTCTAGAAATAAAGCTCAAGGATTCTGTATCCCAACACCTTGCTGCTTCTAATGGATTATACTGCCCATGCGTTTTAGGTCAGATTGGGCCTTTTCAGTTTGAGCTGGGCTATGGAGGATGGAATCTGACATGTTCAGAGCTGGTACTGACATGACAGCTGACTGCTGACCTCACAAGGCAGTTTCTGTTCTCTGCCAATATTTAGTCTCACAGAATGGTGGGTGGGACTTTCACACATCCTTCAGTGAGTAAAGAGCTCAAAGTCTGTTCACAAAGATCCAAGCTCAGCCCAGTTGCTTTGGAACACCCATCCACTGGCTTTGTCTGAAGTGGAACTGGAGAATGGGGACATGGCAGTTCAGCACCAGCCACGTTTGGGGGCAAGCTGGGACCTCTGAATGTTGCTGCTGCCCTGCTCCTCTTACAGTGCTGGCTGCTCTGCAGTGCTTTGTGGGGTAGAACTCAGATTCCTTCTCTAATCACTGATGCCAAGAGAGCTGGTTATAAAGGAGTGCTGTGCATTTTGCAGCTCAAAAAAAAATCACACCTAAGACAGAAACCAACCTTATTTAAAGGCAAATGTATTTTAATGTCACCATTAATCATTGGCTTTTAATTGGAAGAAGCTTTCTAATATGCCAGTAGGGGTACAGAAAATTTATGTTTCACGGTACTTTACAATGAGAGCACAAAATATTCCCTATGATTTAAGTAGCTAAAGTACCTTATTTTCAGCAAGTTTGATAGACACGTTGTCACTGACTCTCTCCTGACTCCCACAGTGTCTGTTCAGTTTGCAAATAAAGCCAGATTTATGCAGCTTTTCTTTTTGCTTACACTACTAATGTTAACAACACATCCAAGTGTTAAACACAAAGCACTAAACTATGTAATTTCTGCCTTAAAATACTGAACAAATGGTACTTTCCCTGTGAAGGGCTAGTAAAACAAAATGATATTTGCAAGGTAAGAAGCTATTGTATGTTTCAAAATATTTTTGTATTGTGTACATTCTGTATATTTTTGTTGTGACAATATTATTTGAGCACAGAACCCATTAAAATTTTTTTTGGTGGTTTTTTGTTTGTTTTCTGTTTCATATATCCTTTTCTATCCTTTTTTTTATATATAAAATTGAGTTGTTCTATATCACATAGCAAAAAAAACCCGACCAAAAATAACTTTCAAGGAGAGTTTTGTATGTTTGTCTACAGTTAACATGGTATTTAACAAAAGAACCCTTGGTTTGGAGCTCTGCCTTGTGATCTTCTAATAATGACATTGGTAACTCATTTTTATGTCTGTCTAACAGATAAAGGGGAGAGTGAAATGCAGGTTCATTTCTCCACAAGATCTAATGAGGATGCAGAACTGGCTTGAGACTTGTATAGAAATTCAGGTGTTGTCCCACCTTTTAGCAGCTGTCCCTTCATTGCAGTGACCTGAGAACTGCAGAGAAGTTGATGACATTTGAGTAATTTTTTTTTAACTTTTTTTTTAGTTTTGAGTAGATTTTTTTACTGGGGAGGAGGGTTATGCTCTTTTAACATCAGGTTCTACTGAATGTTTTCAAATCTGAGAGCCAACACTCATCTCCTGAATCAAGAGTGGAAACAACATATCCAGAAAGTTCTGCAGTAAACCCCCAAGTGACTAAAATAGAAATCCTTCTACTAGTGCGGAAGGGGGAGGCTTATTTTGAAAATAAGTTGTGTTTTTGTTGGGAAACGCTGGGCTAAGGTGTAATTTATAGGAATGAAGATGTATGTAGGAGCAGTTCCTGTCAGATGTGCTGCTCATAAGGGAGGCAGATGACTGCTACCATGTGTGGGACTCAGCCCTTGCTGTCAGTTCTCTGCTCTGAACTAAACTTTCCGAGACACTCAAATCTCTGTATTCATTAGCTGAGGATTTTCAGCATGAAGGTAAGGTGGGTTTTGTCAGCTTTTGTCAATACAAAAGCTGTTAGCACCATAGATTTTTGTGCTATCTGTTCTTCACATAACTTATTTAAGCACTGAGCTCTTTGTGTCGTGATCAGCCAAAAAACTGAACAGTGCTCCAACTTTATTAGAAATGTACAGGAACAACAAAGGGTACATATTTTATTGAGTGGTGCTGCTGTACTCATTCATGAAAACGTTTGTTACTTCTCAGAGATCCTGCAAATGACTGAATGGTTTGTTTTCTTTCACACTTCACTTCTCTGACCTGCCCCAATACCTTATAAACCACCTTGGCTGTTAATGCCACACTTGCAGCTCCTCTGCCTGAAGAGATAAAGTGTTTTGAACAGGAGACATCAAGGACCCCACTCATTGACAATTTACAGGCGCACTATTGAGCATTTCAATGTGTTTTATTGTCAGCCTTATTATAGGTTCACCATGGTGGTGTCACAGAAAAGCAGCAACTCCTGCCCTCACAGTACAGAGCACCAGCACAAGTCACACTGAACCACGTTAGTTACAGGCACTGTTTCAGGGGGAGCTCAAACACCCTCTGCTGCAAAGGGAACCAACAGGGAATTCTGCTTGTATCAGGTTTGCAGAAATCATCCTCTCCATGAGGTTACTCAGAGACGTCATGAGTTTTTACTTCAGCTGTAGCCAAACATTTCCTTCAGCTCTTCTACTGCCTGTGTGTCCCATGATGTGGGTAAGAATCCATTGCTGATACAGTGAAATGTTTTAAAGTCCGAGTAATTAATTTGGGAAGTTCATTTACTTCAAATTCTGAAGAAGTTTTAATATTATATGTGGATTTTTTTTTAGTTTCTTCATGATTGAAAAACAGAGGACTATTTACAGTTATGCAAAACTGTAATATAAGAACATACAAAGAAGATCTTGATCACATCTCAGACTAAGGAAGAAGGGGATACATCTGGGAATTTCAGATACCTGTTGTGTGTGTGTGCACACATACAGGCACATACAAACTGATCACTGCAAAAGTTCAGTCTTAAGGCAGCTGTTTTCATACCAATTACCAACTTATTTATCTGGTGGCAGCAGAACAAACCAGCAGTTTGAAAGCAGAAACTAGCTACAAACTTGGTACCTGAGTTCTCTTATCTAAACTAAAATTATTAATTCATTATCTAGCTCTATCCACATGTTTGTGCTTTTTTATTAAAACAAAGTAGCCAGATCTAAATGATTTTAAAGATATTTAAAATACTTAAAACACTGAAATGCTTGCCAGGTAAAGGATTTGAGTTTGGTTTTGCAATGATTGTAAAAATCAAATGTCATGATTTCCTCAGAACAGAAGCAAGTCAGTTGGAGAATCTGAAAACTCTGCAGGAGTTTGTGATACTTGATATTTACACATTTAAAAAGCTCATAGTGCTTTGTCTAAAAACAAGTAAAGGTAGGTAAAACTGCAACTAAGGTTTGACTTGGGCAATACTTTTAAATATAAATTAAAAATCCTGCAATAGCTGCACAGAAGAAATTAATGATTTATACATAAGATAGTTTTAAGCCACTGATGTTTCCCTCATGAATTCCTCCAGGACAGTCACTACGTTCCTGGCTTCTGGCATTTCTGCATGTTCTACTTTCACAATCTTCAGCAGGATGTCTCCACTGCCACAGTTCTTTAGGAACAGGTAGCACTTGAACAAGGCGTAGTGGTTCATTTCAGCCTGGCGGATAAACCTCTTCAGGTTGTTAATGTCCTGGATAGCCTGGGGAAAGAGTAAAGGCATTTTCTTATCCACCTGCATGGAACAAAAACACACTATCGTGGAAAATAAAAGACTAATAGTGGGAGAAGCAAAAGCATTTCCAGTAGAAATTTTGTATTACTGCTTAAGAGTAATATAAGAATTGAATATTCTTGGATTCATATCACAGCTTTTACTGTAGTGATGCAAAATGTGTGGACACAACGTGATGTGTCCAACTTGTAGCAAGAATTCTATGATGGCAGCTCACTTAAGAAGTGTTAGCTACTGAAGCCATGTTACCAGTTGCATGAGATTGTGTGTGCAAGGCTCAGATTAACAGGACTTGAAGAAAACAAACAACAGCAACAAAAGAAGGTGGGTCTTACTTTAAATTTGAGAAAGCACCTTTGAAGCATTCGCTGAAGAAACTTTCACACTAATTTACAGCTGTTGTTGTCAACTACAGTAAGCCAGCCCTCAAATTAAGCTTCAGAGTTAATCAGTTAATGACATATAGACATCGTAATAACCTAAAACATTTATTCACTGCAAAACAATATTTTGAATATAGTATTTGCTCCCTCAGTAACCCAAATATCTTCTTCAAGTCTTTAACATATATGAACAGGTATACCTTCAATTTAAAGTTTTCCAAAATCTGTCGGAAGAGAAATGGATTTCCACCTTCAGTACCATTCACAAAAGCTTGCATCCAGTCCTCACAGAATCTGTTGTTTCCTGTTAAATGTTCAGGAACACAGAGAAGAGATGACAAAAAGCAAATGACCTCAACATAAATATACAGCTGTATTCACCTGGTCTAATCACTCTCACATAACGAGTAATAGCAATAAACCTGGGACAGGAAATGAGTCTTTAAAAAAAAAAAGTGGAAAAGAAAAGCAAACATAGCTATGGTGATTACACAAGACTGTGTTCTGATTGTTGAATCCCTTTTCCCAACATCTGTCAAAACCACAACAAGAAAAAAAAAAGTTTTGCAGATTCCCTGAATTGTAGAAGTCATATTTTCATGGTCCACACGCTAAACGTACTGCGGGTTTTATTACCAAGCATTTTCAACCCAGAGTTCCAGTGTGTTTAGTGTAACAAAATACTCTGGTACCTCATAGGAAAACAGAAGCTAAACTTCCAGGGCAGGAGCCTATGAGCTTCTGAATATCCTCAACTGCCTCAAATGTCACAGCTCTCAGTAGCTGATGAATCCACGGGAGCAACAAGAAGTTGTAATGTAATGTTGTAACATGTATTCTCACCTGCATTATGCAGCTGGGGCTGAGGCCCACTACAGTCTATAACCATGGACTTGCGCTGTTCCTCTGTCATGGCAATGCACAGGGAGGTCATGGTGCCTTCCTGGACAAGTCCTTGGAGGCTGGCAGCTGCCAGGAACCTGACAGAGAAAGCTCTTGTCAACTGCTTGCTCCTTTACAACTCCTGCACACCAAGGTGACTGTCAGACACAGTAGCCAAGTTACTCAAAGGTTCCTTGGGCTCAAAGTATCTTTACCTGCTGATGTCTTTTTCTGTTCTTTCATCTGCATTTTTGACTTCTACAGGAGTGTAACTCAGAGCCTTAAATAAAAAAAGAAAAAAGGAAAAAGCTGGATGCAACTTCAGTATGACTTTTGTTGCTATATTGCAGTTCTGAGCAATAAATACATAATGTGGTACTTTAAAAATTATTCTTGTCAAGGCAGTTGCCATTGCAGCTGTTTCTGCAGTGAGAAGAAATTCAGCAGTTATACTCTGTTAGCTATTCCACCATTGAGAGCCCCCTCAAACTCAGGGAACAGAGCCAGGATTAGTCTCTTTTCTGTTTCCAGTGAATTACACAAGGCACACAGACAATATAACAGCCCTTTTCCTTCAGAGGAATTATGGCATGGACAGCCTGCTCATGCTATTTCTGATTTTCTTCCTCTAATTTCAGTGTGGACACCATTAGGTAATTTGGTTTTTTAAGTGATAAGAAAGTTACATGCTTCTTTAGCAATAAGAAGGGGAGAAGTACTTGCTCTACAACAACAAAAAGAAGGGTTTCTTATTTCCTTCTACTAGGAAAGCAAATGCAAGAAACGTTTTAACCATGCTGGAGTCACTGAGATGCCTTCTGGAGGTTTTTTAGCTACTCAGTTTAAAATACACTTACAGCATGTAGCAGAGAGGCAAGTTTGTCCTGGAAGAGCTGCACCACCCTCTGGATAGGGCAGATGGCATCCTCAAACCAGCTCCTCAGGTAGGGGCTAACACAGGCCTCCAAATTTTTTTGCTGTAACACATTGAAACATTAGAACTTTAACTACAAATCAGATTTCTACACCAATAGAAATATTAATAGATCCTATTAATAATCTACTCAACCTAAGATAATTGGATGTTAGAACCTTTTTAATCTCATACCACAGTGAACTAAAATAATGAGTTTGACATTTAAAGCCTGACTTTATCAGCAATGAGAGGCTTTGCATTTTAAGGAACAGCCAGAACTATAATATTATGGTATACATTGAGTGAAGACCATGCAACAGCAGATGGGATGACAAAGAGCCTTAAAGTGCAGAACTTCCACTAGAACAATGTGACAAGAAACCCCCAAATGTCCTTTCTTAACATTCAGAACTGGTAAGAATCGAGGTGGACATTGATAAATTCCTTGTAGACCATTACCTTTTATCAGTTATTCTTCTCTCCAAATTTAACTCTAAGTGACCCTTAAGAGATTGATGACAGACACAAAAAGGTCCCCCCCTTTCTTTTGACTTGTGTGGCTGATAGCACCTTAGACATTCATTGTACTACAGTGAGTCAAGTATCTCTCCCAGTGTTTTCATTCTGGTAGTTAAAACACCTATTTTTTTTCTCTATAGATTAGATGGTTTTAGCAATTAATCTGCATAAATACTCATTTTTGCCACTTAGAAAAAAAGTCAGGCTTTACCTCCAAATCAAGGTTTATCTTCAGATTTTGAATGTATTTGTCCAGCTCAAGTCTGAAAGTATCTTCTTAAGGAAAATAAGATGCATCAGTTAAGCCCTGTATTTTTTCCTTTCAGTATATGGCTGTTACTGACATTTTCAGTTACTAGAAGGTGTCCACAAATTAGCCGATTTCAAGTAGGAACAGACAAAATGACAAAATGATTTTTACATCATCTCCCTCTCCATACAGGTGAAGAAAGTTAAAGGTAAGGATATAGTTCCAGACCTTTCTCTGAGCCTCCTAAGAAACAAACCACATATTCTGGAGCATTGATGTCTGATTCCAATGTTGCCATTTCTAGAAGACTTTCTTGTTGGAAACGACAGTAGTAACAACCAACTTTACCTTCTGGTATGCTATGAAAAAGGAAAAAAAAATAATTACTTTCTTCCAGATACATCACTATAAATAAGTGCAAAAAGCAGACACACATGATTTCTGAGCTAATTTTAACCATTAGCACTGGTGGCTCCTATGGCTGTGCTACGTGCAGCCATAGATGTAGCTCTTAGACCTTCTCTTTTTTCTTCTGTGATCAGAGTAGTTTAAAAGGAAATAATCATGAACATCTGTAGTATTTTTTAAGTGTGTAAACAGTAAATTATTTAAAACCATATTTTTCTCAAAGTTACCTGAAAAAGGAAAGTACCATTGTGTAAGGCTGTTATTAACAGACTGAGAACACAGAATCAGGATTAAACCTAAGTGCAGCAGCAGGCAGGCAAGCTGTGCCAATGTTCCTCACAGTTCTCATTCACCAAAAATTTACCTCAACCCCACTGAGGCTACATTCCCCATCCCTTCGAAGAGCGCTCCTTTAGTCAGACGCTTTGCAATGAAACTGCGCAGCTCCGTCTCCGCCTCAGCGGGCAGGTTGGTGTCCAGCAAGGAGAGGCTTTAAAAAACAGAAGAAACTGTTACCAAAAGGCAAACGTTATTGTTTTGTGTCTCTCAGCATGTGCAGAACCTGCCTCTGGCATCTCTCTCTGGTGACAGCTAAGGCAGTTCTGTGACTTCTGGCCCATCACGAGCAGTCCGTGGTTTGCCCACTCACCAGGAGACGTGGTGTCAGCTCATGCTGACCTTCCCAGCAGCTACAGACAAGACACTGCCCTCTTTGTTCCTATGTTTCTCCAGCTGTAACACAGAGCTTATGGAACGATGTCCATTGAAAACTAATAAATTTTTGTTGTACGTTACCTACATGAAAAACTAAGTCAATACAGCAATATCAAGTAGCAAAAAAAAAAAGAGAAAGTTCAAACTCAAGGATGATAGTTTCTGTTTAATACATTACTTGAGCTCTGTATACGTGTCCATTCCCCCAGGTATTCCAGAAGAAGTGCCATGGGGACTCCAGAATGCTTTCACAGGGAGTTGTGTTTTGAAAGGACTGCAGAGGACCTAACGGTAATCTGACAGCAATACGGCAAAGACTTCAAACCAGGGTATTCCCGTGATTCTGCTGCTCTGCAGCTCAGCTTTACCTGAAGTCTTCTGCGGAGGGTGTGTGCGCCTCGGCGCTGCGGGCACTGCCATCCCCGCCGGCGGCTCCTGGCTGCGCGGACCTGGAACCCAAGCGATTCCCGGAGTGAGTTCACAGCCGTGACACGCAACAGGGAACAAGGGCTGCACCAGGGAAAAGGCACGGCCCGAGGGCGTATAAAAGCAGGAGCAGGGAATCGGTGCATTATGGGAGGAAAATAATCTCACTGGGGAGAGAAAGGGGGGGAAATAAATAAAGGGAATTCAAGGAGCTGGGAATCCCAAGGCCTGCGCACAACCTCCCTGCGGGGGGGAACCCGGCTCCTCACCTGCGGTAGCCATAGAGGCCGTGGTAGGTG